>MU001514.1:601952-647077 GCA_010093485.1 Karstenula rhodostoma CBS 690.94
TGAAGCCGTAGAAAATATCGCTACGCCGACAGAAAATATCGCTGTCGAAGCCGTGGAAAACATTGCCACGCCAGCAGAAAATATCGCTGCTGAAGTCGTGGAAAATCTCGCCACGCATGCCGCCCTGCGGAAGTCGTGGGAAATATTACCGCGCGGGAGAAAGGTCAGCGACCGCTCTGGTTAGTCATGGGCAAGTGTCTATGCACTTCAGATTCAGCATTCAACTGCGGTTTCTGCGCGGGTCTTCGGAGGGCATGCCGAGCACCGCAACATCCTGAACGGTATTCAACATGCCGTTCTTTTCTTTCATTGAGACAAGGTCCGTTGGACATGTCTTGAGGAAGGGCAGCTCTCTACACTTTGCGTTGAGTTGAATTGGCAGGTACAGGCTCGGCTGGGAGGAATAGATGCTGTACAGTGTGCGAAAGAACCATGATCGGGGTGAGGAAAAGAGGTGATACAAGGATGGTTACGAGTGTAATTGTGATAACTCTGGTAGATGCGAGATAGCGTGGAATATTCACGGTACGTAAATGCTGCGCTGCATGATTGTTTGAGTGTATCAGAGAGATATCCTCACTTCTTCGCTTCAACTTCAACTAATAGTACGCAAAGCAAAGGAGGTAGACTATACACCTTAACACACGTACAGGTTGAGTCACGGCTCTGCTTCACGCAGTGGGCTCGTCGATGAATTGCAAATTTGATATGCCGTACTCTCACCTCTGACACCTCTATCTTAATGTTTCTTTAAGAACAAGAACAAGCATTCTATCACACAACATGAAATATACTCCAAAGTCCTTCCTCAGGCTACTTAAAGCACCTTCACCCACCACATATTTCCTTCTTACCCTACCTCCGTGACCAAATCTCCCTACCTACGACAACCCAATTACCACCACTATGCAGTCCCCAACTAGACTCCCGTCCTCTCCCTTCCCCGCAAAGGTCTTAACACTAATCTCATATAGGCTATTCCTTTGTATTATATTCTCTACTTCGCCCTAATAATATTTTAATCTACCACCGAAGTCCTGCCTCGCTTGGGTGTCACAAGACCTACTTAGCACCACATACATACACCCTACACATTCTGCATGTATCGTCCCAGGCCCGAGTACCGAATTTATCCATTCACACTTGCGAACCCCTATCAGACCTTCGCAGCAACACGGTCCCCTTTCTCCCCTCCAGCATCCACGCTCTCAACAGTCGTAGGAACACCCTCAATCTGCAGTCCCTCTTCCCGAATCGCAGCCTGCTGTTCATCAGTGAGATCATCCTCACTGAGCGTGATCTTCGGCCCAGTAAACCACTTTCTCGCGTCTACAACTCATCAGTTACGCATGCACACGGCAGAAACACTCGCCACTCACCAATGAAGTAATATGCTAGACTTCCACCCCAGACAGCGCAGTTCACGACCACGGTGTAGTTCATCGTCTGCGGCGTCGGATTCGGCCCGCTCGCAGGAAACATGGCGAGCACGATGCCAAACAAGAGAAACGCAATTGCCAGCCACCCAATCGGCCGCGAGAGCTTGTCGCCGGTGTACACAGGCCCGGGCTTGAACTTGTTCTGGCCCCAGACAAGGCGGCAGAAGATAGGCGTGCCCCACGCGACGTTGTTCGCCGCGACAGCGAGCGAAAACAGCGCCGACGCCGCAGCCGGCGCAATCAGACACAGCAGCCCGAGCACGCACGCGACGAGCACGCAGCCCCAGACGGCGCGCACGGGGATGAGCAGGCGCGGGGAGACGCGGCGGAAAAAGGCGCTGAAGGGGAGTGCGCCGTCGCGGGAGAAGGCCCAGCTTTGGCGGCTGACCGCGACGAGGATGGAGAGGCCCATCAAAAACTGCACGATGAAGAGGAGAGTCATCATGCCCAGGGCGCCGCGCTTACCCAGCGCGTCGTAGTAGATCTGTGCCATGGGCTGGCCGAAGGGAGAGGAGAGGAGGGTGGAGGTGTCGCGCGTCATGCAGGCGGCGAGGACGATGCAGATGAGCCAGCCGAAGAACCAGCAGCTGCCGATGCTGGAATACGTGTTAGACATCTACACGCTGGCGTGGGTTGGAAAACGACGTACCTCATGAGGATGCCGTATGGAACGGCTTTCGTAGCGTTGGAAGCTTCCTCGGACATATGCACGCAGGAATCAAAACCGCCAATCGTCCAGATCGGCGAGAGCCATGTGAGGAACCAAGCAAAGCCAGGAGACCACGTCGTCAGGTTGTCGGTGTGACTGAAAATATACTTCGCGTCGTTGCGCTCGTGTTTTCGTCCGATGGGAAGCGCAATCATGGTCGCAGCGATGAGGATGAAGTTTGCTCTGCTCGCGTTAGTCGCGTCCGATATATGTATTAAACAGCAAATCTAGAGGTTGTGCGCACATTACGAAGACGGTTTGCAACTTCGCCATCGCCTTGGATATGGTGGATGCAAGGACGCCGTGGACTAAAACGCAGCACATAAATACCACGTAAACGATGCCGTTCGAGGGCTCCCAATTGCCATCCCGTGCGATGACGATGACTGAGACGAACATCAGCGCAAAGCCGTAGTCGATGCTGCATAGTCCACCGACGAGGCCTAGTGTGTTGCTGTACCCGACCAAGAACGACAATGCGTTGCGCGTCTTTGGGCTGGCGAAGTAGTGTGCTGTATCTCCTCAGTATCAAGACCTGATGTTGGATTGAGGCAGGTCATACTCCACCAGTAAAGACCTCCAGAGGTAGGCATCGCGCTTCCCAGATCCGCCATTGCGAGGCCAACGACGAAGATGAACGCACTGGCAGTGAACCATCCCTAGACATATCAGCACATCTATCCCCCACGACAATCATCCGACATACCCAGACAAGCCCAGCAGGTCCCGCGGGCAGCGAATACGCAAGCGTTGAAGCTATCGACGGAAGCAGACCCATAATGGAGAACGCAATGCCAAAAACCTCCATAATGCCAAAGTTTCTCCGCAGCTCTTGCTTGTAGCCCAACTTTGCTGCACAACGTCAGCCACTCTACTTCTCCGCACACAATCGATCTGCATACCCAAGACGGCAGCATCGTCCTCGCTCGCAAGACCTTGTGCGACTCCCGTCAATGAGCCCTGCCTCTCGGCATCGTACTGGGGAACTTCCTCAGCCATGTTGGTATCTAAATCGCAATCGCAAAGCTCCAGCGCAAAGAGCTGAACACGTATGGTATGGTGTGGTGCTGAACAGACGCCGACCGTCTCGTCTCACCGTTACACAACGCAGCCCTCCCAGCGCGCTGAACCGTCATCTTAAGTATCGCAGCTAGATCCCGCGCATCGGAAACCGTCCCAGGCCCTGCATGCATGCAATCAACAACCCCTCACTGCCGCTCGCTCTCTTATCACGACGTTGACTCGACCATGGACGATAAGAAGCTTTCGGAGCCCGGGCGGGCGCTGCTGCGGGTTTCGCATGCAGCGACTGCAATGGGCTAGACTGCGCTGGGGGTGCATGGGTGGGCGGAAATGCTCCGCGAGAGGTGATACGTCACGGGTGGACATCGAAGTCTGACAGTGGGAGGACTGGTGTGTGAAAGACGTCTGGACCTCAAGTAGATTTTGTGGATGAGTATGCTGCTCGCGTGTAGTACACTTGCTGAGGGAAAGAGCTTGGTACGCATCTGTAAGACGTCTTGGTCGCAGGCAAGCTTCTGCTAATAGACACCTTGGGGGCTGGAGGCGAGCTTCATGTTTATCCTTGATAGTCGTTTATGCGACATTCGTGTCAAAAATCAGAAAATCATTGCGGGTTAGAAAGTAAACCCCAACTCCCTCGCAGGATACGGAAATACGCAGCTGAACAAGGCCAGGAAGGGCTGATCGCGAGACGACTCGGTGGCCCATTCTACGGAACGCATTGTCCACAGCAATGAATTTGTTTGTGGTGTTGATTGAAGGACATGTCGCCACGCCAGGTAACTAACAACCGCTGCCACGTACCCCTCAGCCTCCGGCCTACTACACCTCCTATCCTACTCTTACCCGATCCCTCTCTCGCCATACATTCCAACACATGCACTCCCTATCACCGTCAGCGTGTCGGTGTTCGTACGCTCCATTATCGTTACTATGGGCGAAGATAGGCTTGTTGCGCCACTGTGAGGAGACCGAACGTGTGCGATGTTCTGGTGTGATATGAGTGGATGATGATGTGTTCCGGTACTGCAATATTGAAGTAGGGAGACGCGCTCGCGAGGAGTATGGGGATTAGAAGTTGGTGAGCATCGATTGGATGAATATCGCGTTGGGTGTAAGTCGTTGGGGGCCGGTTGAACGATAGTGCGTACCATCTGCACCAGATATGAGTGGAGGTGGAGAAGCGCGTGATATGATAGACGTGGCGGGAGAGAGGTGGCGGAGATGAGGATGATGAGAGAGAGGAACTGTGAGAGAGGTCGTGGGATGAAGATGATGGGGAGAGGGAGGTGGAGAGGTGGGTGGAGAGTGTTTGGGCGTCGGGGAACGTACCGTCGATGCTCCTTCACTGTCCAAGCACCGCAAACATTCCAGACTTCTTCCTCGCTCTACACCACTCGGGCGATGAAGCAATGAAAAAGAAAAGGCGGCTCAACCCGAGGTAGTGCAATACGAGTTGGGCCAGTGTTAAGAATTGGTCAAGTGTTAGACATCAGCCGACTGCACCCAGCCACCGAGTCATCGCGAGTGCCTCAGCTTTTCAGCCAAGCGTGAAGCGTGTTCAAAAAAGTATGCTGTTACCCGAGGATGCTCCCGGAACCTTGAGAATGGGGTTCGTCCAACGGTTCCACTCATGCGATGATCGCGGGCAAGACGCTGGCAACCCATATGAGGGAAAGGATGATCCAGTAACGCAGTCTGTAAGACCACATCCTGCGCGGCGCCATGGGGTGCCATAGTAGCCAGTGGGCCATCCGTGAAAGTTGTGTGGGCAGCAAAAACAGCACCATCAGGAGGTAGAGGTAGAGAAGTATATCGCGTAGCATCTCCTATGCATCAAGGTGAAGAAGAAAAGAGCAAGTGGGCAGAACGCCGAACGGTTTTTATAGCTACCGGACGTCGTCGCCTGTGTGAGGAAGGAACTCTTTCAGCAGGAGCTCGTCAGGAGGGTGCGTGTTGGGAAACAGCTCAGTGGTACATGGGGAAGGAGGCAGTCGCGACTACGAGCCCATCGCCCATGGTGAAGGATTGGCATCAGTGACCCCATCGGCTCTAAAATCCCATCAGTACAGACCTCTCAATCATGGCATGGGCATCTCTCACAACGACAATAATAGCCCAGAAAGTGATGAAGTATTGCAGAAACCACCCCGTATACCGCATCCAGAGTTGCGGCCAGGTCTGCGGCCGCGCGTCGGGCACGAAACGGCCCACCAGCGCGTCAAAGAGGGGCATCCCCAGAAACGCGCTTTCCCATGCCGTGAAGAAGAAAAACGCCTGCATGAATTGCTCGTTTGGGGGGGGGGGCGCCTTGGGTGAAGAAGCGCAGGGCAGGCGGGATGTGGAGCGTCTCGGTTTCGAAGCGCGAGACGGCTGCTGCCATGGAGAGCAGCGCGGCGGTGAACCAGGAGGAAAGCTGCTGTGTAAAAGACATTATGGCGGGCGTGTGAGGAAGGGAGGGGGAGGTGGGAGGATTGCTGCGTTTGCGGATTTGTAGGAGGGTGTTGAGTGTGGTGGAGATGCCATACCGTGGTTGCGCAACTGCGCCTTGTGGAGCTTACACTGCTGATGAGCCCTCACACTCGAAACATTTCTCGCTGCCATGCCATGCTATAGCCTGTGTTGCAAGTCCTACAGCATGGAAGTGGGGATTGCGTGTACGTCCTGAATTGCCAACAGTATTGCACCATTCAGTCATAAACAACATGTCATATCTTGCAAAGTCGCCAAAATGTCCATACAACGCTCAAATCGTACACGACATGCCAAACCCTAGACAGACGCCAGAACTAAAACGTACTCACACCCCACTCCTCGATTCGATGAATCTCACTACATCATGTCCCCGCTTCCGTACCATCAAACCCTTGCTTCTGCCAGACGGTCCCCTCGTCCGCCGCCGCGATCGGCCCTCCCGCCGCTGCGACCTCCGCCATGGCACCTGTGTGCGTGCCCGCGTACGAAAATAGCATCCAGAACACCATGAAGTGCAGACCGAAGAGATACGCCGCGAATAGGTTCCTGCTCGTGCGCGTCTGCAGCACGAGCCGCGTGACGCGGAACACCATGCGCTCGAGCACGTGCATCCTCCTGAACGCGCGGGCAGACTCGCGGCCGCGAAAGGCGGCGAAGGGGCTGATGTTGGACTCGTAGGCGGAGCGGTAGCGGTCCATTGTCAGGCCCGAGGACGTGTTGTCCGAGGTGTAAAGGGGCGTGTGGGAGGGCGCGGTGGCGGTAGAGGCAGCGCCGCGGTTGTACGATGAGACATAGCGTGTTTTCTCGTAGAGGTCGAGGTTGTCCTTTTGCAGAGCGGCGACCTCGGAGCGCAGGGTGGAGATGGTGGTGTAGGACTTCTGGAGCTCGGACTCGAGCTCTGCATTGCGCTTTTTGAAGCGGTCGCGTTGTGCGGTGACCATGGGGAGGATGCCGGGGTTGCCGGGGGCGGAGAGGGTGGTCTGGGGGGCGGAGGCTGGGTCGAAGCCCGAGATGATGGAGGAGGTGGGGGATGAGGCGCGGCCGCGACGGTTGCCTGCGAAGGAGGACTGCGGGTAGCGTGATGTGTAGGTGCCGGCTACGGACATGGCGGACGGGTCGAAGGCGTTGGAAGCTTCCTGCTGGACCTTCTCGAGGTCGGCTTCCAGGGTTTCATTCAGCATCTTGGACTTTTCCAGCTCCATGTTGGTATTAGAGAGTTCTTCTTGCAGAGCTTCGAGGCGGCTTTGCAGGTCCTGGTGCGAGACGCGCAGGACGGTGAGCTCGTTGCTGAGCTTCTTGTTGCGGGCCAGGAGGAGCTGCTCTAATGTCTCGCCTTTGCCCTTGCTGGCACCGCCGTTCTGCGACAAAGCGATCTCGGTGGCTTCATCGTCGTCGTCACCTGTTGCGAACTCTATGGACTGCGGGTGGTCAGTATGTAGCAAGACCAACCAATCTTTGAGATACTTACCTTGAGTACTTCGAGCTCCTGCTTCACGTTGTCGTAATCACTCCACTTTTGCACTTTTTCGCGAAGGGCATCCTTTTCGCTCTTCAGAGCCTTGATCTCGCGCTCCAGGCTGCGGGTTTCGGTCTCCAAGCGGGTCTTGTCGGAGTCCTTCTCGAACCGAGCCGACTCCAGTTTGCGCAAGAGAGAAGAGTTTTCGGACTGCAGGCGGAGGAAGGCTGGGTCATCTTCGACTGGAACTGGTTGAGTGACGTGAGCGGAGGCAGACTGCGCCAGCTCGAGACGCAGGTGTTCATTCCGAGCTTCGACCTCGGCAAGGCGATGGCTCGTCCTCTCCAATTCAGAGCTAACAATCTCGAGCTCCGCAGCTGTCGCGCCCCGACCGCTGTCCCCTTCGGCGTCGTCTCCCTTGCCAAGCCTCTGCGAGACCTCGTAGCTCGCCTTCAATTCCTTCAGCAACCGGTCCTGGCTCTCGACCTTCTCTTCCAGGCTCTTCTCCTTGGACTCCCAGTTGTCCTGCTTCTCGCTCAGCACAGCTTCCCAGGATGCCTCGACGTCCTTGATCTTGCCATCTCTGGTGTCCTCTAGGGTTTTGCGTGCGGTCCGTTCTTCCTCGAGCTTCTTCTCCGCATCCTCCAGCTGCGACGTCAGTTTTGCTACTGTCTTTTGGAGACGTTCGTTTTCCGCGGTAATCTTTGGCACGGTTTCTTCGGCGGTGACCAGCGAGTCGATGGAGGCTTCGAGGAGCGGATATGGGTCAGGTGCTTCGGACAGCGGCGAGTAGAGCTGGAAGAAGGCGGCCTGCACCGACTTGGACTGGTTTGATATGAGGTCGATGAAGCCTTGGTATGCTAGGGAGGGTCAACATGCAGGACACGTAGCGTGTGCAGCAAGACGGCATACATTTCAGCAGAGCCTTGAAGTCGTTCAGCTTGCTTGCGTCGTCGAGCTTGCGGAAGTCCTTTGTCTTCTGGGCGAGGTCTTTGCGCTGGGTGAGGGTGTCCCGCTGGTGTGCTACGAGGTCTGAGGCTACCGTGTCGAGCTGCGGAACGAGCGTGGTCAGGTCGATGTCTGCGTCTACCGTCAGCGCGTTCGGGTGCTGGTGGTGGGGGCATCACGTACTCCGCCATGCGCCTATGGCCTTCTGGAACTTGTTGTCGTCTGCATTGTTGATTGCGCTGCCTTCGTTCCGTGTCGCATCCTGGGAGCTCGTGCTCTCCGTGTCCGAGATGCTCTCCATGTCTGGGCGGGGCTGTGTGGGATCGAATTGCAGCGAGCGTCCACAGTTCAGTCTACTATCTCATGGATCTCACAGGCAGTGCATTTGGGCTCCGCGGCGGCGCACGGGTCGGGCGGGTAGGCGAGGCGGTTGCAGACAGCTTTCACCCTGCATGGATGGTGATGCGGGCTGAGCCACTACCGATTGGCTGGGTATCGATAGTACGCAGCTCCAACCCAGGCTTCCCTCATCCTCCAGAGTCCACCCGCGCCCGCCATGAGCTCTGTGTCTTGCGCATAGAGAGCCATGGCGCCCGCAGCACACATCCAACATGGCAGAAGCATCTCGCGCGCAATTGCGCGCCCGCCCGCCCCCGCAGCATGGCGCCTACATGCTGCGCAAGCTGGTCTCCAACCTGCCGCTATCCGCTGACGGCCAGGCCGCCGACGTGCGCATAACATGCGTCGAAGTATGGGGTATGTCATGTTGAATGCCAAACACACTGTCTTGGCGCTGAATTCGATTACACAGACAACAACCTCTACGTGGGCACCTCGGCCGCAGAGGTCCTCCACTTCGTGCTCCTCCCCGCCGAATCCAACGACCCTGCCGAAGAGCCCACCGCCATAATAGCCTCAAGACTTGAGCCCTCGTTCAACCAGGCAAGCGATGCCGGCGTCCAGCAGATCCTCCTGCTACCTGAAGTCAACAAGGCCTGCATACGCTGCAACAACTACCTGAGCTTCTACACGCTGCCCGAATTAAGCCCAGACTCCAGTGCGAAGCCCTTCTCGTCGTCGTGGATTGGCGGCTTGGACTTGAACGCGGAGCAGGGCAATGACGGCGCCGTGGTCATGGTGGGGCAGAAGAGCAAGACGCGACTGGTCAGGATCACAGAGGACGGCGCTCCTCGAGCGCTGAAGACGATAGAGTACGGAGGCTGCGTCACATCGGTCCGCCGAGACGCCTTTTCCTGCGCTGCCGATGCGCACTCGTATGCGCTGCTTGACGTGGAGAACGCGCAGAAGATTGGCCTGTTTCCCATATCTTCGTTAGACCCCGATGCTGGAGACGTAGGGGGTGCTGCCGAAGACATCACAGCCACGCTGCAACCACCATCGAGGAGTACTTCGTCTGTAGGTGTTCACCCACGCGGGTTACGGGAAGAACCCCGAGGTCATTCGAGAAGCTCGAGCTTGGGCATATTCGGTGCAGCTGGCCCAGAATCGCGCACCGCAAGCCCACGCGCCCCTGCACAGCGATATGGTTTCGATGTGCCTGAATCGCTGTCTCGAAATATGTCGCCCGCCCCGGCCCCGTCTCCAGGTCGTTCCCCAACCAGGGGCCTTCCTGATAGGACGTCAAGTCTGACCAGATCTGGCGCCACCTCGCCTGTCAAACCCTTGCCGCTTCCTCCAGCCACCGGGGAAACTGCGCCAGCAGAGGAACAACCGGAAGCGCCCCTTTCTTTCGTCCCGTTAAAACCGCTCGTCGCATCGCCAACACCGAACGAGTTTTTGCTGACTGTAGGCACGACGCCCTCCGACCCAGGAGTCGGCATGTTTGTAAACCTGGATGGAGACATGTCTCGCGGCAGCATAACGTTTGCCAGCTACCCAGATGCTATTGTCGTAGATGGCTCAGGGATCGACATGTCCATGTCCATGGAAGCCGACATGGATGCAGAAGAGGGTTATGTCCTAGCAGTGGTGCACAGCGAAGGAGAGGGCCAGTTTACGTATGGCGTTGAGATCCAGCGATGGGACGTAGACGCTGCCGAAGCAGAAGCCTCAAAAGAATGGCTAGACCTGCGACTGCTCGGAAATCTCGAGTCGAAGGATCAAGTTGCGATACCTCTAGGAATGCGCACAGTCGTGCAGCCAGTAGACCTGACACTTTCCGAGATTGGCGCGAAACTTATGATCAAACGATTGCAGTCATCGAATCCAAACACGGCGAAAGCTGCACAAGAAAAAGGCGATATTGAATTCACAGAGCGGCTGTCGAAGCTGCAAACCAAGATTGTGCTCTGGGCCGGGGACCAGATATGGTGGGCTGTACGAAGCCCTCTGGTCATCAGGCTAGACTCTCGGTTAGAAGAGGCACAGTTCGCCCCCTTTGGGGATACTCGTCGCATACAACCTAACAGACGCTTACTCGAAACAATACTAGGTGATATACGAGGGCAAGAACCGCGTAATGAGTCAGAATATCTGAGTCTCATCTACATTCGGCAGAAGGCGTCGGTGCTACTCTTCATGGAAATGATATTACGTTCTCGGGACAACATCATCGTGTTTGAGAACGAGAAGCGCATCACTGAGCAAGCACTGATAGAGGGAGAGATCGACCCTCGAATCGTACTCTCGGTACTGCCGATACTGAACGAGGAAGTTGTGCAAGGCCCAGAAGGCATACAGATATCTGGTGGTATCACGACTCTGATCGAACAGTTCTTGGAGCAAAACAAGCTTTCTGTCATGCAAGCTGACGTTAAAGGGCCATTTGGTGACAATCTGCTCCAGGTTGTGAAGAAATATTTGTCTTTCTGGAAGAAACAAAAGGGTATGGCAAGTGTGACAAATGATCCATACGTGTTTCAATCTGTCGATGCTGCCCTACTACGGATTCTATTACTCCAAGATCAAGGGAATCCGAAGGGACCGGCCACAGCTGGTTCGGTTCGATCTGAACTCAACGAGTTCGTGGACAAGGACGTTGAATGTCTGGACCGAGCTATAATCTTGCTCGAGCAATTCAAGCGTCTGTACTTGTTGAGCCGTCTGTATCAAGGAAACAGCAAGCCACCAGAAAAGGCAATCAAGGTGCTCGGCACTTGGCGACGGATTATCGAAGGGGAGGTCGATGAAGGTGGGGAGTTCCTCGATGGGGAAAACGAGGTACGCAAGTACTTGACAAGAATTCGAGATCAGCCCATGGTAGAGGAGTATGGTTCGTGGCTAGCCAACCGTAACCCAAGGCTCGGTGTACAGGTATTTGCAGATGATCGGAGTAGAGTCAGATTCGACCCTACACGAGCCATGGCCGTGCTTCGGGAGAAGGCTCCGGGTGCTGTCAAAGAATACCTGGAGTATTTGGTGTTCGATCTGAAGGTATTTGTCGCTCCGCAAGACCATCTTTGGTAGTTACTAAACACTGGCAGCATGCGCAATATGTGAACGAGCTTATTGCATACTATCTCGACACTGTCCTCACCGAGCTTGAAGGGGTTCCTTCGTCGCGAGACACATTGCTGCAGACCTACGAAACATACCGTATCCTGCTTTCACCCAAGCCTACATATCGGCAATTCATTACCGACAATGCGATGGATGCGGAATGGTGGCGTGCGCGTTTGCGCCTCCTCCAGCTGTTGGGCTCCAACCAGCCAGCCACATCCTCATACGACGTGGCATCCGTCCTTTCCCGCTTACAGCCCTATGAACAGGAACTCGTTCCAGAGATGATCATCCTGAATGGCCGTCAAGGTCGACACCCGGTAGCGCTACGCCTGCTCACGCATGGGCTGGGCGATTTCGACACAGCGATATCATACTGCCTGTACGGCGGCTCCTCTATATTCCGCCCTTCAGGCTCGGGCTACGTACCCCAGTCCGAGCTCCCCACCAGATCCGAGCAGTCCCGCCTTTTCAACTACCTGCTGCAGGAGTTCCTCCGTCTCGATGATCTATCGCAGCGCATCGAGCAAACTGGCGTTTTGCTGGAGCGGTTCGGAGGCTGGTATGATATTGGGGATGTTCTGGCTATTCTGCCAGATGAGTGGAGTGTGGATGTCTTTTCGGGCTTTTTAATACAGGCACTGAGGAGGCTCGTGAGAGAGAAAGCGGAAAGCGGAATTGTGAAGGCTTTGAGTGATGCGCAGAATAGCCAGATGAGCGCAGAGTTGGTGGAGAAAAGAGAGGATTTGGGACCCACTTTTGAGAGGGTCAGTTGATAGTTTTGCACATATGAATGACCTAAATGTCTTTAGCAATGCATCCGCGAGCATGGAACGAGGACATGAATGCTGCGACAAAAGCGTGCCTTCCTGTGTAAGGTCTTGGCATGCGCGAGTCATAGCGCGCCTCGACGATCAACACTAATCTCTTCACATACTTTCTCAACCCCATCTGCCAAGGCGTCAATCGTTCGCGACAACGAAATTGGGTTTCCAGTAAACCTCTGCTCCATCGATCACCAACCCCCGAACCCCGGGTCAATTGTTACAGCAAGATGCAACGTCGCATGGTATGCCTAGCCCCCGCTCAATTTTCATCCCTCCTGGCCCAGCAGTGCACCGTCCATCACACGCGCCCCACTTTCTTTCGTCGAAGTCAGCCGCATTGTGACTATACGGCGACGTTGTTTTCTGACCCTTGATTACTTCGGCTGTGGTTCCCGATGCTAGAAATCTTCGTCGCCGTCGTAAGATAATATAGCTAACGGCGCTACGGATAGCTCTCCAAGGAGGATGAGGTCTCGGCAGGCGCCGAGGACATGGAGGTGCGCCGGGAAGATCAAGAAAAGATCAACCGCTTCAGCTCTCTGCACCAGAAAGAGACAGCTATTGAAGACGAGCTGAAGGCGAAGATGGTGAGTACGACCCTCGCTTAGGCGGTAAGCCTCCTACGGGGTTCTGTCAAGAGCATGGACTGTTGGTTTTAAAGGCAAGGCTGACTCCCGTTACAGAAAGAGAAAGAGGACCTAGAAGAGATATCGGGCGAGCTAGAACTGGTGGACGAGGAGGAGAAGGTGCCGTAAGTACCACCACCCGTTCCCATTCACAACTCGTGACACTATCTCGCGGATTACGATGTGTAAAAAGGCTGATATCAGACCAACAGCTACAAGATTGGCGACTGCTTCGTCTCATTACCACAGCCCGAAGTCCTCGAGCTGCTCGAGTCGTCTACAGAAGCAATCGACGGCGACGTTGATGTCTTGAAGGAGCGCCTCGACACTATCCACGACGAGATGGCAGAGCTCAAAAAGGCGCTTTATGGCAGATTCGGAAGAAGTATCAATCTCGAGACGTAAAGCCACCAACAGCTTTCCGGGGTTGGATAATGGTTTCCGGCTAGGCGGAAGCGACATATGTGCGACGCGCAATTCAGCTTGAAACAAATTCATCAAGTTCATCAGCACCTTTCTCGATTTTATTCGTGCTATCGGCCTGCTTTGAGCAGATACTGAACAATGTTTGGTACGCTCAGCGCTGCTTCCTTCGGGCGGCCTGTTGGTTCTCGCCTGTACGTTCCCGGTCCCCAACCGAAACTAGACGCGCAATTCTCGCCGACTTCGACACAACACTCAGATAGATGAAGACGCCATCGCGATCCAGTTAGAATGCCGTCATTGCCGATCACGTGTCGGTTCTGCCCCCGACCTGCATATGTAGTCTCGGGTTGGATCTGCACTGCTTCTACCAGATCGGTGTGCCTTACCCACCTCGGGTATGCTATTAACCTAACGCGGGGTTGTTGTCCTGGATCCCCAATATGCTAAAAATCTAGCATTCGTTATTTTGTCATCGTGTTCCCGGGAGTGTGGAGTCATGCCCAACATTCTTTTGGTTTCCTTCCTCACTTTGAGACGGTGATCCGTTCTATGCATCATGGCAGACGACCAACACAACTTAGAGCGAACTTATTCGCGGGAAAGTCGCCTGCAGCGGGACGGGTTGGAGCAGGAAGCTACGCCTGTTGCTCTGGTCCGCAGTGTGACGCAACGCAGCCGACGTACGTCCAACAGCAGTTGTTATGCACCTTGACCCACGTGGGCAACACGAGTGCTGCAAGCAGATCTGAGAGATTATAGGAGCGTCCCGCGCGCGAATAACTACCATTTACGATCTTGACATTGAGCCGGCATCGGACGGGGAGAAGTGCGATGAGGCAAAAGAGAGTGCATCGACGGAGTCGTGCTCAGATGCTGCGGGCGACGATCAACCTGGATATCCGGAGAGAAGAACTATTCGATTTGAGGATGGGGATCCAGAGAATCCGAACAACTGGGGAAAGGTATAGATGCCTCAATTTGCGTAGAGCTCGACACTAACACCACGTACAGTGGAAGAAGCTGTATGCGCTTTTTGTTGCTATAATGAGTGGTGCGTATCAAATCATGTATCTCAGAGCACAGCTAATGGTCACGTAGTCATGAACAGCACGATGGGGTCATCGTACGTATCGCTGTCAGAAACGTACAGAGCAATGGCTAATGGCGGGCAGTCTCGCAGCTGGAGCAACCGCACCAATATCGAAACACTTTGGCGTCACGAGCGAAGCCCAGTTGATATTACCGACCTCTATGTACCTAGTAGGCTACGTCGGTGGCCCTATGATCTGGGGCCCGCTATCTGAATCATACGGCCGCAAATGGGTCATGATAGGGTCCTTCGCCTACTTCACAGTCTTCGCAATAGCATCTGCCGTCGCGCCAAACTTCGCCGCGCTGGTCGTCTTCCGCTTGATGGTAGGACTCGGCGGCTCGTGTGCCATTTCGGTCGTCGGCGGCGTCTGCGCAGACATTTACCACGACCCCGTGTCCCGAGGGAGAAGCATGGCAATCTTCATGGTCAGCACTCCTCAGCCCGCACGCGATTCTTTCAACAATGCTTATGCGGAGGACAGGCTGCGACGACGTTTGGGCCGATCCTTGGGCCGCCCATCAGCGGGTTCATCTCGGTGGTCAGCTGGAGCTGGGCGTTCTGGGTCGGGGCTATTTTCGCGGGTGCGTCGTGGCCGCTCTTCTTGTTCTTCCCGGAGACGTACGGCCCGGTGATACTGAAGAACCGCGCGCAAAGAATACGCAAGGAGACGGGGGATGTGTCCGTTATCGCGCCCATCGAGCTCGAGAAGACGGATCTCAGACACATTGTCACGACGGTGCTGACGCGGCCGCTGCGCATGATCTGCTTCGAGCCGCTCGTCCTGTTCACCTGCTTGTACCTCAGTTTCGCATGTGCGTCCCCCCCCCCTTCTCTCTCCTTCGCACCCACAGCTAACCCCCGCCTTCCCCAGACGCAATCTTCTACATCTACTTCCAGTCCTTCCCCCTCATCTTCACCGACATCTACCACTTCAACGCCGGCCTCGAAGGCCTCACCTTCCTCCCCATCGGGCTCGGCGCCATCATCTCCGCCGTCCTCTACCTCACCTGGGACGTCATCCTGCGCCGCGCCCAAGCCGCCAACAAGCCCTGGTCCCGCAACGAGGAAATGCGCCGCCTTCCGCTCGCCTGCATCGCCGGCCCCTTCTTCGTCATCAGCAGCTTCTGGCTCGGTTGGACCGCGCGCGCAGACATCCACTGGATCGTGCCCTGCCTGGCCTCGATGCTCTTCGGCATGGGCTATCTGTGTCTCTTCATGGCGCTGCTGAACTACCTCGTCGACGCGTATGAGGTCTTCGCCGCGTCGGCCATGGCGGCTGCGTCGCTGTCGCGGTCTTCCTTCGGCGCAGTTCTCCCGTTTGCCGCGAAGCCCATGTATCGCGCGATGGGTGTTGCGTGGGCGACAAGTCTGCTCGGGTTCGTGAGCGTTGGGTTGTGCGTTGTGCCGTTTGTGTTTTTGAAATGGGGCGGGAAGATGAGGGAGAAGAGTAAGTTTTGTCAGTATTTGTTGGCGAAGAAGCAAGAGGAGGCGGAGGAGCGGGAGAGGGAGAGGGCGAGGGACGAGAAAGGGGCGAGGGAGGGGCGCTTGGAGGACGTGTGATACCCAAGGCTTGTGATGTGTGTTAGTGTTGGGGAACGGCGAAAGACATTTCTAGACATGGCTATGCACTTTTCCTCGAAGCGCGTGCGAGCGTACATGAGGTATCGAGTTGGCAACGCATCTTGCATACTCTGGGTCTCACGGAATGTCTCATGGCGGCGCGGTGGAATGGTTTCGTCGCGCTTCGAGAGTCTTGTCTGCAGCTCTGTAAGCCGCCAGCTAAGGCTCAGGTGTGGGGGTGACTGTCTGTATGCTTCCACTCCAGATATCATGTGCACTAGAATCTTGCATACCATCATCAGACTACGCGCTCTGAACCATGCAGGGGACTGTTGGGCCTAGGCCTTCAAGAGAATAACGTTGCGTGAACGAGAAAAGATCCATCCCATGTTGTAAGATGTAAAAGTATTGAAAGCCCGGCCAAAGAAACGTACGGCCCGTGGAGAAAGTGCGATAGGAAGCGAGATGCATTGGACCACCTACCATAGCTTTGCTGCTAGAACTGTATTGCCCTAAGCAAGATAAAGACTAGCTACTACGAAAGGGCCTTAGTTGGTTGCTTGAGCAGTGAGGCTCTTAGGCCTCCAGAAAGCTATCTTTGCAACAGTCTTTATAACACTCCCATCTTACACCGACCGATGACATGTCTCGGCTGCTCTCACTCCCGCCATCAGCCACCGCGCATCGCCTCACCGCTAGCGCACGTGGTAGGTGTCGGTCGTAAAGCAAGACAGCCATGTGGATTTGGATTTGTCTCAGCGCAACCATAATACCCCGTGCGTGGCAGTCTGTATACCGCACCCAAGCCCTGCCCACAGTCGTGGCAGCGCGGCGGCGGCTAGACGTACACAAACGCAGTCGCCACAACCCTATTGTATCGCACCGCACCCTCGTCCACGACCATGATGGATCCAGCCCGTCGACTGTCCCAACGCAGCCACGGAACCTCCACCACCGGCCAGGCATCTCGAGATCGCCACCAGGATGCGCTACGCTCGCGCCCTCCCATCCACTCGCGCCCTCGCCCCGCACGCGCCACCATCTCCACACAAGCGCTTACACCTGCCAGCGGCGGGAGGTGATTGGCTAGCCGTGTTTTGCTGCTGGAAGCGGTGGTATTAATGGCCTTTGGATCTGGGATGAGGATGATGGCAGGGGAGGTGGGAAATTAGCGGGCTATACTTGTATGTAGAAGGATGGGGATGTTATGTTTTGGTCGTACGGGCGGCTCTGCGGGAGGGTGGGGACGGCGGTGTGTAGGGTACATGATGGATGATGGAAGAGGGCAGGGTATAGGCATGTGGAGGTGAATGTCTATTTCCGTGTGTATGTGCAGGTGTTGCTTGCGCGAGAAAGGCGCAAGAGATGAGCAGAGCACATCACATCACATTCCGCGACAACAACAACAATACTCACACAGCCATCTCTACTCTACCCATCCCCTTCAAAGCGTGCACCCCTCATCGCTCACCACGCGCCTCCCCCCACCCAATCACCACCCCTCGATCCCATACCCACCCATTCCCTCCAGTCCATCTATTTTAACACCCCATCTCGGGCACCATCCCCAAAGCAGCAGGCCCGCAACGCACGACAGCCCCGTGCGGGCGGCACCTCGCGACCTCGCGACCCGCCGCGCCTGCGCCCGCCCAATCAGCAGCCCGGGACGCTATTTTTGCGCCATGCTGGCGCCAACGGCCGGGCGGGAGGTTGGGTTGCCAAACGTCGAGGATGGGGTGTATATAATGCGGGGGATGGGGACGGACAAGAGTCGCAGTATTCGCAGTCCAAGTTCGAGCTTGCTATTGCTACACTTTTGAGAAAGACTAGGGTAGGCAGGAGCGATCGTTCTGTTCATCGGTTGTTTACTTCACTTCACTTCACTTGGTTTCCGGTTTCCTGTTTCGTTTTGTTTCGTTTCTACACACCGCACTTGGGATCTGGATCTCAATCTTTCTTTCGTGTCTTCCGTCTTCCTATACGATACCCTGCCGACCTGCCTGCCTGTTTCTATTTTCCGTCGGTCGTCCAAGTTCGACAAACGCTATTTCGGTACCGGATATCGAGAGAGCGCTGTGGGATATACTACCTGCGACACTTTCGGCCTTTGATCCCATCCTCCTTCGAAACACACAACCAACCATGCTCTTCTCAAAGACCCTCGTCCTGGCCATGGCCTTCGCGCCCGCTGTCTTGGCCGCCCCGACACCCTCCCACACCCTCGGCGACCTCGCAAAGCGCTACCTCAGCCCGGACACCGTCCGCAAGCTCGAGGACGGCGCGTGCGACCTCTCCAAGGCAGTCATGCCAATTGGTACGTCCCCTTTCTCCCGCACACTTCCCACGTCCAACTAACTAACACACGCAGCACCCAACCCTCTCCCCGCCGTGTCCTCGGGCCTCACCCTCGGCCACGTCGCCATCGGCCGCGGCACGCAGAACTACACGTGCGCGTCGTCGACGTCGGCCGACGTCCCGAAGCTGCAAGGCGCAAACGCAACCCTCTACAACGTGACGTGCTACTCGGTGCGCGCGCCGTCCGTCCTGTCTTCCATCCCCGCCATCGCCCTCAACCAGGCCATCGACCTCAACCAGGACGTCCAGAAGTACACCGTCTCGGGCCACCACGAGTTCACCTCCGCAGGCGTCCCGCTGTTCCTGCTCAAGACGGACAAGAACAACTACGGCTACGTGCAGGCCAAGAGCGCCGCCAACAGCACCGCCCCGACGGGCGCCGTAAAGGGCGAGAACGGGCTCGGGAGCGTCCCGTGGCTGAAGCTGGTCGCCGTCGAGGGCGATTACAAAGAGATCTACCGGCTGCAGACGGCGGGCGGCGTGGCGCCCAAGACGTGCGACGGCCAGGCCGCCAAGTTCTACGTGCAGTATGCTGCTGAGTACTGGTTTTGGAAATAGTATGCTAGCGGGGAGGGAGACGGCGAGCCTGAGGGCGGGCAGATATCCTGTACAGAGCATTGGGCGGCGTTTTGAACCTTCTTCTATAGCGATCGGCATTATCAGTGCTGCGGTCGCTATCGCTTCGGACCCATGGTCGGAGTAGACGTGGCCTGGGGTAATTCGGATAATCAAATAAACTCTTGAACATCTACAAATGGGTATCGTGCTTTATGTGCCAATGGCTCTTGTATATGGCGAGCCTCATCACTCACTTCCTCGACGGCGCATGTCTCGCTTGCGTAGTATTGCCTCCGCCTCTTCCGCCATGTCTGTGGTCTTTACTTCTCCTCTTCCGAGAACCTTCTTCGGCCAATTCCTGCATATGTCGATGCGAGACCGAGGAGCGAAAATCTCCAGGATGATGAAGAGCAGGTAGTCCACAACCGCGCACAGACAGAAAAGCTTGCCGGCCCAGATTCCGCAGCCGTAGTATCGCTTGAGCCGATCGATGAGTGCAAAGCTTCGTACTCCAGGGTGGCCATGTGCTGCATCGCCTCCGTAGAAGTCCTCGGACCCCACAGCCCCGACGACGCCGTCATAAACTCTCTCGGTGCGCCCAGCGACATCGGTCCACGAGTACATCTGCTTAACCTGACCGTGGAACAAGTCCGTCCGTACCTTACCTTCTCGCAGCTTCGCTATGGCGCGTCCCGTGGCTGCGACAATATCATCTTCCTCTGGCGCGGCAAACTCAGTCATATGGTTGGGCAAGACCTCAGGTACGCCGCCCACGCGCGTGCAGACGACATACAGCCCGCACGATGCTGCCTCGACGATGACGGTCCCGAACGCCTCCGTGAGCGATGGATTGAGAAAGATGTGCCCCTGCACCATGACGTCGCGCACTTCTTCATGGCGCACCGCTCCCAGGAGGAGGATCCTGTCTTGTAGGACATTTGTCTCGATCATTTGCTCCAGGTCTATTGCTTTTGGGCCTGTGCCAGCGACTATGAAACGGACGTTTGGATGCGACGCGAGCACTCGGGGTATGGCTGCGATGAGGAGGTCCACGCCTTTGTTGTAGAAGAGTCGCATGATGGCTACAATCGTTATCGTATCGTCCGGTCCGAGAGGTTGTGGAGGCCCGGGGACATTGTTGCGGCGAGGATCACTGGAATGGTGGGATAGCGGTCGGAAGTTCTCGGCGACGACGGCATTTGGGATGACAGAGACCATGAGCGGGTCTAGCGATGCCCGCAAGACGCAGTTCTCTTTACTGGAACTGTTCAGTGCTCGATCCTGGGAGAGATCTGGCTACGTACCACGTATGACTGACGCAAATGACATGGTCGACATCGCTCAAGGTGAACTTGAGGAGTTTATTCGTGAGAATGCTTCCAGCATCTGCGAAGCCAAAGAGGCTGTGGTCTGTGAACACAGTATACAGCCCCATGGTTCGCGCGTGAAGTATAGCCTCATTGCAGAGGTTGCTGAGACTGGCGTGGCCATGTACTATCTCGATTTGCTCGCGGATTACGATGTTCCGGAAGATGGGGAAGAAGGAGAAGACGGTTGGGAACGTGGTCTCGCGGTAGACAGTCCAGAAGGGGACATAGTAGACTTTGAGGCCATTGGTGAGGTAGCGAACTCCTTTACGTCCCTTGAATGCGTGGGTGATGACAATGACCTTGTGGCCACGGTTGATGAGTTTCTGGTTGCGTGAGTGCGTGATTACGACGTTGGTGGGGCAACTCACACTGGAAAGCTGGTATATGTGACTTTCGACTCCGCCTGGAGCCAATTAGACTGCGCATTATGTGTGCTTCCGGTCGCGCATACCAGGCTGCGGGTAGAAGTTGTCGCTAACCATGCTGTGGACGAATGAGCTTCAGACGGGTGACGGATGCATGGCAGATGAGCATACGCGATATTGTAAGGCATGGCGACTCTTTCGAGGACGGTATCCTCGAGCGTGCAGAGACGATTTATGCATAGCCATTCATTCCAAGAATTGTGGTGGCAGGCAGAATTGTATCATGCGCTGAGTTACCCCACGCTGCGCGACGCGGTGGAGGTCCGCGTCGGCGGTTGTTGGTGCCGCGAAATCTTGGCACTGAACTTTTTGGAAACTGCGACCGCGAGAAGAACCACGGTCGCACTATTCCACCACAACCCAAGCAAGATGGCGCCTATGTTCGGGAGCACTCAGCGCTGGGCTCCACCTACTAAGGCGCAGAAGCCGGAGGATGCGCCTCCCACGCAAGCACAGTCAAGTCCATTCGGGACCTCGCAACGCTGGCAGCCACCGACAGCTTCGCCTTCCCAGCCGGCACAGTCAAGTGCACTCAGGACCCCCCAACGATGGCAGCCGCCGAAAGCTGCACCTTCCCAACCGGCACATTCAAGTCCACTCGGGACCCCCCAACGCTCGCAGCCCTCCAAGCCTACGATCCCTTCGCACCCCGCACCAAAGCCCGCGCCAAAACAGCCCAAGAAGCCCAAGAAGCGAAAGCAAGCATCAGCAACCATGTCTGATTCAGACCAACCCTCGCCCAAGAAGCACAAGGCCATGCTGGCCAAGTTCGAAAAAGTTTCACGCAAGCCCAAAGAGCAACCTCGGCCAGATGAGCAGGAAAGCAAGCCAGAGCCAGTGCTCCGAGACCTACAGCCTCTCCCTCAGCCCGCACCTGTGTCCGAGCCCGCATTCAAGCCGACCTTCTCAGCTTTGCCAACGTGGCTATCCCAGCCCATCACCGTCGAAGCTTCCAAGCGCGTACCGTTCGATCAGCTGGGTGTCGAGGCTTCTTTTTTGAAGAAGCTGGCGAAACATGGATACACCGACGCTCTGGCTGTGCAGTCTGCGCTCCTGCCGATGCTTCAACCCGGGTACAAACAGCATCAGGGCGACATCTGCGTATCGGCCAGCACAGGTTCCGGCAAGACAATGGCATATCTTCTGCCCATCGCCGAAGCGCTGAAAGACCGCACTACGCCCGTCCTATCGGCTATCATTGTTGTTCCAACGCGACAACTCGTGGATCAAGCACTCAAGGTCGCACAAGAACTCTGTGCTGGAACAAAGATCAAGGTTGGAACCGCGGTAGGAAGCGTTCCCTTTGCTACCGAGCAGAAGCAACTGGTTAAAATGAGAGGGCAGTACGACCCTAAAAGAGCGGCAGCCCTGCACGAGAAAGCCAAGCAACAAAGTATGACAGGCTTTGTGGAGAACCGTGGTCTGATGGATGATCTGATGACACTACATGCCGACCAGGTGCCACAATACGATTCTGGGGTCGACATCCTCATCTGCACCCCTGGAAGATTGGTCGAGCACATCGAATCTACAACTGGCTTTCTCCTGCGCTCTATCAGGTGGCTGGTCATCGACGAAGCAGACCAGCTGCTCAACCAAGAATTCCAAAGCTGGTCAAGGGTCCTGATGTCAACTCTGGAGGCCGAGACCCCCGAGGACTTGATGGATGCACAGGAACGGCTTCGCAAAGACAGGCAGCTTTCAGGACGTGGGTCATTTCTACCGCCTTCGTCCGCGCGCCGAATAACCAAAGTCATTCTCAGTGCTACGATGGAGAAGGATTTAACCAAACTGGGCGCCTTGAAGCTCAAACGACCCAAGTTCGTCCATGTGCTAGACGAGCAAGAAAGGCCCTTCGCTGCAACCGAGGGCGACAGCTTCGACCTTCCCACGACGCTGACCGAGTTCGCCGTCCCGGTTGGCGATGGACAGAGGAAGCCTCTCTACTTGCTGTACCTCTTGCTGAACAACGTATTCCAATCTTCCAATGGAGACGAACACAAAGAGGCGAGGGATAACGAGATCGATGAAGACTCATCAGAAGATTCATCGGATTCATCGGATTCATCGGATTCATCAGACAATTCATCAGACGATTCATCAGACGGTTCATCAGACGGTTCATCCATCGACAGCGAGTCTGATACTGACGAGAAGAACGATGAGCAGATTGACGACAAGACCAACGAGAAGACATCCGGAAAGCCGTCACTCGCAAACCACAGCAACCGTGTCCTGGTTTTCACCAAGAGCAATGAAAGCGCATCACGCCTATCCCACTTGATATCCGTTCTAGAACCATCATTCAAAGAGTATCTCCAAACCATGACTCCCTCGTCAACCGCCAAAGCATCCAAAAAACTACTGAAGGCGTTCAGCTCTGGCTCCGTCAAAATACTGGTTGCCTCCGATGCTGCATCACGTGGTCTGGACATTCCCGATATTACGCACGTTGTCAACTACGACATCCCGCCCAGCGCTACCAGCTACGTTCACCGCATCGGTCGAACAGCGCGAGCTGGTAAACCAGGTGAAGCCTGGACTTTGGTCACAAAGTCGGAAGCAGCGTGGTTTTGGAAACAACTGGCAAAGGGCGACAACATTCGAAGAGGCGACAAGAAGGTTGCGCGCGTGGAATGGAAAGAGCGCAGCGTGGAGTACAACAGGAGGAGGACGTACGAGGCAGCTTTGGCGGAACTGCAGGAAGCTGTTGCGGGCACAGACGGATGAGTTCGGCGCAACTGACGGTGACGATGGCAACGGTTATTGCTACTGAGTATTGACTATTGACGGAGTCCGTCCAGAATAGTTAATACACATACTGTATCGCTCTCCATGGGGCCACGGCAGCGCTACCGGTGAGTACACCCGCATGAGGAAGGCTGATAGGGACCCAACGCCGGGCTCCGACTTTTGCCCACACCAAAGGAGGCTATTCGGCGCATCCGTCGACGTCTACATGGCGACATTAGACGATGTAGTGACGGGCTATCACATGCGGTCCAGCCGCCGGACGAAGCACGGCCTCTTCGGCGCACAGTCCATTGATCATTCGCATTCATAGACGAGCTAGACACGGCCATCGGTGCCCACCGTACCACATAGCTGTCAATCGAAGTTGGACGAGAAACGTGGCTGTCGTATTTGAAGCCACGCCGCCAATCGATGCCCAGTGTAACACGCCCTCGAGTGGCATTGTGATAAGCTTCGACACCGAAGCTTCTGCGTACAAAGAAGTCTTGGTCACAGTGCTTGGTACCCTCCTATCTCTCGTTTTCTAGGTTCATCCCCATGCTGTGGCCCAGAGACCCGGGTTGGTGGTGTGCGAGGGGCATATGGGCGGTGGACCTCCATCCCGAAAGCGGCAGGTGCTACAGCTATTCGACCATCTTCACGCTACGCCAGGTTTTGGTTGGCGAAAGTGTTCATTTTGCAGCAGACGTGACTACGCTGCGCAAGGCAGCTGCCAAAAGTCATTGGTGGCTAGCTTTGAGACGGCGCAATGTAAAGCTGCTTCTTTGAAGGCTAGTGCCCACTACTACTTGCATGCGCGAGTGTGTAAAGCTTTCTTCAACGACACCCAACTTCCCTTATCACTCCCGTGTTCGTATAAGCGCATTTACCTGGTCTAATAAGTGATCGGCACCACGGGAGAATCTAAATCCTTCGAGCGATTGGCGGGGATGCCGTTGGAGCTTGCCGCCACACTCTGCACTTCGCCCCCCACTGTCGCATTCGATCGCACCGCGATGGCAACATCTTGCGAGCTGAAAACACCATCTCATTATCAAGAGTCGGAGTCAATGATGGAAGCGGACATGGGATGAACAGTCGTTCAGGGGTAACAGGCTGTCACTCGGCTTTTCCTCGCCGTTCAAGCTGCCGAGTTCGGTCAGTCTAGCCACAACGCTTGAAACACTTTCATCCCGTCGGCCAATCTGCTATCGCGACATCGACAAATCACCAAGCATTTCCACCTCTAAGAGACTGCGACAAGGAATCTTGCATTCGCCAAGGTACAAGGGATATTGCTTGTTTGCAAGCTTCACCCTCGACGAACGGGACATGTTTGCTCTAACACCATCGTCAATCCCTCCAATGCACTCCATTAACGCTGATCACTAGCGCCCGATCGTCGAGATTCATCCGCTCATTTAGCATACTCGCCAATGGTACCGCAAGGCTAGTGTCGCTGTCCATGGCGGCGACCACTTGATGTTATGAAGTGCGGGCCGCCTGGAGCAAACGCTTGTGGAAGCTCAGAGCCCCTTCAATCATATCAGCGGCCAATTGCCGAGGATCTACGCTCGCGATGTATACTCACATCACTAGGAGAGTTAGATCATGTTTGATACCGGGTTCCTAGCCACACCGGTCGTGGCTGCAATGGTGGTGGCCTGGATAAGCTGCATGGTCATGTCCGGCCGACGATCTCAAACCGGAAGGTTAGTTTATGCTGACGATCACTTACATCTGCCCGAACAACTGTACCTGCCAAGAAAGGCTTCGCCGTTGAATGAGGTGCTCATATCGTTTGATGAGCAAAGGCGAGCCCCGCACAACTGGGCGTTTACCAGGTGATCTTTTGGTACACCGCGACATCATAGGGCAGGTGGACCATAACCCCATGTACGAGTTATGTGCGACAAACACTCGAGTAAGTATAAAGAGATGCGTGGTCCCGCACATTCCACAAGCTTCATCCTCACTCTGGGCAATCTTCCTTGAGGACCTCATTCACTCTCCATCCCATTCTCCAGGCCAGCGCTTGTAACGGGTCAACACGATGCCATCCTTCGCTACTATCACTGCGGCTCTCGCCCTCACTGCGACCGTTGTCGCCGGTCCAGTTGAACGCCGCAAGGCCTTCTCCGTCGAGCAAGTACACAAGAAGATCTTTGCGAAGAACGGTGCTGCAGCCACTGTCAAGACTCTTCGCAAGTATGGCAAGCCTGTGCCCGAGAACCTCTTGAAGGCTGCCGAGATTGGTCCCAACGACCAGATCCTTACGACTCTGGCATCGAGCGGCTCTGACCCTGCCATCCCCGGAGATGCTTATGATTCGTTGTACCTCTCCCCTGTTACGATCGGAACTACCAACCCGACCACCGTGAACCTCGACTTCGACACTGGGTCTGGTGATCTGTAAGTTAATTTATCCAAGTATGCTAGATATCCGGTCTTCGATTATCTAGCACCAGCCCCGTTTCCAAATTCCAGCTAATAAACCTAGATGGGTGTTCTCCTCTCTTCAGGCTTCGGCTCAGCTGAGCGGACACGACTACTACAAGGTCGATTCGTCCAAGAAGATCAGCGGCGCTACCTGGAAGATCTCTTACGGCGATGGCTCTGGTGCTTCCGGCACGGTCTACGCCGACAAGGTTGTTGTTGGCGGTGTAACTGCTACTACCCAAGCCGTCGAGGCCGCTACCTCGGTCTCCTCGCAGTTCTCGTCCGACACGGACACTGACGGTCTGCTTGGTCTTTCTTTCTCGACCCTCAACACGGTCCGTCCTACACCCCAGAAGACTTTCTTCGACACCGTTAAGAGCTCCCTCGCCTCGCCCCTCTTCGCCGCCAACCTCAAGTACCACGCTGCCGGTACCTACGACTTTGGATATATCGACAGCACCAAGTACACCGGCGCCATCACCTACGTCAAAGTCGACACCTCGCAGGGCTGGTGGCAGTTCAGCTTCAGCGGATACAGCGTCGGCACCGGCGCCACCGTTTCCTCCTCCATCAACGGCATCGCCGACACCGGCACCACGCTTATCTACCTCCCCACCGCCGTCGTCAAGGCCTACTACGCCAAGGTCTCGGGCGCGACCAACAGCGCCACCTACGGCGGCTACGTCTTCTCGTGCTCGGCCACCCTCCCCGACTTCAACCTCGTCCTCAACGGCGTCAAGCAGCGCGTCCCCGGAAAGTACATCAACTACTCGCCCGTCCAGACCGGCAGCTCCACCTGCTACGGTGGCATCCAGTCCAACGAAGGCATCGGCATCAGCATCTTCGGCGATATCTTCCTCAAGAGCAAGTACGTCATCTTTGACGGTGCGTCCACGCCCAGGATCGGTTTCGCCGACCAGCCTAACTTGTAGGCTGTGTGTCTGGTTTAAAGATGGGATTTTGGGAAGGGGGTCCCTATCTTCTGTTTCTCCTTGATGCATAGGCTTGCGGATGGGAAGTGTGCCTGGATCGTAGCATAGCTTTTGAGCATTTGCATGGGTATATATGAATGAATGATGAATAGTGACACCGTTTGCGGATGTCGTAACTTGCGTCACGTCTTGCAGCTCCGACATGTGTTTCTTATCCGGCGATCTCGCAGGCCAGTCGATGCTGTCCATGCCCCAAGACCCGTGCCCTTCACCTAAACCACACGCGTAGATGGTTTCTAAACCAGACAGTAGTCCCATCACTCCAGCTCCACCATGTCGAAATCTACTCCGTCTCGCTCCAGCGCCTCCCCGTTCATGAATCCATGAAGCACGGTCCCACCCACTAGCCGATATCGCTGACTCCCCTCCACTCTGCGCAATATGAGCGGCACCCTGCACCCAGGAACAACCCACACGCCGTCCCCGTCCCTTAGTGACTGCGTGCCCAGACCCAAGAAGCCCTCCCGTGTGCGGAACGGTCTTACAAAGAGTGCGTGCGAGTAGTGTGAGTGGAACATGGATGCGTCCTTCTCCACAGCGGCTCGATCCTCGGGTGACGCCTGTTTGACCAAGGCAAGGATTGCTTCTCTCGAGGGAAGCGTACTTTCCGAGGACCCGGGCGCAGGAAACGAGCTCGATTCGAGGAACGGCGACTTTCTGGCAGCGGCGAGATAGCGCCAGAGAATCCACTTTGCGAAAGATTCTCGGAGCGGCGATCCTAGCGCAGGATACTGTATCGCGTCGCCGGCAGGGAGCGCGTGTTCTCGATTCGTGATCAGTGTCCGCCACAGGACTTCTTCTTTGCTTTGGCCCGTCGGTGCATATATATCGTCGAGATGTGCGAGCATCGCCCAAAGTCTTGTTGGACGGGAGAAGTCGAGTATTTCTCCTTTGGTCTCGGCACTGCTTGTTATGCTGTCTATCCTCGCGGCCTGTATCTGGAGAACCCTACCACCGTTTAATACTGTGACGGTACGTGGGAGGCTTCCGGCGGCCGTGAAGTGACGATAGCCCGTGATGCGGAGCCCAAGATCCTTGGTCACGCTCCAGTCCGGTACCCAAGATGGCAGATTCGATATGTTTTGGAAGTCGGAGCCTTCTACGCACGTCAATAGCAGCAGGTTGTCACTGTGCTGTAGAATGTATGTAGCTGCGGTGATGTAAACCTGCGCCTCGTCATCGTCGTACGTTGGGAAGATATCCGCGTTGCCGAGCTTCAGCTGCGAATACAGTTTGTCCCGCGTATCCTCGCATTTCGACACCCGCGATCGAATCAAAGCGTAGAGCAGTCCGTCTCCAGACGAGGAAAGCTTACTGGCTTTGGTTGCGGCAAGCTTCGCTGGGAAGTGCACTCGCCGTGTACGTACACTATTCGCGAATTCGGCATCAGCATCAGAGGCCTCTTCGAAGAAATTCGACCAGATGGACGTCGCGGAGAAGTTTGTAGCCACGAACTTCGAAAACGTCGTGATCTTGTCCCACGTCAGTGTATGTGGGCCGCAAAGCACAATAGACTGGCGGGAGAACGTGATCTCCTGGATTATCCACGCTCGCTCGAACCTAAGACGGGTGCAAAGTCAGTTCAAGACGGAGATGCAAAGGGAATGTCCGTTGAGAAAGGATTTGTGCTCCGTATCGATCCGTCACGCACCAGTTGCGCTCGAAGAACCGAGCCACTGCATGCCAGTGTCTAGAGTCAGACAGTGGGTCCTGACTTGCAGCCGGAAACTGCAATCGAAGCACTCGTGCCGATCGTGCCTGAGA
Organism: Karstenula rhodostoma CBS 690.94; assembly: GCA_010093485.1. NCBI lineage: Eukaryota > Fungi > Ascomycota > Dothideomycetes > Pleosporales > Didymosphaeriaceae > Karstenula > Karstenula rhodostoma. The sequence goes on from MU001514.1 coordinate 630,630, forward strand.
TTTCAAGTCAGTCAAAGCAAAACCAGAAAACACCGTGACGTCTCAATCCTCTAAGCTACCCTTCGTGTCAGAGTCTTACATACAGCCGGCTCCGTCGCAGCAAACTCCCTCATCAGCTCCACTGCCTCCGCAGTAGTGTCATCCTCGACGCCAAGCCAGACGACTACCCGCGCAGCGAGTTTGTAGATGTCGCCTATCAGCTGCACCTGTTTGCTGCGCTCTAGATGGTTTTTCTGGTTGATGCACACAGCATCGACCCAGAGCCGTTCGCGATACGAGGAATCCGGATGCCTCGCGCAGCGGAGGAGGAAATCGTAGAGATTCGGTTTAACGGGTATTTTGACGCCGTTGCAGGTGATGGCGAGGTCTGCTGATGTATCTTGCCGCTCGGAGTAGTTGGGAAAGGGAGACCCCCAGGTATAGGAGAGTGCGAAATAGGAAGGCTGGGAGCGGAGTGAGACCACGGTTAGGGCGCAGGATATTTCGCTGGTGTTGGAGCATTGCGAGACTTGGAGGAGTCGAATCTGGCCGTCTTCTAGAGGGGACAGCTTCGTGTATAAATCCATGGGAGGCGAGGTTGAAGCAGCGTGGGAAAACTCGGTAGGCCACCAGACCAAAATTCCGAGGAAGGTGTTTTACCCCAGACTAAACAATTCGTAGGCCGAGAATTGTGTCTTGGTTGTGTTTGCGCGCACGTTGAACTGGTGCAGATAGATCTACTAGGTTACAATGCAGGGCGCTACTTGTGAACGTCATTGACACTGTTCACAGGAAACATCGACTGGTGAGACGAGAGTCGATACACCTTAAACTAGGTAAAAGAAACGATTTACTGGTCACAACCATGCGAAACAGAACAACTACCTAAAAAATGGAGATGTCCAACGTGTCTGTCGACAGCCACGGTGCGGGGTAGTATAGATTTTGGTGGGGCTGATCAATATACAGGGGCGAGCGACTTTCAAGTGCGTCGGCTTGATGGAGGCCTGCAGCAGTCAACGTTCTAAAATACCTATGCTAAGTTCAACCAGCAGCGAATGCGGTCGCCTTAAGAGCCAAGAGATCGGACCTACTTATCGCATCCCATAGCTCTGGCACCTCAATGACCTACCTGGTCAAATCAAATCATATCCTACGAAGCGCTGCCTGATTGCACGTGCCAAGAAGCCTGGATGAGATCAAACCCAGTCGACCATCATTCATTGACTAGGGTCTTCGATTTTTCTTTCCAGTGAATAGTTCCAGGGTCACTGTCAGCTTCAGGCAGCCTACCCGTACATCAAGACTAGTTGATGTTTCTCTTAGTCCTTGTTTCTCGCAAGCACCCTTTCGCATTCCTGGCACTGATAGTCGCACTCGTCGCCTACGCTCCTCCCCACGAGCGCCCGAGCCGCTCCCACCACCCTAACCCTCGCCATCACCATCCCAACATGCCAAGCCAAAGATGGGTCTTCAAAGCCCAACACGGCTTCTTCACCCACGACTCAGACCCAGAAAGCTGGGACTTCCGCGCCACAACTCTCCCCTTCCTTGGCATCAGCCCACGACAGTATACCACAGACCCAGCCTTCGACCCGAGCGGAGAAAAGACGCAATGGCAGCGCCTCGAGCACTTCGTCCGCGCCATGAATGCCGCCAACCCCGCGCAGCAGCGGTGGCGAATTATCTACCTCATCCGCCACGGGGAGGGCGTGCACAACGTCAAAGAGAAGGAAGTTGGACGGGCGGAGTGGGGGCGGCACTGGGCCAAGGTCTGCGGCGATGGCAGCGCCATCTGGGAAGATGCTGAGTTGACGTCCGAGGGAGTGCAGCAGGCCGAGAAGATCGCGATGCTTTTTAGGACGGGCGAGGTACCGCTGCCGGACGTGATTTTCAGCAGCCCCTTGAGGCGCTGCTTGCGGACGACGGAGATTGTGTATGGGGATGTGCTGGGGCGGAGGAGAAGGGTTGTCAAGGAGAAGTTGCGCGAGCGGCTGGGCGTGCACACGTGTGATAGGAGGAGTGGGAGGTCGTACATTGCATCTGCATATCCGGCTTTTGAAATTGAGGATGGCTTCACGGAAGAAGACGAGCTGTGGAAGGCGGATGTTAGAGAGTCTTTGGACGAACACATCGTACGGGCCACACAACTGCTGGAAACCCTGTTTGAACACGAGGACGATGGGATTATCATGAGCCTGACGGCTCACTCGGGTGCGATTATGGCGTTGTTCGGGGCGACGGGGTGGAGGAAGATTCCTGTAGCTGCGGGAGCTGTGTACCCTTTGTTGGTGGTTGCGGAAAAGGATTACGGAGAAACGTAATCATCAAGGTGCGGGCAGATGTTCAAAGGCAGGAGCAGGAGCATGCACGACGACTGGACCAAACAGGAGACAGGCAGACTACAAGAACTCGTCGGGTATGATGGATCGGTCGTATAGCTGTTTAGTGTGTTCCCCCGGCCACCGCGACCCAAACACAATGTCAAATCAAAGCTGTACACTGTGAAGTACGCAATCACAAGCCAATCTAGCAGAGAACACACCTGCATCACGCCAGCTCGGTCATTTCTACATATCATTGCTCACAAACCAATTGCAAGCATTTGTGCTTTACGATCCAGTCAAATTACGGGCAAAACGGGGATGCCGTTAGCATGATGAGCACCATCGACATCAAGGACATCTCAAGGAGCCACTTGCTGCAAAGTCCACTTCAACCGATGTACCACATGACTCGTATATGAGCGCAAAAGGTCGATAACCCAAGCCTAGAACGTTCCCATGCTTGACAAAGGTTCACGCTAGGGCTGATATACTCGATCTGGCGCGGGAGGCGGCGACGTGCACTCCGCTCCGCCGACACCGAATTATGGGAATCTCGTAGACGAAATGGTCTACTATGGCAATCTGGTTAGGCTTCTAGGCCTGCATCGTAAAGTCTAAAAGTATCAGCTGTGCAGGGCTGAGCGAGCGTTCATGTTGTGCAACCGGTGGCTGACAGCAGCGTCATTCAGCCTAGCCACCTACAATCCGTTACGCGTTTTGCACAGTCCTCAAGAGTCATGACGTAGAGTATGTGTACAAGTGATGATGGGCATGACGCTGATGTTTCTTCGGGTAAGGCGGATGGTTGTGCTGCACGAACGGATGAAAGGAGGTGAGAGTTTGAAGAAGCCAGGTTCGTTTTTCTTCTACAATACACTCAGAGAACGCGATCGGTCCATTGTCCTGGAGGGGGCGTGGTTCGAACTGCATAGATGCATTATCGCGTCAACTGAGCCCACTGTTAGCCAGTAACCGGAGCGTTGTAACGTTCGGCATTGGCATCCGAGAACGACATGTCAAATACGATACGGCCGGGATCCTCCTCGCCGGGGAAACGGGAACTATACACTTTCCGTGTCCGTTTACACAATCGTAAGAGGTGCAATATATTGCATGGGTGTCTTGGGTATTGCGCCACCTGCACGACCATACATGTTTCGGCTGCAGTCATCGATTCAAGAGAGAACGAGGCGAACCGCCCGGACACCCGGCTGTCAAACGCATGGTAAAGCAGTTCAGGCGCACAGATAACGTGGTGCATAGTCCATGTGTTGTGACCCGGGCTAGACTGAGGATCGAAAAAGGATCTGCGCTGTCACCTCACCTCCGCGAATGCGAGCCCCTGAAAATGTTAGCTTATTTTGGTGATATGATTAGTGATATGCAGATCCCCGTCGATGTTGGTGCGGAAGAAGATTGCAAGCCAGCCGATACAAGTCAACCAGTATGACTGCTGCAACGCATGACATACAATTTTGGAACGACAGCGGCAAAGATATTGCCCTATTACAGAACCGGATCGACTGACATTTGCGGGAATTGTCGCTCGTGAGCTTGGATCATGCATGTGCTGCCGTTGTAGCTGTGGTGACCCTGGACATGGATCAGGAAACGTGGCTTGGGTCCTGTCCATGCAAGTGATGGCGGCTTGTAGTGTGGCGGTCGTATCGTGGATCGGCAATGGGCCAACATGCCGCATTGTTGAGTTCGACGACGCGATGTTGTCTTTGTAGTATGATCACTCTATGCTAGCCGTGACTTGCAAGCAAGAGCATTGTGGTTGTTGCATGCACCTGCGGTACGGTGGCTCTGAGCTAATGGGCGATCCAAGCACTCTGGTAAACGCTGGGTTGTTGGGGTTGGGAGCATCGGTAAAGACTCGATTGGGTGAGTGGGACGTGCCGAAGACTATCGGATATCAGACCCGCTCTCAGGAACGGCAAGCGCATCCCGCGTATAGTTGATCCCTCCGACGCATATTCTCCCCGGGCATCACTTGGTTTTGGTTTTTGTACTTCGTGTAAGGTTTTTTTTTGATTAGGTATTACAAGAGATCCCTGTCTAAACACCGCTTTTGATGTTCTGGACGTATACATGCTCGTATGAGCAAATTGTGTACTGGGATGGTTGATATGGCTAATCCATGTTCCACGAGAACGGTGTTGTATGATACTTTCGGCTTAATGGATATGCACTGTAGGACCTGAGATGTAAGTTAAAGAACAATGCTGCGCGTAACGTTCATGGATATAACCAAATGATAGCTTTGGGCTATAGATCAGTCTTTGGCCTCTATTGTATGTGCGCATTGCGGCAAGTCTTCTACTCCAGAGGGTTGTACGACCGATCTGAGGTTGACCAGACTTGGCTCGATACTCGTGTTGTGACCGACACTTTGGTATGGTCGTGACCGACGTCGAGTCGACTGACTCAGTTCAACGGAGGTATTTCCAGCCAAAGCGTTACTCCCGTGATGGGCATGCATCTTGAACGCCCACATACTCTACAGATCCCATCACAGGCTACATGCCTGAGCTACCGATGCGCAATCGCAGCCCCATCGACGCTTCTTTGCTTGCTATTGTTCAAATCTGCTTGTAGCGTTTCCATTTCATTTCTTCTTTTTATCCTTTTTGCTCTTACCACCTCCGGCTCCAGCCCCGCCGGTAGCTATCGCACCTCCGCCTGCAGCGCCTCCCATCTCCCCCTGCATCTCAGCCATCATATCCTGGAGAAAGTTCTCACTAACACCGCCACCCGTCAACGCCGGGGAGTGAAGCGGCAAAATCTTGTTCAGTTTCCAGCCCTTGGGCACGGCAGGTTCCGGCATTTCCTTGGGCATCGGAAGACCCCTAATTGGGAGTTTGAAGGGGCTGTTCTTCTGCGTAGGATGCGCCTTCAGGTACTGGGAAATGAGGATGTAGAGATGGTGCTTGTTCTTGACGTTTCTGCTTAGCTGCTTCCCGTCCTGCTTTAACAGAACGCGCACGCGACCCGGGTTGCTCCAGTCTTTTGGGTGGAGCTTGTCGGGCTCGAACACTGTCTGAAGTCCCAGGCTTGCAGTAGCATCCGCTATCTCGCGCGCCAGCGGATTCTCCACGGCCAGCTCCGTCCCCACCCGACGACCTTCGGCTCGCGTGCGAGACTTGTCGAAGTATATCGGGTACAGGCACTGGAAATGCTTCGACTTGTCGCGGTCGGCAGACGTGGTGACGCCCGGAGCCTGGGGTTGCAGCATTTCGGAGGGCAACGCCGAGGTCGGGATGCGGGACGCGTTGATCAGGGCCGGGGCATCGTCAATGTCCATCTCTGGGGGGTCCGAGTCCGAGTCGGACACCTCCTCGACTCGTGGGTTCATGGGCGCGACGTGACGTGACGAGTTCTGATTTGCGTGGGCAGGCGGCAAGCGGTGGCTGTACTAGGCTAGGGCCGGAGAGCGTTTCCAGAGACGGAGCGGGCGTGGCGCAAGTGGAACGATGGGGGTGTCGCGGGATCTGGCACGCTCATGGGCGGGTGTGTCGTGGAGGAGTGAGAGGTCGTTTGTGCGTGTGCCGCGACGGGGCTAGCGGGGCTAGCGGGGTGGGCGACGAGGGGCAGTAGCGCCCGAGCCGCGCCCGAGTGACGTTCCCCCTCGGGCCGACGTCCACCGTCGATTGCAACCACGGCCCCGAACAAACAAAGACCGCTCCAAGAACAGACACACGTCCCGCGAGCTTGGACACGCCAGCCACAGAGCTACCCTGGCATGCCTGCACCTGCATGCCTGGCACGAGGCATCGACACTGACCAAGGCTTAGGCCTACACCGCAACAGTCGATCCACACTTTGCTCCCTCTGCCTCGACGACACCCGTTCCTCTGATGACCAAAGATCTCTTCTGCACGCACGCGGCACGGCAGTCCGAGCCACGAATGGCAACCTCTGCTGGCACGTCTCCCGTAAGCCTGTCCTACGGCTTATCATCAGCTGTCACGTACTGTGCCCTGACCGATTCTGGGGCTCACTTCACGGCTGAACAAGGCTGCGTTCGCCTGCTTTCGCTGTTTTATGACGTACACTCCACGATCCCAGCTGCAGCGCCGTCCGCATGCATTCACTCGGCTGGCCTGTCTTATTCTTGCTACTCTTGACCTCAATCGCGCGAGAAAGCCTCTTCAGTGCCCGCCAATACCCATGCCGCCAATGGCGTGCATGGGAATGCATTGCCCATCTTGTGGCCGCCTGTTTGCTCTTGGTCCATCGCTTGACCACTACACCTGGACACGGTAAGAGATCTTGGCAATCATCTTAGGCGGGACGCTTCTAGTGGGCACTGTCTTGATCGTCCGTCTCCATCGGTCCGAAGGAAAACGTCTGCTATGTGTTTACCTAGAGCAGTCGCTGGGACGCCCCACGGGGACCCGGCACAATATTGACGCATCCGCCTACCGGTTCCTGACAGGACAGACGGTAGGGGAGGTTCCTGGAAACAGCAGGTATGCATCTCGTATCTCGTTCACCTGACGCGGTACACCTGCAGTGTGCCGAAAGAATTCGTGTTATAGGCAGGGGTCGTACCTGTGTAGCCCTATCAGCGTAACTCGCTTCGCAAGCTTTTTGGCTATGTTCAGCACACGGGACGACACCTCAAGCACCTGTCATGGCAGAGTATTCCCAAAGGAATATGTCCACGCCGCAACGGCAAACAGGCGAATCGACCACACATCCGCGCGAACACACGACGTTCCTGCATGAGGGATGCATCCCTGAGCCGGCTGTCCTTGGCGATTTGCGACTCGGTATCCAGGAACCGTATCTGCCATCTTGCCTTGCCATCGCTGTGTCCACAAACAATGCAATGTCAATGTGAGTCGCCCAAACGGAGTCTCACCGGTTTGCAGCACGTGTATGACAGTCACAGAGAAATGAGAAGCCTTTGATCGCCTCATTTCTCAATTGTGGCGGGTATGATCAGGTGATAAGGCTCAAATGTCGAAGAATTAGCGTTCAAGCACTCCTTCGGCGAGAGAGTAATGAAGCCGCACCACTCCGGCCCGACGCTAAATGTTTTAGGCTCAACGTTCCTAAGTTTCTCGGCATACCGAACAAAGACGGTCCGCGTAAAGTTCACCAAGGTGTCCGTCTTTCAAAGAGGCTATCTCACTCCCGGCGCTAGCCTGCGTGTGACCCATGGAGCTGGAGGCGGAGCAGTGCCGGGTTCAAAATCGGTGAAGAGTCCAACGCTCCGGGCAGCGTCAATTATAAAACCCTGCGGCACCTACATATTTCTTCCCTCATTCTACCCACACCCTCCGTCCTCTTGTAGTCTTTCTACGTCTTGCCCACTCTTTATTGTAACCCGCCGTGACTACACAATGCTCAATGCAAGGAAGACCACTCGGATCACTCCTCATGTTACGTCTCCGACAGCCGTCCCTCCGAGCCGAGCTATTCAGGCCAGCACATTACCGGCTCGCAGTCTTGCACCGAAATCTTCGACCCAGTTTCCACGGAACTTCCACAAACTTACGATCGAGCAAGTAGGGGCTGAGAAGCACTACTATCTCACCGAGGATGGACGGAAAATCCTCGATGTTTCCGGCGGAGCTGCTGTGAGTTGCTTTGGGCCTGGACCGAACGACAGGATTGCAAACGCCGTGTTCGAGGCATATAAGATATATGGAGGTTACAGTTGTTCATATTCCTTCACTAACCCCTCTACGCAAGACTTCATCGATGCTCTTGTACAAAGTGCAGGGGGCTACATGGAAGCGGCCCTCTTGTATGGCTCGGGTGAGTGTCTGTCTAGTTCTAGCAATGTTTACTTCCTGACTCTCTTTTAGGCTCTGACGCTGTGGAGGCCGCAGCAAAAATAATCCTCCAGTACCACGCAGAGAACAATCAACTACAACGAAAAGTATTCATTGCGCGCGAGCAGTCCTATCACGGAACGACACTTGCAGCGCTTTCATGGGGAAGCTACTGGTCAAGAAGAAAGCCATTCGAGGATGTCTTGATGACTGTCCCTCGTGTGACGGCGTGCAATCCGTATCGTGGCAAGAAGGCTGGGGAGACGGACCAGGCATATGTTGCAAGACTCCGAGCGGAACTGGAGCAAACCTTCCTCGATGTCGGTCCAGAGAAGATAGCTGGCTTCGTTTGTGAACCCGTGGTCGGCGCAGTAAGTATCCAAGCCCATTCTTTTTCTTACGCTATCCATTCAGGAGGCTTCACTCGTTCGCGTCGTCGAATTTGACGGTTTCACGAAAATGCAGCCAAGCCTAATCCTGGTTGGTTGACGCTTCCGCTTCTGTACTTTGCAGATTATGTACCCACCACCACTAACCGCTACTGTAGGCTCTGGGTTGCATGCCGGCCATTCCTGGATATCTACAAGCAGTGCGAGAGCTTTGCGACAAGTACAACGTCCCACTTGTCTTCGACGAGATCATGTGTGGCTGGGGACGGTCAGGCACTCTTCATGCCTGGCAAGATTACGGTGTTGTGCCCGATATCCAGCTCTTGGGCAAAGGGCTAGTTGGTGGCTATGAGGTACTTTCCGCGATGCTCATTGGCAAGAAGCTGGGAGCCATGGATGCGATTCGCCGAGGCTCGGGGTTCTTCAACCATGGTCATACCATTCAGGGCATGCCCAAAACCTGCGCGGGGGCTCTTGAAACCATGAGAATGGTCGAAGAACAACTACCCAACATAAGAGAAATGGGCAAGCGCCTGATGGAAGGCCTTCAAGCCAGGCTTAGGGCTCATCCCAATGTTGGTGACATCCGCGGCAAGGGGCTGTTCATTGGGGTAAGCACTGAACCAAGTTGGTGGCAGGCTTTCAATTGACTTTTCCAGATTGAATTTGTTCAAGACAATCTCTCCAAGACTGCTTTCAATCCAGATGACAGAGTATCTGTCAGCCTTCACGAAATGGGTGGGTTGAATTCTCATACCGCGGGCTTCTGCCTGACACTAACTGTTGAATAGGTCTCACCAGTCCACACGACATACACGTCTACCCTGGCACGGGTAGTGCAAACCCGGAAGGCAGAGAAGGCGACCACATCATCCTCGCGCCCCCCTTTGATGTTGACGGAGCCGAGGTTGATCTCATCGTCAGCCTGGTCGGCAACCTGATCGAACACTTCTTTAAGGAGTTCAAGCCAAATAAACAGTAATCAGGACCCCCCCGTGACACATCACATCGAAAACTGCACAAACTGTACCAACAAACTTGCACATATGGGTGGTTTTGTCCTGATTCAAAATTTGCGGTTAGATTTCCTTCTTTTCGGTGTTGCAATGGGGGCAATATTGGCACCTCGAGGTAATTTGACGTTGTTCATGACACAGGTTGGGTTGGACAGGCCTTTTGAGCGATTCCGCAAGGCCAGCATGCATTTTGGTGTACATATGTTTTCCTTGGGCAGGCTTGTATGCTGCTTGGCTGTCTTCTCCTTGGTGCTTTCCCATCCATGTATTTCCTTCCCCAGACTGAGTAATTTCCCTCTCTTTTGTATGTCTGTCGATTGTATACAACCACTTCTAAGAATTTTCTGCAATCGTTCCTGCCTTGTCGAGCTTCATCGTCCCGTGCTGCCATCTGCCCCTTCCCCGCAGATGTGAGATTGATCAGAACATGAACAGCAGAACCCCACCTCGCAATTCGCGGCCTTGATTCCGATACCATTCACACCTCCCCGATTTCGCAGAGTCCCGAGAGTCTCGCCCCTCGGCCTTGGCAGCTCCAACCGAGCCGCTTGCCCAACAGGATTCAGTGCCCAGCTCAACGGCTCCGTTCACTAATCTAGCATGTTGCAGTCGGTCCCTGGCATTCCAACATTGGCACGAACGCGGACGCATGCAGACCAGAAGCAGATCATCAGTCATGCCATACTGTACGGCCGCAACGGCAGCGGGACCATGGCTCTGAAATTCATGATGCGTCGTGGTCCGCGTGCTCTGTCGCCCTTGATTCGCACGGCAGATGGGTAGGGCTTCGTTCCAAGCGGACAAGACGTCGTCACACCGGTCAGGAGCATCATCACCTCGCGGGCGGCGATAGAAGGCAGGACAGGGCGTCCTATAGCTACTGTGTATGTATGTAAACCCTCGATTGCAGCTACGAAGGCTGAGAGGGAGCCGGTCGGGCGGGACCATGCACGGGCGCGAGCGACAGACGTTGCCTCATAATCTCACCTTCTCACGTACGTTGGCAGGGCAGGTGAAGCGTCTGCCGAGATGGACGTGCTGCAGTCACGAAGGACGGCGGACTGCTCACATCAGCCTTGCGTTGCGAGCTGCGTGCACCTTCTCGGCTGCGCAGTGCGTTCATGTACTTGCACTTCTAAGATGCTGTGTCGAGCGGATACCCAAACCGTCGCTCCCACCACATGCATGTGAACAGTCGCACGGCACGTGACCGCGGCAGACTTTCCAGCGCCGTTTCGGTTCCAGACACTGCTAATGACGGTGGAACCTCACGAACGATGTGTGTGATGCGAAAAGGTTCTTTTCGGCAACGCGTGGGTCCGTGTATAACAATGAGGGCAGTCCCCAGGCACAGCCTACAAGTCCAGCTTCATCGGATCCGCGCAAGTCGCGACATGTCACGTAGCTTCGCATGGCAGCAGGAGTCGTTTCTGAAGAATGCGAAAGACACAAAGCGTGGCAGAGGCCTAGTTGGTGGCAGCACTGGCATGTTCTCAGCTACAACCTCTCGTGCGTGAAGGTTGCAGCTGGTGGCTGTCTGTGACATGGGCCTTTCCCACTCGGCGCGGTCCGGGGCAGCCAGGCTCTGATCCAGGGCTTCTCGCTCCGCTTTGAGCAGCGGGCTGAGTGGAATCCATCCATCCGTTTTCTGTACATGTACCTGGCTCGCTGGCAAACGCAACATGGCTGAGCAGCGCCGTGGCCTCCGGGCTTCCTGAAGAGGGGCGGCAGTGGAGCTGGGCTCGGCCTGTCAGCCGGGCGGAAGATGCGTAGAGGCAGCTTTTTACGCAGGCTCCGCAGGCTCGCTGGGGCGCAAGCAGCCGAATAGATATTAAGTGGGTTGGGGCGCCGTCCTTCATCGGGTGAATTGAGCGGGTTAGCTACAAGGCCTCTCCGCAGGCAGGCGACGCCGCACCCGCGCTACAGTTTGGGCGCCACAATAGCAGCAGCAGCAATAGCAGCAGCAGCAGCACAATAGAGCAGTCTGTAGTAATGCCACTCGAAACCATGTCCCCGGCAACAGCGCGTCGTGGCAGGTGTATTGCAGCGCCATTGTGCGCGACGCGGCGCTGTGGCGGTTGGCGGTTGCCATGGACGCGAATGACGACCCGACCGACCGCTTTGACCCAGTCTCCGCTCCAGTTCAGTCCAGTGACCCAATACCAAAGCCTTCTGGCTCTGGCTCTGGCACCATCACCACCGTCCCCCGTCTTCGCAAGCCCTCCGCGTCCCATTCTTCTGCCAGCGCCGTCCTGCCCGCCAGTCCTCCCGCTGCGCCGTGACGCCCATGGTCGCCCGCGCAGCCTGAAGAGCACGTCTCCGCACCTCCCTCGAACGGCTGGCTGGCCTGCGATAACGGCTGCCAGGCGCCTCCCGCACGACGAGCAGCACGCTCGCGGGTAAAAATCTGCCTGTGCGCGCCAGACACTCACCCGGGCAGCCCTCGACCGCACCTTCACCCGCCGTCGCCGCTGCGTGTCTGCACGACCCGCGCAGACATCGTGTTTCGACGCCCATCCTCGTTCGCCGACAGGCCCCAGAGACATGTCGACGCCCTCCACGGCCACGGCCACGCTCCCTCCCCATCATCAGTTCTATCCTCACCACCAAGCATACCAGCCTGCCCTCTCCAATGGGCAGCTCCCCAACGGCACTGCTCGCATAGGCAACACCCTCTACAACGGCTACGCTAGTGGCGCCTCGAATTCGGACCTACGCAGGGCCGCAGCCGCGCACCGCCCGACGCAGCAACTGCCCCCAATCGCCCCCGAAATGTCGGACAGCGCTGCCCAGGCGGCGAAGCGGCGGAATCCGGACTGGAACGAGTTCTACAGGAACGGCCTGCCCAAAGAGGTCATCGTCATTGACGATGACGACGACGACGGTGAGGAGCAGCCTGCGCGCGCCCCCCAGCCCGCAGTGCCCGCCCGGACCGCGATGAATGGCGCGACGAGACACACGGACAAGAAGCGGAAGACGACTACTTCCACGGCATACGATCCTGTCTACAGCCAGCACACGTCGTACTCGACCACGCAGACGCCCTACTACGACTCGCCCAACGGCCACTCCACGCCCGCCGACCGCACGGCCTCTGCACACAAGACCACCGCAGGAACCTCGATTGGCTCCAGCAACGGCCACCACATCTCGCCTCTGGACAACAGCGTGGTTGGCCAGAAGAGGAAGCGCACCCGAGCAGCCGTGCAAGACGAGGCCAAGGAAGCAAAGCGGAGGGAACTGGACGACCAAGATCCATTTGCCCTCTACCAACCGCCACCGAATCCGGTCATCAAGGCCAAGGAGGTGTACGTGTCTGTCGTTCCAGATGTAAGACTGCTTCTCCAGGCAATAGATCGTTGTTCGCGTACTGACTGTGCTAGAAATCTCATACAAAGGACCACAAGGTAGACGACGAAGATGGACATTACATGGTGCACCCTGAAGCCGACCTGACTGAACGATGTATGTGCACGACAGACATCAACTGAGGGGCCGTGCTCACAATCATACAGATCAAATCATCAAGCTACTCGGCCAAGGAACCTTCGGCAAGGTCGTCGAGGCCTGGGACAGACAGAAGAGGACTAAGTGCGCCATCAAAGTCATCCGATCGGTACCCAAATACCGAGAGGCCTCTCGCATCGAGCTGAGGGTGCTGTCCACCCTGAAGTCCAACGACCAGTACAACATGAACCGGTGCATCCACCTTAGGGACTGCTTCGACTTTAGGAACCACATCTGCATAGTCACTGATCTCTACGGTCAAAGTGTCTTCGACTTTCTCAAGTCAAACGCATTTGTGCCCTTCCCGAGCTCCCACATCCAGAAGTTCGCCAAACAGCTGTTCACGAGCGTGGCCTTCTTGCACGACCTAAACCTGATACACACCGATCTCAAGCCCGAGAACATATTGCTGGTAAACAACAACTATCAGACCTTCACATACAACCGGACTGTCCCTTCGTCGTCGACGTTGACGAGCCGACAAGCACGCCATCGCAAGGTACTGTTGGACCCAGAGATCCGGTTAATCGACTTCGGTTCCGCTACCTTCAACGACGAGTACCATTCGTCTGTTGTGTCGACTCGCCACTACCGTGCGCCAGAGATCATCCTCAACCTGGGATGGAGCTACCCCTGCGACATCTGGAGTATCGGTTGCATATTAGTGGAGTTCTTCACCGGCGATGCTCTGTTCCAGACGCACGACAATCTCGAGCATCTGGCCATGATGGAGGCCGTGTGTGGCGGCAAGATTGATCGCGAAATCATCAAGCAGGTGTACAAACAAGGAGACCGGCGGAACTCCTCATCGTCGTAAGCCGCACTATATTCCATGCATTAAACAGCTCCTAACTTTCCCAGTGCCGCCCGCTATTTCAAGAACTACAAGCTCGATTACCCCAACACGGAGACTCAGAAGGGGTCGAAGAAGTTCGTGAAGGCCATGAAGAAGCTCCATGTAAGCATCACTCTTCATAGATGCGAAGGACGTACGCTGAACTTGTTAGGAAACCATACCGCCCCACACTGAATTCAACCGGAAGTTCCTTGATCTGCTGAAGCGGATATTTGTTTACGACCCCAAGAAGCGCATATCGGCCAAGGACGCTCTCCAACACCCTTGGTTCCAGGAGACACTTCTGGATGACGGCACGGAGGCGCACAAAATTAGGTTGGAGAGGGAAAAGAAGCTCCGGCTGCGGCAGGAAGAGGAACGTCGCGTCGATCGATATCAACAGCGGGAGCCGCGAGGCTACTGAGCCAACTGTGCATCTACCTTTCAACTCGGTCGATGTGCGACCATTTTCAACCCGCCGTAGCCCGCGGAGTGGCGTTTTGGCGGAAGCTTACTCTGGCTTCGTGCTTTTTACATTTTTTGCATTTACGACGGTGATACGATGCATGGAGGGATCGGATGGACAGTACCCATTGGCTTTATTGGCGTTACACAAGGCTATGTTATCTCTGGTCATGTTCCATCCTCAGTCAGCTCGACGGATAGAGAAAGTGTTTTCTCTCGGTCTTCGCGTCCGTATACCATACCACGTGTGCAAAGCAAATGGTGCTCACTTCACCTCGCCGCTACCGCCCGCCGACCCGCACGACACGAGGGATTGAACAAAGCGCATTGATATATTCATCTAGTGAGACGATCTTAATACAAAGCGTAGCATGGGGACGGGTCCGGCTTGTTGGGAGAGGGGCAAAAAGACGGGCCGAGGAGAAGGAGGCCCGGGTTGGGTATGTTATAAAGCGAGAGCCAGGCGTTTGTATAATCTACTCTGTGGGACTGCATGTGTTGAGTGGAGCGCGATGGGCTGGATGGACAGCTTAACTTGAGAAAATCAAGGGATACATGTCTCGCGCCTTCGCGTGTGGGGAAGTCGAGTGTACTACTGAGCACTTCACGGTGTTTTTCTTGGGTGTGAATGAGATTGAGTGATGCACTGCAGAGTCCAGACCCGTGTGGAGGAGGCTGGCCAGCGTCACCACTTGACCAGCTTGTGCGCGCTGGGCTTGCATGTGATGTCTATAGATGTGGTCAGGAGTGGACACTGGTTGCATCATCCGACATACGATGCACAGTAGGCGGCGGGGTTCGCATGTTACTAAAAGGGGAAAGCCTAGCCGACGGCACGCCAAGGCGGTGCGGGGCCAAATCGGCCCCGGCCCGAACCGGGGTAAACACGGTCTGGTAAACATTCGGGCGTTCGCGCTCTGCGACCCGCAGCGCAACCGCAATGGCGAGCGCAAAGCAGAACGAGAACCTGCTGCTCACGGAACACTTCACGTGGCCGCCCATCGTGCGTATCGTCCCACCCGATTTCTGGAAGCCGGTGCAGCCGTGTTAATGTGTGGTGCGGCAGACCCTCATCGACGACATCATCAACACGGTCAACGACTCGCTGTACAGCTGCAATGACTCCCTCGAGACGGGCATGCTGTCTGCGCCACCCGCGCAGCTAGGCTTCTCCCCGCGCGCCGACGAGAGCGAGGACAAGATGGAGGAGCGCGCGAGGCTCGAGATCGAGGAGGGCGCGCAGAAACTCGAGACGCTCATGGTGGATGCTGTGGATCGGAATTTCGACCGCCTGGAGATTTGGACGCTGAGGAATGTGCTGTGTTTGCCGCGCGAGGAGGGGTTCGAGGGGTGGGTTCGGCTCGGGCATTACGAGGTGGGTTGGTTCCCTGTGAATGCATGGCATGCATGGAAGGCTAGGGGAAAGCTGACGATGCGGACAGGGCCTGGAGGTTCCAGCGCGGGACAACAACAAACTGTCACCCGAGACGCTGTACGCGCTGCGCCGGAAACTGGTCGAGACGGAGAAGTTGCACGCCGCGCTGGTGGCGGAGAAGAAGCGCAACGAGGCGCAGATTGCGCGGCTGCGCGGGCTGCTGGCACCGCCGAAACAGACGCCCCGCGCGTCGACGGGCGACGACGACAAACGCACCGTCGTCGCGCCCTTCGCTTTCCTCACCCATCACCCCGCTGCCCAGGCTCTAGGCGTCCAGCCTCTCCCCGCCTCTGCCACTAAAGCAGAGAACAGGACGCCCCTTACGACGCACACCTCGTTCACTACCACCCAGCTCCCGCATCTCAGACAGCTCCTCGCGTCGCTGAAACCACATCTCGCGTCCACTGCGCTGCCGTCGGGTAGGGCAGGGGAGAGCGAGGAGCGCGCTAAGGAGAGGCGGGTGTACATTGAGAGTCAGAGTCGGCGGGTGCTGGAGCGGCGGGGGGTCGATACGAGAGACGGGGTTGAGGGGTGTGTGGAGGGGGGTCGGGGGAGGAGGGATGAGGTCAGGGCGTTGGAGGGGATTGTTGGGGGGTTGGGGGACGGGGGGAAAGAGGAAGAGCAGGGGGAGGGGGAGGAGGATAAGATGGATACGGATTGAGTTTCTTTGAGGGCGAGGACGGGCGTTTTGGTCGGATGGTGGGAT
>MU001514.1:647102-764153 GCA_010093485.1 Karstenula rhodostoma CBS 690.94
CCCCCCCCTTTTTTTTTCCTGTCCGGGGGGTTGCGGCGTTTGGATATGCGGTGGGTCGGTCGGTCAGTGGGTGGCGGGCGTTACCTACCCGATTCTGGTACGACATGCTTTACGCTGGGGCAAGTCATTCGAAGATATCGTGTTTAACCCCGCAGGTACGGGGACCCTGTCGACGTCCTGGATCCCAATTCCATGTAAAGCTCGTGTGCAATCTAGTTCTTTCCTCACAGATACCCTAGCACAGCGGGATACGTACAACCACACCCACCTCCCCGTTAACCTCCAATGCTTCGAGCGTATTATACCGGTGCGGATAGTATAGTACACCCACGCCTCTGAGGCTGGGCTGGGAACGCGATTCATGATGCGGCTGGTGTTGTGGATCACAGGTGGAATATGCGTGGATGGGTAGCTGGCTATGCACGACGACGCCAGTACCCAGACACTCTACCAAGAGGGTTTGCGAACAAGGCCTGGAGTGTTGGGGAGATGTAACCCAAATCCGCCCTACGACGAGTTAGCGTCTTAGTCGTTCAGCACTATCTTTCGTCCCGGGCACTTGTTCGTCTTCATCAGCGTGGTTTCTAATGTCTTGGCTTCTGCCCGGGTCATGTAGGTGAAGTTAGCGGGGTGTGAGACAGACGATGCTGTGTGTAGTTAGCCGCCCTGAGGTGGATGGACAAGGTCAGTGGGATTGGGATACGGGCGGGAAGCGTCAGTCGGTGGCTGTGTACGAGTAGGAAGATTGGGGCGTCAATGCGAAGGGGCGGATGATGTAGTTTGGAATACTTATCCGGGGCTTGAGTGATGGTGTGTAGAACGCGTTTAGGGATGATATCGAACTGCCTTCCTCGCTTGGACAGGGACCCAACGCTGTGGCTGTGCTAGACTTCTCTCTATCAACATTTTGCACTCCTCACAGCAACTCTTGTCTTTTTGTTATTAGTTACCTACAGATAGTTGTGCCAAACCTGCACTCCGCCACCACTCATCGATGCAGAGGAACTCGGTCCTAGACATCGATGGGCTACGCGAAGTACGGGGGAGAGTTGGAGTCTTGCGTCCTTGGATCGGTATGAGCCCACAGCCCTTCTATATCTGATGTGTCTCATCAGCCGGCCATGAATCTAACAAACGCCCCGATCGTTCGGAATGCTGTTGTCCTCCGGGTCCTGAGAAGATCGGCCTCACGCGGCTTCGATGCAGCATTGCAGTGCGGCTACTTCCCGGTCGCCAGCGCTGCTGGGACGACTGCCTGCCGAATGAATCCCGTGACGTGGACTGTGTATACACTGGATGCATGTGGCTGACTTACTAGATGCACTATTCTACGGCCCTCGCCTTTCCATGTGCAGAGCTATTTTCAGATCGGGTCGGCTTGTTGGAGTTGATGGTATGTGTGTGGGCGCTGGGTGGGTCTTGTTCGTTATACGACAGAAGTAGAGGGGATGGGACGATGGGTGCGCTGTCGGACAGCTTCCATGTCTATGGGATTAGATCGGCCAGTCGATCGGGAGATCCGTTTATCGAGGTCCTGTTGGATATCATCGGTGTCAGCGTTAACTAGAGGTTGTGCTGGAACGGTCTACGTAGCTGATGAATTCGTCAATTCGTCAATTCGTCAATTCGTCAATTCGTCGCCTCTGCCTTTCGTAGTCGCCGTCTTGCATGCCTCCGTCTGTGGTTGACATATGCATAATGCTGGCGGGTGTGGATAAACAGCCATAGTGTGAGTATATCCTGCCTTCAGTAAATTTTTCCATTGCGTCTATTTTTGAGCTGTCAGTTAGGGGTGGTACATCGTTTTGTAGCCATTCATATACTCCACACGATGACTCTATTTTTTCATGCTTGTTTCTCGCCTGGTATTTAAGCACCGGCTGCCCACCATTTGGATTTGTAGCTGAGGGACTGATCTGACAAAGCCAGCTGTAAGGCTTTTGGCGGGAGGATGCAGCCATAACTATTTGCACTGTAAGGTCTATTCTTGCAGTCAGAAGCATAATCTATTCCAGTAGCAGTTATTAATTTTTCACCAAGTTTCTGCCAAATATTTTGTAGCGAGCGACCTCTGACCCAGAAAGTCAGCACAAGCTTACCTCTAGCCGACACGTTTTAGCCGAATTCCACACCGTCTGCAGCGCTGAGAGCGGCAATGACAATCAAGAACGAGATATCTCGAAGAAGTGTGAACGACATGTGTTGAAGGCTGTGCACGGTACGTTCGTGCCACTCGCTCTTTCAGTCGTTTGCACCTACCCCACCCTTTGCGCCTTCCCATGTTTCCCATCATAACATAACTTCCCGGTGTTCATCCTTCCAATTCTTACAAGCTCCCTCGATCCAGCGAGTCTGCATTCTTGAGACCTTTGAACACTTTGCAACATCCCTTTCGCACAAATGGCAGAATTACCCAAGGTCATTGGAGGCGCATATAACTTCTGGCTGTACTCACCAGCCTCAGGCTACGACATCACGCACCCCAAGACACCCTCAGCGCCAAAAGTCTACCCACATATGAAGTTCAAGACAGGTTCGACCCACCTTGCCCTCGACCCCTTCAAGACTGCGCTCGTCGTCGTCGGCATGCAGAACTACTTCATATCTCCCGCCTTACACCGTCCTTCCACGAGCCCCGGTCTACAGGTCGCCGAGAAACTGAAGAATGAGGTGATTCCCGCCTGCCGAAAAGCAGATATCCGGGTACTTTGGCTCAATTGGGGTTTGAAGCCCTTGGACATCGTGTCTATGCCGCCCACCATCAAGCGGGGCTTCGCATTAGACAACAACTTCGAGGACGGCTACAAGATCCCCGAACTTGGCGTCGACATCGGACCTGTCCAGATAGACGAGGGTTTCACAATCGACGGCGGCAAAGTCCTGATGCGCGACACGTGGAACGAAGAGATCTACGACCCTCTTGCGGCCCTCGTCGAGCGGGGCGATATGAAAGCGTGGAAGAACCGCTTGTCTGGATTCTGGAGAGACACGGAGACCGAGAACATGCTGAAGATGAGGAACATCAAAACGCTAATCTTCGCTGGATGCAATACGGACCAATCTGTCGCTGCGAGCCTCATGGACGCAGCTTGGAACAATTGGGACTGCATCCTGCTGAGCGATGCGACGGCGACGACGAGTCCTAGCTTCGCGCAGGAGGCGGTGGAGTATAACATGGAGGGGTTGGGCTTCAAGATGACGTGCGAGGACCTGGTCAATGGGACCTTCGAGGACGACCGAGGAATGCCACCCGAAGAGAGAGCTGAAGAGTGAAGTAGGTTGGCGGAACGGCGGCCGGATACGTGGTGAGTGGGTGGATCTAATCCCCCTCGGCGTGTAAGATGGATTGTCCAGGGGAACAGCCGGAAGTAGAGGGTATTGCGAGCGGTTGTGCTCTTCGTTGAGATAATAGAAGTCGTATCATCCCAGCGATCACCAAGGGATCTGGTGACTCAATGCCCATGGTCAGGGGAAAGCTGGACGTAGCATACTGCGAGCGATTGTGCTCTGCGTTGAGACGAAGGTAGTCTTATCATCCCAGCGACCACTACGGGATCTGGTGACTCAATGCCCATGGTCAGGGGAAAGCTGGACGTAGCATACTGCGAGCGATTGTGCTCTGCGTTGAGACGAAGGTAGTCTTATCATCCCAGCGACCACTACGGGATCTGGTGACTCAATGCCCGTGGTCAAGGACAATCCATCGAACCCACATGGTATGCAGCCGGCACTTGTAATGGCTAGTCAGGCTCTCGAGATGCTTACACAGGCTGCCGAGTGGAAGGCGGAGTCGAAGGCGGATGTGGTCTCGGCAGGTTGCCGCGCGGTGTAAAGCGGAGTCCTCGCCGGGAGTCTTCGCCGCAACACTGAACAACCAACCCCCCCACTCCCACCACTCTTCGAAGCCGCGGCCGCCAAGCATCTGTTAGCTATCCCTGTCCAACTTTATCGCCTCCTCTTCACGCGGCCTAAATTCTCGGTCCACCCCCGCCCATGATTGTCTTGTCTTCTCTTTGTATATAATCGGCCTCCATGGCTCTGCTTGCTTATACAGGCTGTCGACTCCCCACATCCCCGTGAGCATGTCCCTCATGGTGTCTATGCGGCCGATTCCGACGGCCGCCCGATGTCTTCGCAAACGTCTCGCTAGCCCGCGCATAGCAGCACCCGGGAGCGTGCATAGGAGCTATGCGACAGCCTCTCAGGCGCAAGAGACGAGCATAGACAGTAATGGAGCTGCGATTCCGCCCGTGGTGAGCGCACGCCTGCAGCAGCGCAAAGAGGCGCTCCGGAACGCGAAGCCCTTTTCCGACTTCTTGACAGACTCGTTCAACAGAGAGCATGACTACCTGCGGATAAGCATCACGGAGCGTTGCAATCTGCGATGTCTGTACTGCATGCCAGAGGGTAAGACCATTTGCCATGTTCCAAAGGACTCGTGCTGATAACAATACAGAGGGCGTTCCGCTATCGCCGCCCGAGCACATGCTCACCACGCCCGAGATCTTCTACCTGTCGTCGCTATTCGTATCGCAAGGCGTCACCAAAATCCGTCTGACAGGCGGCGAGCCCACTGTGCGCCGCGACATCGTCCCTCTGATGCAATCCATCGGCTCCCTGCGCTCACAGGGTCTTTGCGAGCTCGCCCTCACCACGAACGGAATATCCCTGCATCGAAAACTGGATGCCATGGTCGAGGCTGGGCTCACGGGCGTCAACCTGAGCCTGGACACCCTGGACCCCTTCCAGTTCCAGATCATGACAAGACGGAACGGCTTCGATGCGGTCATGAGGTCCATTGAGCGCATATTGGAGATGAACAAGCTCGGCGCGAACGTCAAGCTCAAAGTCAATTGCGTTGTTATGCGCGGGCTGAATGAGCGCGACATCATACCCTTTGTCGAACTGGGCCGCGAAAAGGACATCGAGGTGCGCTTCATCGAGTACATGCCCTTCGGTGGCAACAAGTGGAGCGAGGGCAAGATGATCAGCTTTCAGGAGATGCTGGACATAATACGAGTCAAATACCCAGGATTGCGCAGCGTCAAAGGGCACAAGAACGACACGAGCAAGACGTACGAAGTCCCGGGCTTTGTGGGAAAAGTGGGCTTCATCTCGAGCATGACCAACGACTTCTGCGGAACATGCAACCGCTTGCGCATTACAAGCGACGGCAACCTGAAAGTCTGCTTGCACGGCAACGACGAAGTATCTCTCCGTGACATGCTTCGGAAAGACAACAACGGCCAGCCAATCGACCAGGAAGCCTTCGAACGCATCAAGCAGATTGAAATGGACCGGCGAGACGGTCTGCTAAGCGACGAGACGATCCTCGGCTGGGGACAGCGGGAACAGGAACTGCTGCACGTCATCGGCGCAGCGGTCAAACGAAAAGCCGAGAAGCATGCCGACATGGGCGACCTCAAGAACATGCAGAACAGGCCCATGATCTTAATTGGTGGGTGATGCTCGGATCTTCTTTTTATCACGGATGACTGTATGCCCTTACGAACCTTGGCGGACACATTTGCATGGGCGGCGTTTCGTTTTTGCATGCGCTTTGCGGCTTGGCTGGCACTGTCATTGGGAAGATAGACGTGTTGCCTATATATGCGAATCCATACCCCATACGCCACGTTACGCGCCTCTTACGTGAAGATGATTGCTGACTTGCGCAGGCCAGTCAATACAGCCCAGCCCAGCCCGCACCAGCTTGGTCGATGATGGACGTTCTAGGTTCGGTATGCAGAATGCTTATTCATCTGGTGCTGCTCTGGTCCGGCCGTGGTCCAGCATCCCGCCGCCACGGTTGTCGCATTCCTTGTTTTCACTACAGTCAGGTCCCTTCCACGTCCGCACCTTTGGCACACACAGGAGGGGAACGGGGTCAAGGAGAAACCTGGAACCGAAGATGGGTACAGGTTCAAAGGAAGACACGAAACTCAAAATGGGAAATGGATCTTCCAAGTCGTCCCTATTTGGGACAAAACACCTTGACAAGGAGTGGGAGCATTTAGAGGAGGGGCGACGAGGGTCAGAGTGTGCCATGCTTCAATCCCTCGACACATCGCAAGCGGAACAACGCGCGCTCATGTCGAGACAGGAAATGCTTGGACCCGAATACGAAAGGTATTGGGCGCAAATCAATCACATAACCGTGACAAGAACAATCGACAGAGATGATTCGAAGGAGGCGGCGAGCAGAGCTGTTGAGGAGCTGCAGAAGATCCATCTCGACATAGACGATGTAACGGCGCAGCGGCAGGTGTGCAGCAGCATCAAGAGTACGTCGCAAAAGTCCATCAGACCATCGCAACTATTCCCCAACCACCGGCACGCCGAGTTCTCCGTCGACAGATCAGTACAAGTCAAGGCCGTGCAAGACAAGATCAAAGACCTGGAGTGGAGGCTGGAGGTCGCAAAGGAGTACCCCCCGCAGGTTGACCCCGGCGAATTCCTGGCGTGGCGGGACAAAATCGAGGCCAGGTTCGCAATGAAAGCAGGCAGGAAGACGTCGCGTGCCATGTGGCGCCGCAACAAAAAGATTGCGGCGGCGGCGCTGAAAAACGAGGAGCGTCGCAGGCAGCTGGAGCACGTGTGGAAGGCCGAGATGCACGAGCTCGAACAGACCCTGCATACATTCAAGTCTCGCTTGGTGCTGCTTGCGCCTGATAACATGGAGAACATACAGCAGCTGCAAGCTAAGCAACGGCAACTCGACCAAGAGGCGGAGAAGTTGAGTGTGGAGGAGAAGGAGGTATTGGCTGCGCGATCGGTGAGGATGGAGAAGGCTCTTGTCGAGAGAGCTGAGAAGAGAGCCCGGGTGGCTGAGAAGAAAGACCAGGCGCGCCTCGAGGCGGGCCATGCGAAGGTGAAGTGGGATGGCTTGCTCGCTGCGACCTGGCGCCGGGATAGGGACGCTGCTGCAAAAGTTGTTGCAGAGGGATCGGCACCTTTCGATGCAGCTTCTTCGGCACGGGAAAGAGCAGCACCTCGGGTAGATGCGCTCGAAGATCGTTTGCAAGAAACTATCACAGAGCAACCGTTCAAGAGTAAGAGCGGACGTAGGTTGGATGGAGACAAGATTCGAAACATGGAGCCTGTAGGCAGGTTGGCAGGCAAGGACGATAAACAGCCAAAGAACATTAAGAAGAGTATGGAATACGACGAAACGAGGGTTGCAGAGCCGCGGGATAAAGACGCCAGACAAAACCTGGAGCCTGTCGCTCAAGAAGCTTTTGGCAAGTTGGCTGGCAAGGACGATGAACAGTCAAAGAGCATTAAGAAGAGTATGGAGCACGACGGAATGAGGGTTACAGGGTCACGGGATGAAGACGCCAGTCGAAACCTGGAGCCTGTCGCTCACAAAACCCAAAACCTCCAAGCCGAGCTCAAGGATCTAATACCCGAGCAACGAGATCCCACTGCGGAAGTCAGGCAACAGCAACTGCGTGACATACATCAGTCTATTCTGCATCTGCAGAAGCTAGCCTCTAGCGCCCAGTCTGACGGTCACCTCCGCGTGGCAACCGCGAGAAAAATCGAAGACATGCTCCGCGAACTAGAAGAAGAGGCCGCTACTGTCGAGAACGATCAAGCGCTCCATTCTTTCATCCGCAAGTCCAACGCGAATCCAGACCTTAAACATATCAAGTTCAACCGACAACAGATAGCAGAGCAACAGCAGGCTGCCAATGTTTTTGGCGAGTCAAACAAACCTCAGCCCATCCGCACATGGCCGAATCCGTCGCCCGAAGCGCTGCTCCCTCGCTCGCTCTCCGATCAACTCAAAGCGCAACTTTCAGCCTCAAAACAATCCGTGATTGACGACGACTTGACGGTCGATGTCGAGGCTGACGTGCCAGGACTACAAAATCAGATCTTCGAGCTCAGCCAGAGATTGAAGGAGAATTTCCCCCTGATGGACACGCTGCCATACGATGTGTGGAAATCAAAGCAACGCAAGACGCTGCAGACGTGGCTCAAGATCCTCATATGGAAGTGGCAGACGCGAAACGACGAGATGAATGCCGAGAGTGCGGAAGCCGATATAGATGTCAGCCAGGACGTCCGCGCGCTGCTGGACCAAATGGTCCTCGACCACGACCTCGGCCAGCATGCCGCAACGCGCATGGCGAAGCGGTGGGCAGAAGTATTTGTGCGGCAGGAAGAAAGGAAGATGGGCGTCGAGCCGGACGAGAGGAACGAAGAACTCGATTGGGCCCAGATGGATCCTGGCCTAGGCTTTTTGGATGACGAATGCGACGCCGTCGATCAAGAGAGAGGGAGAGGATATGACGCGGCTAGAGAGAAGACAAACCAGTCCCTACCCCAGGGTCTGCCATTCACCAACAAGCGCAAAACGCAAGGCTATCGCTTCGGAGCCTCCGACCTGTGGCGGGCCGCGAGTGCAGCCGGCTACCACACACTCGCCTCCCGCCGGCAGTACTCCTCCTGGAAAGGCACAAAAGTCGGAAAAGTAGAGGTCGGCAACCCCACAGAAGCGCCAGAGACGCAAACCTCGCATCACCTCTCTTCTTCATCCGCAGAACACCTCCAAACCTCCCTCCCCCATCTAACTGCCTCCGGCGCCGCACACATGGTCTCCGTCTCCGCAAAACCGCACACCCCCCGCACCGCCATCGCCACCGGCACAGTGCGCTTCTCCAACCCCACGCCCCTTTCTCTCATCCACTCCGCGTCCAACAAAAAGGGGGACGTCCTCTCCGTTTCGCGCATCGCGGGTATCATGGCCGCGAAACACACACCCTCGCTGATCCCCCTGTGCCACCCCATCGCTCTCACGCACGTCGGCGTAACGCTGCACGTCCTCACTTCCACCTCGCCTGTAGAGGAAAAGCCTATGAAGGACTTTGGTGCCATTGTAGTCGAGAGCAAAGTCCAGTGCGTGGGGCAGACGGGCGTGGAGATGGAGGCGCTGACGAGCGTTGTGGGGGCTGCGCTGAGCGTGGTGGATATGTGCAAGGCGGTTGACAAGGGCATTTCTATCGGCGATGTGAGAGTTGTGCTGAAGGAGGGTGGCAGGAGTGGGACGTGGAGGGAGGACGGGTGGGAAAGTCGGGGGGAAGATGATTAAGGGGACACGCGTGAGAGTAGTCGTGAAGTGTGTATTATAGTGCATGGATGGGTGGAGCATAATGAGTCGACCGGATATGTGTATTATAGTGCATGGGACGGCGTTAGCATTTAGCATCTCGGATTTGTTGTGGATGTATAGATACGGGGGAATGGACATACTCGCCAGAACGGTAAGGTTGGACTGCTCGGTCTCGAATGTTCAGATGAGGCAGGTTTTGCTTTATGCGGTGGTGTTACTAGGCCGGGAAGGTGCACTCCACTACTCAAGGTCAGTACAGAAGGCGCGACACATACGGAGACTGCTTGGTTGTTGGACCCGTCTAGGCTGACGTCTTCTTCTCACTACCCAACGCAATCCTTGAGGGTTGTGACTCAACAGTACAAGTCAGACATCCTTACCACGTATTGATCAACCAATATGGCCGTCCCGCAACTGCACGAACTCTCCACGTTCCCAATCCGCGACCCTGAAATTGATCCACCTTTCTCAACTCGCGACCCAGAAGCCGTTCCACCCTTCCGACCAGGCGAACCCGCTCAGCCCGCCCGCTTCGCTTATCTTCGCCGAGTTCTTTCTCCCCGCAACGACTCAACCGCCCCCAGCAAACGCTCCCGACTCCGCGCCCGCCTCCCCAAGTTCCGCGCCCCCAACCCCCCTGACCGTCCAACTTTCAAACAGTGGCTCCGGCGCTGCTGGCTCGACATCCTCACGCAGCTTCTCTGCATCTTGACCGCCTTCATAATCTACCTGACCGTACCACCGCTCCTGACGCACTACTTCCCTTTGTACCCTGGCATCTACTCTACTCCGTGGGGCCTCAAGCACGGCCAGCCGTATATCAACGAGTACATCAACACGACGTGGAGCGCGGCGATCAGCTTCATCGTTCCGTTCCTCATCATGTTGGCAGTGTCGGGGTGGTGGTTCAACAGCTTCTGGGACGGGAACGCTGCCGTATGTCCCCCTCCCCCTTCCTCCACTCAAACGATTCCAGGCTGACGCAAACATTCAGTGCATCGGCCTCGGCTACGCCCTCGCCACCGCAACCCTCTTCCAATCTCTCATCAAGATCTTCATCGGCGGCCTCCGCCCGCACTTCCTCTCCCTGTGCAATCCACCCATCCCGCCCGCCTATGGCGCCATCGGCCAAGCCCCAGGCGCAATTTGGTACACAGCCGACGTCTGCCGCGGCGACCCGCACATACTGCGCGAGGCGCAGATGAGTTTCCCGTCTGGCCATGCGTGCGCGGCGTTCGCGGGATTCGGGTTCCTCGCACTGTATCTCAACGCCAAGTTTGGGGTGTTCGGACACAAGCCGCAGGAGGTAGAGAAGGTAGAGGTGAGGCCTGAAGCGGGAGAAGTGCAGGTTAGCGTGGAGGAGGTGCGACAGCCGCAGCGTCGTCCTGCTCGGATTCCGCACTGGCGGCTCGTCCTCTTTGCTGCGCCGCTGCTGGTCGCGGTCATCATGGCGGCGAGCAAGATCAGGGATATGTGGCATCACCCCGTTGACGTGGTGTTTGGGGCGTGTGTGGGGTCGCTGTTTGCGCTGATGGCGTATCGGATGGTGTATAGGAGTGTGTGGGATCAGAGGAGGAACCATATCGCGAGGGAGGTGGGGGAAGAGGCTACTGTGAGTGTAGAGGAGCGTAAGGATAAGGGGTATGTTGTTTGAAGGGTGGTGGATGTGAAGGCGGAGCGGGGAGGGTGGTTTTTCTTCTCTGCGGCTCTGGACTTTCCTTTGTTATAGAACAACCCGTTTTTAATACCTACTAACGTGCCTTTATTTTTAATTCATGCTACCGATGCCGTGTACCTAATGCACATGATCCTCGCTAGCATCGTCAGATTATCGCATCCTACTCTTCACTTCCCCTTCCCTGCTGCCGGCAACAACTCTCATCTTCCACAGCTACGTCTACCCACTGAAACGGACGTGTATTCACAGCGGACGCTGCGTCCTCGGGAATAAACCATTTTTTTCCCCTACATTAGGTATGGAAAAAATGTTTCCTTCCGTATGGTATTCATCCTACATCAAGATTTCTTTGATCTAAGGGGTAGGGGTGTTACAGCCTGTTCTTTTTCGGGTGCGTTCGTAGGGAGGTGATGCGTGGGTGAACGTTATTGGGGAGGCGGAGCTGGGAGGGTACCATGGCACCAGAAAAAGCTACAAAAAGCAGAATTGGTAAGGCGTGAGAATGCTGCGATGCTTTTTAAGAGGGCGCGGCGTGTTGGTGTTATTGGCGGGTCGGATTTCGGCGAGAAGGTTAGCTGGTGGCTCGAGGGTGGTGAGGGTCGGGTAAGTTTGGAGAAGCACGTGAAACTACCATAGATACTTTTTCAAGGTTAAGGGGTTGAGGGCAGTTTGTCGTGGAGATAAAAATCCATGGGCTCCCATTAACCTGATATCTATCGAGCTTTCTGTGCTCAAGTCATGTACGTGAGTTGCGTCACTTGATTTGCTGATTCATCTGGAGGGAAATTATGACAAAAAGATCAAGTTATAGAGTGTTTGGAGTATAAAAATATTGTTAAAAAGATGTTTCCCCCAGCTAACAGCTCAAGAATAAGCGTATTTTTTTTTTAGAAAAAAAACAAAAAAAAAAAAAACGGTCACGAAAAAGCAAAATGTTCGTTCATAGAGTAACTGGAACACTTTTCGTTTGAATATATCTGCAACACTGGTAGCAT
Organism: Karstenula rhodostoma CBS 690.94; assembly: GCA_010093485.1. NCBI lineage: Eukaryota > Fungi > Ascomycota > Dothideomycetes > Pleosporales > Didymosphaeriaceae > Karstenula > Karstenula rhodostoma. The sequence continues at coordinate 658,894 of MU001514.1, forward strand.
AAGTCGATGTAGAGAAGGAACATCGATCAAGGTGGTGAAGAAACATCGTTCGTCACGCTGGTGGAATACAGTAAACTGGGAAAGCCAATTTGCAATGATTACCAAAAGACCATTGAAAATCAATTTTGAACGAAAATACCGCACTAACAAGCCATAGAGTTGGTGGCAACATAACGCACTCCTTTCTCCACTCAGCTACCTGAGAACCACCAGCGTTCTACTGTATATGAATAGTCTAATACAATCAGGCATTGACGTTATTTAACGCTCCATCAACTGCCTGCAAAACCTCCGACTTTGTGGCATTTTTCCTGACGAGAATAGTAGTCATAACAGCGTGCGTCCCACCATGTTTCTCTCTCCAAGCCTTAAGCGATGCTGAGATCTTCCCCGCGTTTGGCTGGCACTGGAACTTGTGGTATACGACCCCATTCTGCGTCACTTCCTCGTCGTAGTCGAAGCGGACCCCGATGTTCTCGAGTTCGGCATTGCTTTTGGGCCAAGCGGTTTTCCCGCGGCTGACGGTGGGGTTCGCGAGTTTCTTCCAGGCGCCGCTGTCCCCGAGAGCCCTGCCGACTGACTTGAGCGCCTTCATGCCCATATTGGTGGGAACTACGTAGCATGTTGATTAGTTGGGTAGTATTGTTGATGACGGGGCGTGGGTGAACGTACCGTTGGGGCGGGGATGCAGAACGTTGAACGATGATTAAAAGTAGTGTCTTGGAACTTCTTGAAGACTGCTCGAGATGAATGGGAAGTTGTTGATGTCAGGATTCAGTGCTGGAGAGTTGAATAGATATATATGCACTCAAGATTAAGCGGGTACCGCACTATTCACCTAACTTCTACTGGTTTCTCATTCGTACGCGCGCGAAGAACCAATCGAAATGGTTTCTAATGATTCTGGTACGGGCAGGAGAGTAGGAATGAGGCACAGTCGACATCTACAGCTACTGTGACATGGTAGCGCAAGGGGGCACAGTTTGGTTGGGCCAGATGAGCATGGGTTACGGGCCGATATTGATTGCGAAGGAAATAGAATGAGACAAAGTTGACAGAGGAGAGTGTGTTCATGACTATTCCACGGGCTCATGACCCTACGGTGTGGTTGTGTTGAGAATATGGCACAAGACTGGTGTTCAAAGCAACACATAAGGCTGCTGTTCCCGAAATGGATGTCACATCAGCACCAGGTTTGCTTCGGCTTCCTAGGCTGCGTGCTCTGAATACCTCAAGAATAGCTCTTCAGCTGTGGGTCTGCCGGCGCGTGGATGAGTTTCTAACCCATTGAACAGGAAGCGTAAGGAGTTTGAGCTCTAATGAATTGCGACTAGTCCTCTGTTCAGCGCGACATGAAGTGCGCAGGATTGGTCAGTGGTTGTGTTTGGACCTTTGAGGTGGATTGTGGCGGGTGGGTAGATTAGCTGATTGGGCCATTTGATTGAACTGGGTCGCCAAGTGCATTAACCAACTCGAGACTAGAGCATTGTCAACGCGTTTCGTGCAACCGCCGAACTCGAAGTCACTTCACTCCGCCAGAACCAGTCATCTTTCCGCGGCGATTGTTTATCGGTCCATCCGGATGTGACCTTTCTTGAAACTTCTCCACTTTTCCTGGGCTACGCCGGAATCTTCGCGCGTACGCTTGGTAGGAGGCCGAGTGGTATGATTTTCGACTTTGAGTCTTTTCTCTATCATGAACCTTCATAGAGCGCCACCTCGACTTGCGGGTTGGGATTCAATCACGAGGACAAGTCTACTCCGCTCGTCTTGCTTCAGTCGCAGCTGCGCATTTTCCTCGTCTCAGGCTGATATGGGGAATACGGAACACAGCCGTGATTTATTCGAATACACGTCGGGAAGATGGATGTATGTTTCAACTCAGTGTTTTGCGCTACACCTTTTCAACTGACTTAACTCCTATCTCGTAGATGGAATGAGCCGCGTCGCTTGGCCGAACGACACTTGGCTTTCAACGTCGATGAACTCAAGAAAGCCGCCGCGAAATCAGTAAACAGGCCCACCTCAGATATCAAAAGCTTTCGCAAATTTGCCGAGGGCGGTTTTAACCGCGTTTTTGACATATCAATGAAAGATGGCTCATCTATACTCGCCCGCTTGCCCTACCCATCAACTGTGCCGCAACATTTAGCGGTAGCGAGTGAGGTCGCGACATTGGATTTTGTCCGCGCCCAAGGGGTCCCCACACCTCGAGTGTTGGGGTATTCAGTTGGTGATAATTCCGTCGGCGCTGAATACATTCTCATGGAAAAACTGCCAGGAAGACCCATTGGGGATGCTTGGTTTGACCTCTCCGAACGAGAAAGGCTCAAAATCCTCCTTCAGATCGTGAAGCTGGAAACCAAGCTCTTCGCCATGGACCTTCCAGCTAGTGGGAGCATATACTATGCCCATGATCTGCCCATAGGTACACCGAAGAAAGATATACCCGGATCTGATAACGGGTTGTGTATAGGGCCCTACGCGGCCCTGCAATGGTGGTTCGGTGAACGCAGAGATCTTAAAATTGATAGAGGTCCCCGTAAGTACTGCTTCCGTGCTCAATGTGTTTGATCTCTCTAAACGTTCATAGATGAGGATTCTTGCCTCGTCCTTCAGGCTCCTGCCGAGAAAGAATTAGCGTGGCTCAGTGCATACGGACGACCCAGATTCCCGTTTGAGCGTGCATATAGGGAAACTTTCAATTATGAAAAGCAGAATCCTGAGGAACATGCCAATTCCCTTAGGGAGTACATCCGACTTGCGCCCCATCTCGTACCTACATCTTCAAAACTCAATCTCCCTGTTCTTCGCCATCCTGACCTTCAGCCCAACAACATTTTCATCGACGATGACCTCAGCATCACCGGTCTTATCGACTGGCAACACGCTGTAGTACTTCCTACATTCCTAGCCGCCGGGATACCAAACGTTTTCCAGAACTACGATGATGAGGAGTCGATGTCCTTTACTCCGCCCCAGCTCCCAGCCGATCTCGAATCGATGGATGAAGACGACCGTGCCACAGCGCAGGAACAGTTCCGCCGTCGACACGTGCACTTCTACTATATGGGATTTACGCAGCGAATGAATGAGACTCATTGGCACGCCCTCGAACAAGAACCAAGTCTCCTGAAGCGCCGCACATTCCACGATGCAGGTGCGCCCTGGGAAGGCCTCAACACGCCGCTCCAAATGGATATTGTCCGCCTATCGCAGAATTGGTCAAACATCGTCTCTGCTAGGTCGGATGGCACAGCCCCCACATTTCCTATTAGTATCACAGAGAAAGAGGCACAAAGAAGAGCTACGCAGGATGAGTCTCTTCGCGAGACCGACTCCGAAATGGAACGCATCCTCGGGCTACTTGGCGTTGCGTCCGATGGATGGACGCCCTCCGAATCGTTTGACAGCGCGAGAGAGCAGGCAAAGCTGTTCAAGGAAGAGGGGCTTGCTGCGGTCAGTGATGACCCGTGGCTAGCAGAGATGTCCGAACGGCATTGGCCGTTTGATGACTGTGATGAGGAGGAGTAGGGAGGGGAATAGGCAAAAGCTGCGCGTGGTGGGGGATGTGTAGTGCTGCATGTGGTGGGGAAGCTGAGTTGCGGTGTTGCGTGTAGAGTGAGATAATGTCTAGGATTGGGGCCTTGCTAAGTGCATAGATACCCACACAAGCGTATTTCAAATCAATTCAGCCATGTGTGTATTGTTGGGTAAACTCTAAAGGTGCTGAATGAGAAACCGACAAGGTGCAGGACGCAAACCGGACTCGCTATGCCGTCTAGGAAAGTAAAAAGCTTCTATTCACGTATGGCATGTGGTGAAGATGTTTACGACTGGAGGCGACAAGCGTACGTGATAACAGTAGTGTCTAGCTTTGTGGAATTCCTGCTAGCTGATTGCTACGTTACTGCTTTTATGCTTAGATTTGTTGTCTCTCTACACTGCAAAAAGTAGTGCCTTTGACTTCCTCTATATGACCGAGTTTGACCAACTTTCCGGCTTGAGGTGGTCGTTGCCAACCTCCTCGACCTACTCCGAAGGCCTCACTGAGCTGTTCAATCGGTAGTAGCGACGGGCGGTATGGGTGTAGAGTGCGAGGTCATGATATTAGTGAAGTGGTGTAGGGCCGAGGAAGTTTCTCACCTTCAGCCTCGGAGAGGTACATGGACGAAGGAAGAGAGACGAAGGTTGTGCAAAAGTCATTTTCTAGTCTTAAAAAGATATGAAAAATTAGGCTATCCTTGCTCTTTCTTCGCGACATGTATAGTGAGTGACAAGTGACAACCACCAACCGGTTAAAGCTACTAGAGCTATTCCGAAAGGTCGTCGACACGGTCACTGATCCTGATTCGGATTCCCAACAGTGGTATGCCCATGAACATGCTTACACTTCTTCCACACATGCTTCATACCCTCCGCCTTGGGTGGATAACCCTTCGGAATATTGAACTTCCAATGATGGCTGCCCTTGCCCTTGCATCCCATTTGGTGCTGACACTGGTTCTCGAACTCCGTGCTCGCATAGAACCCCGTCTGCTCGTAGAAGAACTGGCTCTCTTCAAGTCCACGCTTCCAGTTTTCATAAATCCAATTGACATTGCCACAGCGACAGGGGTAGTTCCGGCCTTCCTTCGACCACACACTGGAGATGGCCTCGCCGCCGGGATTCCTGCATATCGGCACGGTGAACGCGCCTGGGAGGGAACCGGCGTTCTCTGTGGAATTCGCGTACAGCAGCTGGTCCCCCCCAGGAACGGTGGTAACATCGTACGGGCGGAGTACTTCCTCGAGCTTGTTTTCGGCGACCCAGAGCGAGGAGCGTACGATGTCTTCTTTGGTAATGTTGGAGTATCGCTCCGGGCTGGTGAGGAGGGCCTTGAGGCCTGGTGGGGAGGCTATGTCCCGCGTGGCTTCGAGCATGCTATAGAGCCAGTAGACGTGGCCAGCGCGCTCGGGGAGGCAGACTTTGTTCCGGACAGGACCGCGCGGGTCCTCTTCGCAAGATGATGAGTACGTGTTGATTCTTGTGTCAAGGATGTAGACTGGTTCGGTAGACCTATTAACGTTAGCGTCTATCGAACTGATGAACATGCCATATAAAGTCCCGGTCATATAACAAGGATGATGCCTCCTGGATGCATGGACAAGATCCTTGAATCGAAATGCTGAAGGAGCTAGACTTACCACAATCCGTCGATAGCAACAGCCGTGAACCATTTCTGAACAAGTTCATGAAGGTCGTTATTGAGACCAGGCGCAACCTCCACGAACTCTCCAGACCGGATCAGATCAACAATGTTCATGTTATTGGGCGTCATGCCCATATTGCCGTTCATATACGCCTCTGCATCCTCCCTGATCTTCTTCTCAGCCTGGGTGGCAATCATGTTCCACGACCGCCGGAAATGGTCCCTAGCCTCCTGCTCGAAGTTCCTATGCACAGTTAACCCTTGGTCCAAACTTTACTTAGCGAATGTGACTCACGGATCTGCAGGCCCGAGCTTGTCCGCAAGGCCCGAGAGTCCAATAAAACTATTGCCTACGAAGCTGATGCCGTTGCCTACGGCTGAGATCGCGTCGGTCCCTGCTTTTCCAATACCTAAGGCAGAGCCAAGAACAGGATTGCCTAGAGCGCCTAAGGTCCCCATAGCTACGAGGAGTATGGCCGTCATCGCCGCGCCGACAACTTTGTGTGCTCGCGCCTCGCTGAGAGCTTTTTCCCTCGTCTTACGCGTCCACGTAAAACGATCTACGAGTTCCCAGTCGCGGTTTTGAACTGGATCACGCACGCGTTCGTGTCAGCGAATCAATACTTTCTAGATTCCATAATTCTTTCTCTTCATGTATGCAGGAAGCAACGGATAATTCGAGGTGATCAATAGCCAACAGAGGTGTACTCACTGTCAGATGCTGCATCGTCTACCGCATCCTTTACCATCTTGGCAACCAAGTCCACATTCGCAATGGCCTCGAAGGCATAGTAAGCCATCTGTCGGTCGTGGGAGCTGATGTTTTCAGTAATTTGTTTGCAGTCAACGATCTAGTCATTTAAATTAATTTAGATATAACATCGGGGAGATGTGGGACAATGAAGGCCATACCGAGCAAGCGCCAATGCCCTGGCAGACAAACTGCGAGGAAACCAAGTCAGGGGCATACGTGTCGCGCATGTATAGATGGAAACCGCTATAATCGGAATAGTCAAAGTATTCTTCGAATTGTCTCGTAACCCACTCTATCACAGAGCTATTCGTTCCACTATTCCAGTCTTTTAGTGAAGGGCGTTCTAGCCTGCAGCCTGGCTGGTACTTCACAGTTGTCTCCTGGCGCTGTGGATCCGAATGGGAAGGCCTGTGGTGGTAAGGTCGTGAAGGTCGTGGATGTCGTCCGGTAGAGGTAGAGGAGGCATTGCTTTGGGTTGCAGTGATTTGTGGCCTCGGCGGCCTTTTTTGTTTGCGTATGTGCTTCCACTTATCGATCTCGCCAGGTGCGCCTTTGATGAGGTTAGCATGATTGTGGAGATGAGCTTGGACTTAGAACACAACCTACCTGCGACCTGCCAGAAGCACCAGAGCACAGTGCACAATCGCAGAATGAAGTTCATGATTGCACGGACAGAACGACTGTTGACGGCGAGCGTCGTGACTCGGGGATGGAACGGTTGATAAGAACTCTTCGCGGTTTCAACAACGATGCAACTGCTATGGTAGGTCTCCAGGCGGCTCGCGGCATAGCCTTTTATAGTGAGTTCCCGTTCCCAAGCCATCAATGGATTAGCCTTTAGCGATCACTGTAGTGGCTGAATTCGCCGTCGATTCAAAGAGATGTTTGGTTGATGCACCGCATGCTACAGCCAGCGATACACCATTCATCTTGGGCGATTATCCAAAAGGTACGCATGTGCCGTGTCATCGCGCTCATTTGAGCTGGTAGCAGGGCCTGTTGACAGCTAACGGCTGAGTGTGACTTCTGATTGTTGAGTAGAGCTGCCAACATCGGGCGACGTTGATTGTGCAATCGTTGGGCCACGATCTTAGTTCGCCCGATTAGTGTACTCTTATGTGTCAACAACACCTGCAGCGCTACTTTACATTAATGTGACATAATAATTTGGTCATAGCTCAACAATGTGATTGTGGCGCTGCCACTGGCGCATCGAAGCCTTCCTCGGCCCTGGGTCACTGGAACGAGAGCATTTCATTTTTGCTTCAACAGAGCATTCGGAAATACCATATCCACGGTTCCTGTCCCCTAAATTCCTGACCTGTGCCTTCGAATCGAAGTCTGAGCATGATCTACACGGCTGGGTATATAACGCTGTCATGTGGGGATCCCGGAATCGTGAAAGACAATAGGGAGGTGCCCGTGGGTGCCCGTAGGCGCCCGCGAGGAGGAGGTAGTGTTAGGGTGATCGGTGGGGTGAGTCACGTGTGACTGTAGCTCTGGATCAGGAGGTTGTTGGGCTGGGTAACCCGGGTGGCTGGCTCTGTAGAGGATCAGGAGGCTGTTGGGCTGGTAACCCGGGGGGGCCGGCTCTGTAGAGGAGCGGCGCGTTGCTTGAAGTTTGGGCGACGATTGCGACGGCGCGTGTGAGAGTCATACCGAATAGTGACTGCTCGCGATCAAATTGTTGGTGACTGTAGCTCTGGATTATCGTCGCCTCAACTATCTCAACACTGCTCAACCACCATGGAACAGAACAGATCCAAGGGCCAACAGAGCGAGATATAACGCTGTCGAGAATCAGGATCGATTTACAATCCCGGGGGCTGATAATTCTTATGTGCTGAACGAGTGAAGCGTTATGTCTCGTTAAGTAGAGTAGAATCAATCGTTTCTAAACCACAATTGGTGATCGGGCATGACCACCGAAAATGGCTGCCTAAACCATTAATCTTTCCTCGCATCTCAAGTCCTATATAGCAGCGTCGTGAAAGACTCCATCATCCGAAAATTGCGCACCCGCAACTCGACACATCCGGCCCAGAACACGAGCAAAGCAATCTCGGGGAAGAGCGACCGACTAAACAACCAACAAAATGTCATCTCCATCACACATCCTCCCTCGCAACAACCTCTTCCGCCCCGCGCAGCCTACTCCCCTCCAGCGCTTCCTCCGCAACCCACTCTTCTCCCTCGCAACCTACCTCTACACGCACCAGCCAACCCTCAAGCATCCTCGTTAGGGCAGCAACAACAGCACCGCACTACCCCCAGTCCGCATAATCTGCCTCTCCGATACGCACAACACCACACCCCCGTCCCCCCCCGGCGACATCCTCCTCCACGCCGGCGACCTCACTCAAAACGGCACCTTCGCAGAAATCCAAGCAACTCCGGCCTGGCTCAGCGCCCTCCCACATCCCCACAAGTTCGTCATCGCAGGGAACCACGACCTCGTCCTCTCCCGCGCCTTCGTCGCCGCCGCGCCGCCCCGCGTCTTCACCACCGCGCCAGGCACAACGAAAGACGACCTCGACTGGGGGGAGGTAATCTACCTCGAGAATGCGAGCGCGTCGGTCACTGTGAGAGGACGGAAGGTCAAGGTCTGGGGCGCGCCGTGGACACCGAAGTATGGGAACTGGGCGTTCCAGTATCCTCCTGGGGAGGATATTTGGCAGGGCAAGATACCGGAGGATGCGGACATCCTGGTGACGCATGGGCCGGCAAGGGGCCACTTGGATGTCAACGGGACGGGAAACGCGGGATGCATGCACATGAGGCATGAGCTGGAGAGGGTGAAGCCCCGGCTAGTGGTGAGCGGGCACATACGTGAGGCGAGGGGGCGGGAAGACGTGTGCTGGGATAGGATGCAGAACATGTTTGAGGCTGCGCTGGGGGGTCCCGTGGCTAGGTGGTTTGTGTTTGAGGTTGGCGTGCTGGTGTGGATGTGGAGCTGGGTACGGTGGGCGTTTGGAGTGAGGAGGGAGGCGACTACGACGTTAGTAAATGCGAGTACGGTTGGACATGGGGGTGTAGCAGAGGGAATGGCCGTGGAGATTTAGTCGTTGCTGAAGACCAGCAATGATGTGTTGTGGTAAAATAGACCATGTAGAATTAGCTGAGCGTATGGTAAACTTGGATCTGTTGGTGTAGTTGGCGGCTTCGGTCTAGAGGACGTGTGCGTGCTGTGACAAGGTCTTTTTATTTCATCTGGCTGGATAAGCCACAAGAATACCATCTATCTATTGTGGCCTTTTTCGCAGAACATCCTGGCTCTTGATGTTGTCCTCGCGTCCTCACAGGCCAGCGCTTGGCTCGTCGCCTTGCCCAGGGCCTTACTCAGCGTCTTGCTCTCCGTTATTTCGCGGTAGGACCTCGTAGTGCACTTCAATAGGCTTCTTGTCGGGCTCGTTGATCATAAGATCGACTTGCGGACAAGCGCTCAGCACGACCACCACATCTCGCATCGCTTCCAGTCGCACGTATTCCCTCGCCTTGGAAACAGGCGGTTTGATCTTTGAGTACACTCCCGAGATCTGCGGTCCATTTTCCATGGATACGTTCCCAAATAAGTGGATGGGATCCGGGAACACATTACTGTCGGAACAGAAATCATTCACTGATACCTCTAGCTCTTTGTCATTCACCCAGTCTTTCTGAGCATTGTTCTCCCGAGTTTCTGCCTCATTTCGACCAGTTTGCAATCTGGATAACGCATCCCAGTAGTTGTCGAAGCATGATGCGTGATGAGACTTGATGCCCAATCTGGCGTACAGCCACCGATCGCAAGCTGGACTCAAAGTATCGTGAACTCCCGGACTTGTGTCTTCCACAAGTCTGAGTATAGGAGCTCGTTTCTGGTCGACTAGAATGTCACTAACTCTCGGGAACCTTCTACCCAGCGCCGATCGCGTGTGCGACGTAGACATGTCTGTGGGTGAGGATGCCATTAGCATGTCACATGTAAATCGAGCAATTGTGTACAAGTCCTGGCTAAGAGACACCCACATTCTCGAGATGCTCCGGCTGCCACATTTGCCAACTTCGGAAACGAGCTCGCAGATTGCACTGTATCGTTTGGAAAGATTGGTGCTGCTTCGTTGCGGGCTGTTCCGAAGAGGTCCGCTGTAGGGTCATTCCGATGCGCCAAAGCCCAAATCGCGACAACTTGATTGCCGTGGGTGTTGATGATTTTGATAGATTCGCCTTTGTGGACGGGGACTGCAATGCTGCCGCCGGCAGGAACAGGCTGTGGTGCTTTCGTGGTGTAATCCGCCCAGTACTTTGCAACCGGGTTATACAGCTTCTTGGAACGCCTCCAGCGACGCCTGCGCGACATAGGCGGTTCTCGGGTGACCGGTTGCCCATGGGCTGGTGGATCACCTCCGGGCTTGGAGGATTTGTTACCCATGTCGGGAGAGTTTTTGCCGTGCTGCGAGTCAGGTCACGAGTAGCTTTGACGAAAAGTGAAAATGAGCAGACACTTGGACAAAGATTTGTTAGCAGAGGTAAAACGCGAGGTGACTCCGTCACCAGTCAGTGGCATTGGGTAGATGCATAGTTACAGTGACAGGACACGTCGAGCGCGATATCGAAGCAGGTCGTAGTGATATGGGGTTGAATCAGTAGACGGTGTTTCCGAGTATCGATGCTTGAAGCTATTGATGTTCTGTTCACCCAGCGAAAGTGGATTGTTTGTTGAACGGAGAAGGGCTCGAAGCCGCGGCGAGAGATGGACGCGGACGCGCCAACGCACTGGCCACTAACGCTTGTAAGGTTCACGTGACGAACATGGAAGGTGGCATTCCCGACCGCTGCAGGTGCGGCCAGGCCAGACGTCCCCACCCGCCTCGACTCGACGTCTCTTTCTTCTCACCGCACGTCTCTGCTCCTGTGGTGATAGCTCGCCATGGCGCTCGCCACCAAGGACCAGTCGCGAAACATCTTCGCAAAATTGAAAATCAAACCTGCGAACAAGGTGCGTTATTCAGCCCGCATCCAGGGGAAGGAGCGGACGATGCGCGGGCAAGGCAACTAATGTTCACGGCCAGGTATGTTTCGATTGCGGCGCGAAGAATCCAACATGGAGCTCCGTCCCGTTTGGCATCTACCTCTGCCTTGACTGCTCGGCGAACCACAGAAATATGGGAGTGCACATCTCGTTCGTGCGGTCGACAAACTTGGACAGTACGTGGAGCCCGAGACAGCAAGGGGGCGAAGAACATGGCTAACCGGTGTAGTCTGGCAATGGGATCAGCTGCGCATCATGAAGGTCGGCGGTAACGAGAGCGCGACCAAGTACTTCCAGTCACACGGCGGCTCAGCTGCATTGGCGAGCAAAGACCCCAAGACGAAATACACAAGCAATGCGGCGACCAAGTACAAGGAGGAGCTACAAAGGCGCTGTGTCGTAGACGCCAGGCAGTACGGCATCACCAACATCTCCTGGGCAACTTGTGGCCATCGCTGACCCACGTCCAGATATCCCGAAGAAGTCGTAATCACAGACGTACCCGAACCGAGCGGCAGCGAAGGAAATAACACTCCAGCCGGCGAAGACGACGACTTTTTCTCCTCCTGGGACAAGCCCGCCGTCAAGCGTCCTTCCAACCCACCATCACGTACCGGTACGCCCCGCGCGCAATCGCCTTTCTTGAAGCCCGGTGCAACTGGCAATGGCACCGACCGCCCTAAGTCCCCGCTTGCAGGCGGCTCCGCCACCACACCGCCCGCCGCCAGACCTGCCGTGAAGAAGACCACCTCAGGGGCTGCGCCGAAGAAGAACATCCTCGGGGCCAAGAAGAAGGGACTGGGCGCAAAGAAGGTGGTTGCCAGCGATGGTCTGGACTTTGAAGAGGCAGAACGCAAGGCTCGCGAAGAAGCTGAACGTATCGAGAAACTCGGCTACGACCCAGACGCAGAAGCTGCGGAGGCCCCTGTCACGACCAAACCCAAGGCCCCTGAAGCGTCCAACATTGTTGCGCCGACTCCCCTCTCACCATCCCGCGGCGGGTTTGGTACCACATCGAAACCCGAGAAGTCAAGTAAGGACGTTGAGCGGCTAGGAATGGGTGTTGCACGTCTCGGATTCGGACAAGTAGGCGCAGCGAAGTCGGCCGCTGCACCAAAGAAGATGGGCGGCTTCGGCAGCACAAGCAAGCCCGCTACAGACGACAGCGAGACGTACGCACGCCAGAAGTTCGGCACGCAAAAGGGTATCGGGAGTGACGAGTTCTTCGGCCGCGGCTCATTCGACCCCAGTGCTGCCGCTGAAGCCAAGTCGAGGCTGACAGGTACGTCTTTTCCCATCGCATAGTTCGGACCGATATGCTAATCCTAGGCAGGTTTCGAAGGCGCCACCGCCATCTCCTCGAACGCCTACTTCGGCCGCCCCGAGGACGACGTGCCTGAGGACGACTACGGCGACCTCGAGGGCGCCGCAAAGGACTTCGTCCGCAAGTTCGGCATCACCGCCAGCGACGACCTGGAGAACCTCACCAGTTTGCTCGGCGACGGCGCGACAAAGCTGCAGGGTGCGATCCGGAACTACTTGAACTCATAAGCAGAAGTGGGCTTGGTACGAGGGGCGTTTTTGAGCGGCGAGCGTGCGTGTTCGCTTGGGCGGTTCTGGTTTGGTCTCCTTGTTGGGTAGAGGGGCATGTAACGACCAAAAGCATTTACGAAGTAGGACGTCTGGTGGCAGGAGTGCACGCAGAAGAAGGGTGTGGCAGCGGTGAGTGTGGGGATGGATGGATGGATGGACGTAGCGCACGTGATAGAGGCCGGGTGCGAGCCACTTATCCTTTCAATTCTCGAGCAAGCGTGTTACTTTTCGAAAGTCTGCGTGGCGATGAAACATGTATCTACATTGTGCGAATCCTGGTGAGCCTAGAATGATGTAACCAACGGTGTCTCACGCTGTGAGCAGGTCGGGAGGAAACTCGGATCATTTTCCACAGCTTGTGATGTAGCAGGCCAGCCGTGCCAAAGGGGTATCGACTCTCCATACGAAGATACAATGCCACATGATTCTCATCCTCGAGCCGCTCAGCAAGCACTACCTCCGCGAGTCGCCGAGACTCATCTGGTCGAGCCTACCCGACGCCATTAGACCTTGGGTGCATTCACATCACTCGTCTGCACCGGAGCCTCGTTCTTCACTATCTCGCCACTCTCACCGCCCTTACTCTCCTCATCGACATGCGCATTCACAACCCCAATCTCCGTCGTGTGAAACTTGTCCACGACCTCGCGGTACTGCGGCGCAAAGTTGACCGCCAGCGAATACGACCACGCCGCGACGAAAAACGCGAGCGGCACGCTCATCGCAATCGCCGTCGGCGCATGGCCCGTCGCATAGTTGGCCAGGCCCTGCGAGTCCGCCGCCGCGAACAAGATGGGCGGGACGACGGCACCGCCCGCCACGCCCGCGATGATGAAGCCCGACCCGCGCTTCGAGTACTTGCCGAGCCCGCGCATCCCGAGCGCGACAATGGTCGGGAAGATGATCGACTCGAAGAAGAGCGTCACGTAAAGCATCGACATGCCCGTGTTGCCGCGCTGCGTGATCGACGGGCAGATGAAGACGATGCAGGCCGTCATGAAGGCGAGGAAGACCCAGCGCGGGCGCACGTAGTTCATGAGGAAGGAGCCGATGAAGCGACCGAGGGCGAAGGCGCCCTGTGCGCCGGAGAGGAAGCGCGCGGCGGTGGCTGAGGAGGTGCCTTCGCGCGTGTCGACGACGTAGTTTATGAAGGCGCCCGCGATGGCGATTTGTGCGCCGGTGTAACAGACTGGCTGGAGGTTAATGATGTAGAGGGGAGGGAAGGGGGTGAGTAAACGCACATTGCGCGGCTGCGGCGTGGAACAGGCGGTATTGTTTCCAGAAGGACTTCACATCTGTACCGGCGTGCGTCTCTTCTGCTTGGAACGCCATATCCGCGTCCTGTCGCTGTAAGCTAGGTTCGAACACCATCCACCGTCTTTCTTGCTTACCGTGATCTCCGGGATCGGCGTCACATAGAAGACAAATGCCAGTATGAAGACGAAGATTGCAATCGCCAGATACGTCCACTGCACGTTCTTCAAGCTGGGGTTCTTATCATCGACTTCGGTGAAGAAGACATACGATCCCAAAACCGGCGCAATCACCGTCCCGATTCCATTGAACGCCTGCGCAATGTTGATCCTGATCTCGCTGTACTTGGGCGGACCGCAGACAGTCAGATACGGATTCGCCGCCGTCTCGAGCGACCCCAGACCGTTTCCAGTGATGAAGATGGCGACGCAGAAGCCCCCGAAGGAGCGGTACACGAGCGCGGGCCAAGCAATGAGCGAGCCGATGCCGTACAAGCAGAGGCCCCAAATGAAGCAAGCTTTGTAGCCATAGTGGCGCAGGATCCAGTTTGCGTGGCCGAGGGAGGCGAGCGGGTATGCGCCGAAGTAGGCGGCTTGCAAGCCTGAGCTTCGCGAGCGGGTGATGTTCAGGACTTCCTGGAAGTGTTTGTTGAGTGTGTCGATGAGGCCGTACGAGAAGCCCTGGGCCACCGTTAGCGCTGGACGATGGAGTAATGGCCGACAACAAGTGGGGGAAGCTAGGTAGAGGTACACACCCAGAGGAAGAACAGGATGGTGACTAGACACAGTGGGAAGATGGACTCTCGCAGCGTGAGCTCTGCCGCCCGTGTTCTGCTGTTGCCCGCCCTCAGGCTATGCCTCTGGAAGATGGCCATGATGCCCAACGTACAGGATAGCGATAGGCCACGTCAATTGACACCTTGTTGCGCAGTGGTTGGAGGAAAGAAGAGACGAAGTCGTCGTGCTACAACAAGCTCAAGCTCCCCGCACGCCAGTCGCAGGCAGGTACGACCGGGCAAATACCCTCCGGCGGCAGGCGCAACCATGGCACTGTCAGACCACATGACTGAAGGCCGAGCATCGCATTGCCCGAATCCTGCATCCGGGGTACTTCAGCGTCACATCAGATGCTGCGCTAGTCGAAGGTAGGAAGCTGGGGTACCAAAAGCTGGGATCCACGTCGCGGGCAGGCCTCTAAGTAATCGTGGGTAGGCCTATAACTAAATCTAGTTAAGTTTTATATAGGCTAAGGAACTATTTTAAGATATTACTTTATAGAATAAATTACTATAAAGAAAAAGTTTTTTTTAATAATTAAACTATTATATTATTTAATATATAAATTCTTAGTATTAGTATTTTAATTAGTATTATATATTATATATTATATCTATTACTCTCTATTACTAATATTAACTATTATTCTCTATTAATTTAATTAATTATATACTTATTTTATATAGAAACTTAGTTATAATTATATTAAACTTTATTTTTAATATTTTTAATATTAATAATAATATCTTATTACTAATAGAATTAATATAGAATTTAATATTTTATATATTTATAACTTAAGTATTTATACCTTTTATATCTAATTCTAATAATAATACTATTAATAAGTATATAAAAAGATATAAAATATTTTATAATACTAATATTAATAATACTATAAATAATTCTAATAGTAAAAAACCTATTAAGGGATTTTTAAAGATTATTTAATAGTAATATTATATTATCTATATAATAGATACCTATATATTATATTAATATAAGCTTAAAAATCTAATTATATATAATAATATTAATTATATTAGTCTTTATATATATAAAGGACCTCTATATACTTATAAATTAGTACCTAAAATAGTATTATTATTACTATTAGTAATAATTAAGTTTTTAAATAATTAAAATTATAAATATTAAGTTATATATAAAAAAACTAAGTAGTATAGAAATATTACTAGTAAATAATATAAATATAAAATATAGTATTTATAATATAATAGATATAAATATATTAAAGAAAAGAATTACTAAAAGTTTAATATAAGGTTTTAGAAATATAACTACCTATATATATTATATATTATTATTATAAATATATTTAATTTAAAAACTTTAGAATAGAGGATTCTATATATAGAGGGTTAGAAATATAAGTAATAATTTTTATTATATAATTATTTACTATATAAAAATATATATATATACTCTAAGTATAAAAATAAATAATAGAATAAGAATATTAAATAAAAGGTAATTATATATTTTAGTACCTCTATTACTAGTATATATAGTATTATAATAATATTATATTATAATTTTCTAGATATCTAGTTAATATATAATAATATATATAACCTATACTTATAGTATAAATATAAAAAATTATAATTAAAAATAAAAATAGAGCTATTAAAAAAAAATTAATAAAAAAGGAATATTTTTTTAAGTAAGTTATATACTAGATTTTTCTAAGTTTAATATATTTATCTAAAGTTTAAAACTAGTATTTAGTATAATTAGTATATTATTATTTTTAACTAATATTATTTTATTTTAGCTAGACTCTTAGTACTAGAATTTCTATTTATAATTTCCTAAGTATAAACTTAATACTAATAACTATATTATTTATCTCCTTTTTATTTATTTATATTATTAGTAAACCTCTATATAGGTATTAAATACTCTCCTTATTAATTATACTTTTAAAATAAATAAATATAACTAATTATTACTTAATATTATTAATTCTAATAGTAATAACTATATAGTATACTTTAGTATATACCTTATATTAATATATAATAAGGGAGCCTATAATTTTATTTTTAGTTAGTTAAAAAAGCTATTTAATAAGTTTAAAATCTAGCTAAAGGTTATTATTATAAATAGAAATTTTA
The DNA here is from genome assembly GCA_010093485.1 of Karstenula rhodostoma CBS 690.94. Taxonomy (NCBI): domain Eukaryota; kingdom Fungi; phylum Ascomycota; class Dothideomycetes; order Pleosporales; family Didymosphaeriaceae; genus Karstenula; species Karstenula rhodostoma. The sequence continues at coordinate 675,615 of MU001514.1, forward strand.
TTATTATTAATATTATTATATTAAATTTCTTAAATATTTTATACTTACTCTACTAATAATATATAAATAAATTAGTATAAACTTATATATATATTATATATATAAAGGAGCTTAGCTAATATTATAATAGTATTAATTAAATTAATATATTAAAAACTAAGAATTTTATAAAAATATACTATTAAATACTTAATATAGAGACTATTAAAGTTTTTAAAAATTATCTCTAGAATATTAAATCTATATCCCTATATATAGAGTAATATCTATATAAAATCTAGCTAAATAATTATATAAATATTTTATTTAGCTATTATATAAATTATTACTTATACTATAAATTAATAATAATATTAAAAATTAAAAGTATATATATTTATATTAAGTAATAGCTAAATACTATTAATAGTAATTTTTTATACTTATATAAATACCTTATAAGTTTTTATAAGAATTAGAATAATATTTACTAGTTTACTAATAATATTATTACTAGTAAAATTACTTATTAGATATTAAATTTTATATTTAAAACTATATAGGGCTATATTACTTAAATATAATACTTTATAAGCTTAGGTAAGCTATAGTAAAACTTAATAAAGGAACTTAATAGAATATTAAAATATAAATATTTTAAATAGTTTAAAGGTTATAGGTTATCCTTCTCTAGCGGGCTTTTATCTATATAAAGACTAGGCTAGATATATATATCTCTTATAATTAGATCTAAATTAGATATATATTAAGTAGTTATAGGGTATTTATAATTTAGAGTAAGTTAGTTAGCTACTAATATTAAATATTAGTACTATTATTAGTTAGTTAATTACTTTAATAATAGGATAATAGGTAAGAAGCTATATTATCCTCTATATAGTATTATATAATATAGTTATTTATTATTTACTACTTCTATTATCTCTATACTATATACTATATTTATTAGGCCTTATTAAATATTAAATATCCTTATTTTTTCTTACTATATTTATTACTATAATATTTCTAGTCTAGTCTATTATTAATAGCTAAATATATAATAACTTTATAAAAATTAAGATAATTAAATACCTATTAGAAAACTACTTAGCTATCTATATCTAGATTATAGATAATTATTTTAAAGTTTTAGAGTATTAGTTATTAGTAGAAGGTAGCCTTTTAGAATTCCTTATACTAGTCTTTTTCTAATCCTTTCTTAAGAGTCTAGTTACTTTAGGATATAGAGTTATAGCTAATAAGGTAAAAAATATATAAAACTATATTATTAAAGGAGAGAGTAATTTAGACTTAGTAGATTCTCTATTTATAAAGAGCTTCTTCTATTACTATTAAAAGTAGACTATAGAGTTATAAAATTTATTTAAATATATATATAAGGTATAGGATAAGTAGAAGTATAAGTAAGAGAGGTAAGTACTAAATAAATTTTATACCTTATTATTATTAAGTATACTACTAACTCTAAGGATAGATATTATATTAAAACTAGTAATATATATAGGTAATAGTATATAATTCTCTTTTCTCTTATAGATAGTAGTAATATTTAATAGGGTATATAGTATTTCTTTATTATAAAGTATATAGATTAGGTATATATATATCTTAATATTAGTAATTACTATAAGTATTATTATTATTATTATTATAATAGTATATTATAGCTTATAGGTATTAGTAGAATTAGATAGAAAAATATAGCTAACTAAATTTATAATCCTAATTAAGACTAGTATTATTATTAGTAATTAGAGAAAGTTTAGATAAAAATATAGTATATATAGGAATAATATAAAGTAATATAAATTACTAAAAATATATAGTAGAGTAGTTTAAGTAACCCCTTTTACTTAGGAGGAGGGAGGGCTATATTATTAATTATATAATTATATTTATATATTAATAACTAATACTTATATATAAATATATAAGGAAAGTTAAAGATATAAAATATATTTTATTTTATTATAAAGACTTCTAGTAAGTTATAATAAGTATACCTTATAGCTATATAATAATAAAAAAAGACTATAAGTTAATAAATTTCTAAGCTACTAATTTTAATATATATTAGTAGATATTATATATATAGAATCTCTATATACTATTTATTAAGTATATACTTAAACTTATTATCTAATATATAAAGTATCTAATCTAGAGTATTAAATATAAGCCTATACTAGCTAAGTACCTTAATAATAATTATTTATTAGAAATACTAATATAAATATTTATAAGCTAGTAACTAGTATTAGAGACTCTTATAGTCCCCTATAAGTTAATCTAGTAATATTAAATATAAATACTATATAAATAAGTTATAAATTTAAGTAATATAAATATTTAAATAATATAACTAATAATTTAGCTAGTAATTTAACTAATAATATAGCCCTTACTTAATATATAAAAACTTATTAATAAGTAATAGCCTATAATTACTATATTTTTAGATAATTAATATAATACTTATAGATATTACTAGTCTATAATTAGACTATCTCTAAATAGTTAATATAGTATTTATAAATATTACTAGTCTATAATTAGGCTACTTTTAAATAGTTAATATAATATTTATAGATATTATTAGTTTATAATTAGGTTATTTTTAAGTAACTAATATAGTATCTATAGGTAATATATAATAATACTAATATATATATAAAAAAACTTCTATAAGTAATAATTACTTATAATTTAATATATATTAATATCTCTACCTATATACTATATATTATATAAAAACTAATAAAAATTAACTTAAAATAAATAATATTATAGGTAAATAATTCTTTAAAATTTAATAGAAGTTAATTTTATATATAAGCTACTTTTATACTTATATATATATATATTATAGAGCTTTCTTATATAGCTAAATTTTTACTTAATTAAATTTACTTTATTAAGCCTCTAATAATATTATAGTAGCTCTATTATTAAGAAATACTATATACTTATAATAAATTATACTATAATATAGTTTATTTATATAGTACTTTAGCTTATAAGACCCCCTATATATACTTAACTAGATTTAGTTACAGGCCTACCCGCGATTACTTAGAGGCCTGCCCGCGACGTGGATCCTAAAAGCTGGGGTAATGGTTAGGGATCGACACTCGCCGTTGACGCACGTCGCTGCGACGGATTCGGGCAAGCAAGGACCGAGCGAGTCATGCACAATGCAAGGCTGGGATAGCATGGCAATATGCATACGATATATAGGTATATGGAAGAGAAGCTAAGTGTCGCACAGCGGCATAGCACGTTGGTAAAGTATTTACAGCAAAACACAAAGAAAGTTGGCTACATGCCGAGCGTTGGGTGGCTGCCCCCAGCTCAAGAAAGGTAGCTGGTGTCGACCCAAGAAGTGTACGAGCCGCCCAACACAGTCGAGATGCTAACAGCGCTCGACAGCTTCTTGGCGAAGCTCGCCCTCGTTCCGGAAGCACCAGCACCGGTGTTGCCGTACTCGCCGTACTCCACGTGGTCGGTCTTGGGCTCGTCGGTGCCCCAGCTGTGCCAGCCAGCAGCGTTGATGACATTGCTGAGGCTGGTGTTCTGGAACACCACACGGGAGTAGTTGCGCCACGGGCGACCGAGGTAGTAGGATTTTGCGGCGACGGACTGGCCTGAGGCTACGGCAACGGTCGACTTGTTGATGACATAGTAGGAAGGGTTGGAGGACGAGTCACGGCCATTGGCAGTAATGTAAGAGCCACCGGCCAAAACTCTGATGTCGACGCCGTCGAACCAGGCAGCTGCCATCATACCGAAGATGAAGTCTGTTGCGCCCTCTATGTAGCACTTGGCGTAGACTTGAGCACCGTTGTTGGCAAGGAGGGTATCCTGGAATCCTAAAACTACTCGTCAGTACATGCTACGTTTTCAATATGGCCGAGTCCTCACCTTTGAAAGAAACGCCGTAAAAGCCCGTCTTGTCGCCCTGAGCACTAACGGCTACGGCCTGAGATCCCTTGCCGTAGCTATTCACAATGTTGATATTGTAGACCTTGAGGTTGCCGGTCTCTGCCCGAAGGGTAGCTGAGCCATCATTGGTCACGCCGCTTGCCTGGCTCAGGTTGTAGGTGATGGTGACCTTGTTGCTGGTGTAGCTGGAAGTATCGCTCGTGTAGCCATAGAGGACAAGGGGTCCTTTCAGGCTATTGATAGAAACCTGCTCTTTGTAGGTACCCTGGTTGATCCAGACTAAGAAAGGTTATCAAAGCGGTTCCGCGACAAATCCAGGGAGGTGCCTACTGCACTGGGACGAAGTCGAAGTTTTCGAGAGAGCTTTGACGGCGGCCGAAATAGTCGAGTACGTGTAGCCACTGCCTACAGACAGACAGCCTGACGGCGGAGAAGTGCGGCTCGCACGCTTGTCAAGCGGTGCAGCCAGGCCAGTGGCGAGCAGAGTGACAAAGGTAAGAACAGACCACATGCTGAAGCTGTTGTGCAAAAAGAAGGATTCAGAACGACACGAAGCGAGTGAAGAGGGAGCGAAGGATCGAATTGATGTTGCCTTCATATACTTAGTAGCCGGAGAATATGTCTCGCGTGTCACCCTTGCCGACTAACGATCGAATTTAGGATTCTCCGTCAAGAGTGGTAATTTCGCGCCTGTCATTGCTGTCACTGCTCGAAACAATGGGCTTGGCACTAGTGTTATCGAAAGCCCCCCTACTAGGTCTACGAACATCCTCGAACAAGCTTTGTGGGGGAATCTTCCACGTCTGTCAGTGGTTGGTGGAATGAACGGGGCTTGTGCGCGCCGGACTTGCCCGCACTTAGATTGCAGCACGTCACGCAGCCCAGCGCCAACACGGCTTTGATATACTTTTTACTGCGTTCATTTATGCTTACCTTTTCGGCCGCCACAAGGGTCGTTTGTGGTGGAAGTGATGTTTGAACAGTGAATGTGTTCTGGCACGATGAGGCTGCCCAAGTGGGACATAGGGCGGGCGACACGGTCTGTGCGGGGGCGACGTTTCAGCAAAATCAACAGTAACATGAATTCTGGACACAAGTGCTACCATCCACTCTTACATGCGGGTATATCCTCCTGAATAGGCCGTGCAAATCGTACTAGAACAAAGAAACACCGAGTTCACTATCTGATTACTCACCTTCTAAGACCAAAGCTCGTTCCCTCAAGGCCCACTGCACGATTGAGGCCGGACCGAAAACCTCGACTGCAGCTTCTTGTTCATGCTGAAATGCTTGATGAGCAGCGAAACAGCGAGCGCGCTCGCAGACAGACTGGTGATCAGGATGAACACGGTCCGGAAGCCGTGCATGTACGACTCAAGAATGGCCGTCTTCCGTGGGTCATCGGCCGCCATGGTGCGTAGGACGTAGATGTAGCGCTCCGAGTCGTGCGCGATTTCCCCCGGAAGTCCGTAGGAGGAGAGCTTGCTGGACATCGCATTGGTGAAGGCGGTTCCGCTGATGGCCACGCCCAATGGCATGCCTAGGCTGCGCATGAAGGCGTACATGGAAGCCGACATGGCAGCATCCTCGACCTTGCTTATCGCTTGGATGCCGACGTTCACACTCGTGAGAACTTTGCCGAAACCGACACCCATTACCCCAAGAGCGACTGCAAGCACGACATACTTGGTATGCAAGTCGAGCAGCATCAACAGCCCAGCGCCCAGTGTGACGAGCGCCCATCCCATCCAAATCGCCCAGCGGAAGGAACCGAGACGAGTGGTTAGCGCCGCAACAATGATCGAGCCCGGGAGCAGCAGGAAGACGGCTGGGAAGAGCTCGACTCCTGCACGGATTGGTGACGAGCCCCGGACAGACATGCAATAGAATGGCACGTAGTATAGTGCGGAGAAGAGCTAGTGAAGCCGTCAGTGGATGTACTGCTGGTCTGGAGAAGACAACTTACCACTATGCCGTTCACCAATGCGCAGTAGAACGCAGCAATGGCCGATGGGCAGTAGAAGATCGACATGGGTATCAAGCTCCGTGGGCGGATCCGCAACTGCCATGCTACAAAAGCAGCAACACCAGCCAAACCTAGAATGAGAGGAGCGAGAGTCTGCACCGATGTCCAGGCATACTGGATTCCACCCCAGGAGAGGCCGATGAGGAACACGGTTGTGCTTCCCAGGAACAGCACCGCGCCGACCCAATCCATCTGCCCGAGCTTTTGAGCGAGTGTGAGCTTAGCTACTGCATTCAGCCTGATGAAACCAAAAGCGAGCACAAACCCCAGGAAACAAAACGGAAAGTTGATGTAAAAACACCAACGCCATGTCGAGTGCTGAACGAAGGCACCTCCGACGACCGGTCCGATGATGGTTCCCACGGCCCAAGCACTCAAGACGATCGCGAAGTACTTGGGACGGAATCTTAGGGGGACGATGTCACAGAAGATCACCTGGCTCAGTGTGATTATACCTCCACCGCCGACACCTTGGATACTTCGTCCGACGAGCATGACTGTAAAGTCATTTGCAACCGCACAAAGTATTGTTCCGACGGTGAAGAATATGAGGGAGAGTATGAGGAGTTGTTGGCGGCCGAAGAACTCGGAGACGGAAGCGATAATGGGCTGGAATACTGCACTGGACAGGAGGTATGAAGTTCCCGTCCAGAATGCATCGATAGCCGTACCGTTCAGGGACTGTGTGATTTGCTACCCACTAGTGTCAGCGTGACTGTCGCATATGCGATCAAGAGGAGCAACTCACTGGGAGGACAGTGACCAAGATGGTAGCGTCAAGAGCCACCATGAGCGAGACGATTGAAAGACTGATCATGATGATGCACTCTTTCTTCTCTGGCTTCCACTCCTCGGCGGGTATGTCCAATTTCTCGACGTCCATTGTGGTTGAGGATGCCGATGAGTTGATGGTGGCAGGTGTGTCGGTGTCGCTGCCAATCTTGGAATTCACTTCCGACGGTGCACTCTGAGCAACAGGGACATAACCAGGAAGGTGGAGGGTGCTCGCAGAGGCGTCGATTGGTGATACTGGAGAGTACTCTGAAACGATGATGGTCTCCACACTTGCACTCCCCGAGCTAGTCTGAGTGGGCAAAGGAGCCGTCATTGTTGTGACTGTGGGTGGCCCTTTCCCGTTTTGTGTGCAACGAAGATTTCGCCTGTTGACAGTTGGAGTCACAACCCCAGGAAGAGAAGGAGCGATTGAAGCAAGCCCAGAGGACGCCTTTGATGATTGGGCACTAGTATCGATGCAATCCTCACAATGAAGTGCAGAAAAGCCCGTATTCCTAGTGCAGTGTAGTGGGAGTCGAATATCTCCTTGGGCCTTCCCAGGGACCTTTAAATCCTCTCTCTCATTGCATTACGCCTGCTCCGCCGCTCAGCGCCGAGAGATACGCCAGCCCCCAACCAAGCTCCCCACTTCGTGGTCTCAACACAAGCTTACGCTCGCGGCCCACCACCATATTCTTCAATGTGGCGTAGGTCGGCGCCCAGCATCCTGGTTCGGGCTGAACGAGGCCTCCAACTCGCATGCGTGTCCTCTCGCTAATCTTTTCGCTGACGGCTCTAACCGCATTCCCGTCTCGATTCATGATTTGCGAGCCTTGGGCTGACTGATGGGCTGTGCCAAGGGCGTGCTATTTTGAGCTGACATGGTTGCGTAGATAGACAGTATGTATGTGCGTCGTGTAGAGTGCCGAAACCCGGGCGCTGCTTATTCGCGCGCTCCCATCAGCATGCCAGCCTTGCTTAGCCCGAAACACCAATCGACTTTCGTTAAGAAAGAACGAGACTTGCCGGATAAGGATCGCTGCATGGAGGGTGTGGTCGCTGGGTCTGATTTGGCAAAAAACGTTAGAATGGCTTACGCCGACGCACGTGGGTCGGGGGCTGAGTGCAATGCGCGATGCATACTGTGCGCGGTAATGATCTGTGTTGCTAGGGTTCGGGAACGATGACTGCTCACCCATTCAAGGAACGCTCTCCGAAAGCTGACTGTTGACAACACTCTGTCTTTGAATAATTTCGATGCGGTGTTGTTGTGCATGAAGGCATACATTCATGATTACGACCCACACCCAAGAAGGGAAAAAGCACCATCGCGCAAAAATATCCCTATCTTGCAAAATGCGCCACAGAAGCACTACTGTGGTTGGAGCCCTAAATAATCCCAAATCGCTACCGTGCGTGCCCAAGCTTCTTGTGGGTCAAAACAGGGGAACTCTAGACAGCTATCTGTTAGACCCGAAGTAAAAATGGAGCCCAAGACAGTGGCGGGTTAGGATTGGTTACAGGTGCAGCCACAGTGCGTGCGTCATCACATGCCAGCATCTATACCTTGAGTCTTGACGCTACTGGAGATCGGGAAGCATTCCGCGAGCGGTAGCTAGTCTGCCTAGATGCCTAAAGAATCATTGTGGTTGACTAGCTTTACACGTGCTGGGCACCAAGAGACGATGGCTTCTTCATCTTAGCTGTCAAAACAAATGGCTGCGAACGTGAAATTCCCCACGGCAATGCTTCGTTGTAAAGTGGCTACAAACAATAGAGCTGATCCTGAAAGGAGACACCTATCGCTCTTGACAACAGAAGGCGCGCGCCTATGCACATTGCACTGCCTGGACCATGATGATGGTGATGGTGGTGGGGAGCTTGCATATCCTCCTGATCCACGCCAGCTAGGTACCCATGGCATGACTATCGCAGCAAACACTAGCGTGTTACTGTGAATATCCGTGTACCTATTTTCAACTGTTGATGTATGGCGTACAAGTTTGTGAGAGAATCCACTTCGACTTTGTTTGGACTCCTTGCCGAGAGCACCTTTAGCAACCATACCAAAACATAGTGACTCAGTTCACCTCATCCGTGCAAGCATCTATTCATTATGTCAGCATCACAGCATACCGCCATCCCCCGCTTCACACTTATCGCCCCCACCGTCTGGGAACGGCGGCCAACTGGCCGCGGAGAAAGCTTCTCGAGCGACCAGCATCCATCTCTGATTGTCCTGCTGCCTTGGACAGGAGCGCACGGCCGTCATGTCGCAAAATATACCGGGGCCTATCAAACTATATTCCCGTCAGCCTCCATCCTCTGCATCACCACATCGACGAAAGACATCTGCCTGCGATCTTCAAAAAGAAAGCAGCAGCGGTTACAGCCCGCCGTCGCACGCATACTCGACCATGTCCAATACAATGATGGCTGTGCGAATATACTTGTCCACGCCTTCTCAGAGGGAGGATCCAACAAAGCAGTCGAGCTTGCAGAGGCATACTACAACACCACAGGCACAAGGCTACCATGCTCCGCCTTGTGTCTCGACAGCACGCCTGGACACCCTCGATACCTACGTCTTTGCAACGCGCTCAAGAAATCTCTTCCACCCATCCCAATACTGAACTGCACCGGCTTGTTCGTCGGCAGTGCGTTGCTAGGCGGAATCTGGATTCTCTACTGTTGCATCAAAGGCCCCGACAACAACGTCATCTCACGTACGCGTCGACGGCTGCAAGATCCAGATCACTGGGATCCAGCAGCGCCACGATGCTACTTCTACTCGAAAGGCGACGAGCTGATTTCTTGGAGGGACGTCAGGGAACATGTAGGCGAGGTTGTGCGGTCTGGGGCGCCCGTCATGGATGTTTGCTTCGAGGATAGCGCACATTGCAAGCATGCTGCTCAGCATCCGGATCGGTATTGGGGTGCTGTGGCGTTGACGTGGAAGAGGACGTGCCTCAGTGAAGAGAAGAGAGACGTGAAGGTCGATCTGCAGAGTGGTTATGGGAGGACAGCGGTGATTACTGAGAAGCGGGTCATGCCTTAGGCTGGGCCTCTACTTGTGGCCGAGATATCGTGCGCTTGCATTGTCTTGCAGTTTCTTTTTCCTTTTTGTCGCATATACCCAGCGGTTTCCTGTATTCTACTTCTGCGGTTGGCACTTTCTATAGCAGTCTTGCTTGTACAGTTTAAACAGATTCTTTATGCACCTGACCGCTTCTTGTAAATCAGTGATGAAATCTAGATATCCAATGCAAGAAGTCAGATACTATGGACATTACGGTCTTGATACACCCTCCACGTTCGTCGAAGGCTTTCGCCCTCGATGAACATGGACGATTCAGGTTGGCTGTGTGCTTTTTAGCACCACCATAGAATCTCGCCAATGTTTCATAGTGTCCTATTGTGCTCCTGTCTTGTACGCAATGTGTACTACCAAATTGGATGTAGGAATATTAGCGAACGGATGTTGTCCCACTATCCAACGTTGTCAAAGTACAAATGAAGTTGCGACACACGCCACCCGTCAGCAAGCGACGAAATTGGCATTGTTATGCGTACGTTTGAAATCGATGTTAGAGTCTACGTCCGGAAAAGACCAACACATTGCGGGTGATTGTTGGTATGTGACGCAGCGTCTCGATCTACATGTTTATGTAAGCGTTGAGCGTGTGGTATTCGCAGAATCACGACCAGGCGTATGTGTCAGCTCCAGGCGTTGTGGCAGACTAATTATACTGTGTCGTGCTAGAAATGCAGTCACGATTTTGACTGTATTATGAAGAACCAAGGTTTTCACGTGAAGTCGCGAGACTCGCGCAACCTCCCCAAAACACACCAGCCCCCTTCCCAGCCCGAAATCGCCCGACCCGACACGATTTAGCGCCGAAAATACTCCGCCGCCACCGGCCTGTGGCACACCGCCATAGGCTCAAACGCAGCAAAGTAGATTGCTTCGGCGAAAAGTTTTGCAGGCTTGAAACTCCTGTCAAGGCTGGATGATGAATTTTGCCCTGTATTTTACCCTTCGATGTCGTAGCTTGTTCGGTGCTTTCTCGGCGTTTACGACGTGAGTTCCTTAAAGGTGCTACCATCGCGCTCGGATTCAAAGCACATCACGTTCAAACATACACCAATACACTATCTCCCCAAATGTATATTCAAGAGGATACCATTGAGCCCGTTATCTCGATCCCCAAACCAACGACCAATCACATCACAGACTGCCACATGGACTCTGCAACCACCAAGCCTGCTACTATCCGCCAGTCCTCCGACCCCAGCGTTTCGAGCAACACATCATCAAGGCACTCAATACGGGTTGCGGCTTCGTCATTTCGATCAGCACTGAAGAAGCCGTTCAAAGGGTGGACGAAGGAGGCTCTATGGGCGAAATCGAATCTCGACGAAGAATACACCTTTCCAACAGTGAAAAGGAGAGGTGCCGAATAAGATGCGACCTCGATTTCCGAACATTGAACGACTGAACATGCATTGGAACACGCTATGGGACGCGTAGCAGGCCAATGGATTTGACGGGAATATATCGGGGACCGTTCGGATGAGATCACCCCGGAAGATGAGGCGGTGGGGGTGGGCAGGAACTGCAGGACAGCATCACGGGCGTTATTTTGCAAGCGCATATACCATGGTTTAGCGGGTTTGTTTATGTCTTTCTGGGTCGTCTTCAGTTGCCTTGGCCCGTGCTGTGCTCTGCATATCGCTGTCATCAACATTGCTTCTCGCGACGCATTGAAATCTTCTCTCCTTTTGCATTGACTGAATGATTGGGGTCGTCTTTATGGATTCATTGTGTTATTGCTCTGCTGCTAATTACCATTCGGGCCTATCTTGTTCCAAAAAGCAGTGATGGCAGCGGCGACTTCTGGCACGTTGCCCCTGACTACACCATGCCCAGCTCCGGAGACAACTTCTACGTTCGTAATGCCGACATCTCCCAGAGTCTGCGCGTCGACTATACCGTCTAGTTCACCCAGGACAGCCAGCGAAGGAATGCCAGTTCGTGCTACCTCGGCAAAGGCATCGTGATTGTCGAAAACACCGCCATCACGCAATATCCCAACGACGGAAGCAGAATGCCCTGCATGCTTCTGCAACTGCCACCTCTTTATCGCCGGAGCAACAATTTCGCCCTTTGAAACACTCTCCTCCCAGTTTCCCGGCACAATAAGCTCGCCTCCGCCTTCTAGCCAGCTGTGCACCCATTTGCGTGCTGCATCCTCGTCACCACCGCCGCGCATATGACCCTGCTCTTCAGCACTCAAGTAGGACAGCCGCATGAGCCCCGCTGGTGCAACCAGAGTGAAGCTCTTCACTTTTGTGGAGTGCGAGACAACATACGCAGGCGTCAGCGTTCCGCCGAATGAATATCCGATGATGTGTACGGTAGGCCAATTCAGTTGGTCCAGCAGCGCATCGATCAGGCCATGGAACAGACTCGGTTCATGCGGAAGGAATGGTGTATCGCTCAATCCGTGGCCCCAGTGATCAAAGAGAACAAAATGCGTCTGCGGAAACGCCTTCTGCAGAGCGCGGACAAGGGGAAGGAGGCCCAGAGCTGGAGTCTGCACGCCATGAATCAGTAGCACGCGGTCCAGTGTCGTCAAGCTAGTCGCAGGTGTAGATGGAAGAATTTCATAGTATGCAGCTTTTCCATTCTCCGTCTGTAGATATTTCGCAGGTGGTAGAAGAGAACCAAAGGTATCGGTGAAGGCTGATTCGGTGGGGCCAGGAATCGGCGGTTTTACCTCAACGCTTTTTTGCCCTGGGCGAGGCAGCACGACATCTGTCGGACTAAGAGACATGCTGGAGGAGAGGAAAGAGCTTCAATGATGGTGCATTACCTTGGCGGCTTGTCTGATGTTTTAAATTGTGTCTCTATGTCTCCTAGTCTTGGCGTAAGTTGCGGAATTGCCAAGAGCGGCACCCGCGGCAGTCCATACTTTCGTCTATCACTTTACGGGACACCATTTCGTGGTTCGTGTCCAAAATCTGAAAGAAAAAAAAAACAAAAAAAAAACCCCATAGAAACCCGAGAATGTCGTGGTACAGCGTAATGAGCGTGACTGACGACATTAGACTCAACACTGAGAACGGTCCACAGTCAGTCGCTGCTTCGAACAAGGCCAACTTGGCATTCGCTTGCCGGTACTTGACGTCACGACACTCACACACTTCTGGCCTCCTCCATCGCCATTTACCAGCACTAACTGCACCTATCAACGCCCTGCGCAAAATAATGCGGGCTCAGCCGATGCGAAAACCAAGCGTACCAAATGCGCTAATCCTGTGGCTGCGGCTTCGCCCAAGTCGCTAGGCCGCGAAGATGTTTGACGCATGATCCAAACACTGCTCACCACCACTACTGATGCAAAGTGTATATATTATTGAAAGGAACCTATAGATTCTTTTTCATTACTTGCTACCACAGTGGGTTGAGAAACAGCTATGAAAAAGTTACTTATTACATTGCACTTGCTCAACGTCCTTGTTGGCAGCCTTTGTATTACCATTCTCGGCCTCACAACACGCAGCGTCGTGGTGAAAGATAAAGTCGATAGCCTTATTCCCAGCCGCACCAGATCAACCGGCATGGGTATGCTCATGTGGGCGGGTTGTGGAGGCATTGTTGACATGTTGCTCTTGCTGTGCCTCATCAGTGCGAAAGCCTTCCGCCGCAACGAGGTATGTCGAGCCTGCAAAGATGTGATGGAACCTGACGAAGCACAGTTGGTCACAGTCAGCACATTTTATTGGAACTGCGTCCTTTTCGTCGCGACATTCATTTTTCTCAGGCCTCTGATCATCCTCAGCTACACACACTCTGAGCACACCAACTACTTTACTCCGGAAAGATGGGGATGTGAAGTTGGTACTGGTAGCGATGCGCGTTCTCTCTGCCACAATCTGCGAGCGGCGCGGGTTCTGCTTATTCCCGCCTTCATCTTATCTACTGGCTTACCGACATTTGCTCTTTGGATGAGACTCGAGACGCGCAGGCTCGCAACGGACGACCGGGTGGCAGAGGAGGCGCAGTCAAACCAACAGAAGAACACAATAAGAGAGGGAAATTGGGCTTAAATGCCTGCTGTTGGATGGCGGGTTGACAGGCATCGCAAGGGGCATCGGCTGGGATGGGGACTGCGGGCGACTATCGATATCGAAGCGCTATGGCAAACCATGGCAGAAAGCTTTGACAAGTCGTTGCCCGGGACCCAGTCTCAAATGGCAACAGCCGCCCACCAGTTGCAAGAGTTCCCCAGATAAAGTGTAATTTCGCGATCCTCCGCCAAGGGCTAGCTCTGCCCAAACGCGACTCGCGCGCGAACGATGAATGGTGGCTCGCATGAGAACTAACCACCCTGGGACCTATCGCTATGCCTTCCGTGTCGGGCAATTTCGACCCCGGACTCTTTGCCGCAGTGGATAAAGTCACGATGTCCTTATGTTGTTGCGATTCTCCACCTTTCCTGGTCGTCGTTCTCCCGAAGTCGTTGTTCGTCACTCTTTATGCGGACTCCACTTCACAACTATACCTAATACTAATAATACAACAACCCAAACACTCATTACTAACCAAGGACCTGATAAACAACCAAAAATAATGTCTCCGATCCTCTCCACCCTCTTGTTCACGGCTGTGGCGACTGCGCAGGTGACAACTTCTATCTGGATGCCATCGCCCTACCAGGAGGACACACACATCGGTTTCTACGCTTCCGTTGTCGGTGTCAGTGAGGGAAAGACTACGTTAGCTCTCTCATTTGATAACAAAACCGACCTGGCCACTGCTGGATACATCGTCGAGGATGAGCCGAACACGATGACCTTCTACGGAAGCAGCCGCTTCGAAAGCGTTACCACGACCACGGAAGCCTTCGATGGACCCGCACTTACCATGGAGTACGGGTGTCATGAGACAAGCGCTCGGGGAGGCATCAGTGTCGGCGCAGTATGCCGCTTCGCGTCCGAAGGCCCAGCAGTCTACTCGAGCTACTGCGCGTCGTACTCGGACTATACCAACGTCTTGACCAGGACCGAGGAGATCGCCTACGGCGACGACTACACCGTTACCGAGACCACCACCATCGACTTTCGAAAGCGGGTCCCCTCATACTGCAAGTCCGGTTCCACGCTACCCGAGAGCATCATCGCCAACACCTATGTGATCGAGCACGAGGAGATTGCCACGTACCAGGTTGTCATCACCGCCGGCGCAGAGAAGCTGAGCGCCACGGCCGGTGCGACACCATCGATCAGTGGACCCGCACCCACTGGAACGGGCGCATTCACGTTGCAGAGGGGCCAGAACGCCGTACCCATGGAGACTGGAAGTGCGCAGCCAGTGCAGGAGACGGGCGCTGCGGGCGCTCTGCTGGCACTGCACCCCGCTCTTGCGGGTCTGGGCGCTGCTGCGGTAGCTTTCTTGCTCTAAGCTCTTCCTTGAATTTTCTTTTGTTCCATTCGACTACGACATTTTATGACATTCACGTATAGCGCGGGGGACTCGTGACCCCGGCTGGGGAGGTTTGATATTTGGGTTGGAGTGGCGGAATGGGTGTTTGAGGGGAGAGGCCGGATTGCTGTTTTGCAAGATCATATAATGGATTAATAACCGAGATACCCGCAGAGACAGATTGGAGCGATTGTGGACGTCTTTACTGCCAGGACGACCGGTTCTGTATTCGTATTCACGGTCGTCAGCAATGTGTAGATATACCAATGATCACTTCGCTCCGAGAACAGGAGTTGATCAGTCAGCGGTACATCGCCCAGCTTTCCATGAAACTGAGACCTTGCTCCACTCGTCTAGTGTATCCAGAAAGTCTACTATGCAACCTTCCATACAAGTGTCCCGCAGTGTCGAGGACCCGCTCTGCCCTCTAGCAAAGTCCTCGCGAGAAACCATTCGTGACGGGACTGTTCAGACGGAGCCGTGGATGAATTCAGCACAGGAACCATCGCTCCTTGCGAGACCTGGAAATGTGCAAGTGGCGCAAGGACTTGACTTCCTGCTCCTAGCCAGGAGCCCTGAACACTCCAGCCTACGACGCCATTTTTTGAAAGAGAGCAATGTCACGTCGCCTATAGCGGAAACAGCGATACCGTATGTGTATACAATGTCCTAAGTAAGGCCAGCTCTCACAAGTCTGTATATATCTTGCACAGGCAGCATCGTAAGATGCGACATCAACGGTGATTCGCACCAAGGAGATGGCGTGGAACGTGATTGACTTGTAAAGTATGGTGGCTATGGATACCTAACCCCTGATGGCAAAAGAAGAAAAATGCACACCTGACCCTTCATGCTGAACATGGCGAGTTCAGCCGGTAAACCTATTCTAAGGAGACAGGAAGAAGCGAAACACAACTCTAACCCCGGGCATTGGCCACAGCGAGAACCCCACCTACACCCAACCCATCCCTCAAGCAAAGCCCCAAACGACCCACATCTACCATACGCCCGGAGGTAACGAAACCAATTTCACCCAAACCACCCTATCCGAACAATCCACCCTATCCCAACAATCCACTTCCACCTCAACAGTACCTCGCCCCCGGGTGATCCTGCGCCTTGTACTCGGGCCACCTCGTAAACAGCGCCTTCTCAAAGCACTCTTTCTGCTCCTGACCCTCCTCCCGCATGCACGCATTAAACTTTATCTTCCCGTTCAAAGGAAAGAAGGCCCGCAGCAGATTATTCAGCTGCATCTTGTCCAGCTCCTTGATGCAGTCCCACTGATGGTTGCTGGGGCTGTACGGACACACGGCGTTGCAGGCTTGTGAGTTGTCCATGTACTTGATGCCCGTGGGTTCGCAGAGGGTTTTGCAGTTTATTCTTACGGCGTCGGGGTGTGGGGAGTCGTGTGGGACGGGTACGTCGGGGGAGGAGTTTACGCGGGGGGCGCCGTAGAGGACGAAGGAGTCGAGGTGGGATCTGAGGAAGTCTTCCAGTCCGTCGTCCGTGAGCGTGTTGATGTAGGGCTCACTGCTGCGGAAGAGGGCGAGGGCGAGCAATCTGCGCTCTTTGTGGCCGAGGCAGTTGTGCTTTTGAGGTTAGTTTTTGTTGGAGCTGCTATGGGGAAAGGAGAGGTATTGGGGGGGGGGGGGGGGAAGATGGGGAGCGAAGGGGAGTGGGCGCTGGGGGTGGACTTACGCCGTTCACCTGGGTTATTGGGCTTAGGTGGGGCTCCCTGTAATCATGCATGCATATGTTGGTGCATGCGGAGGCCTCGTTGATATTCCGCGCATGAGCACATAGATTATCGCAGCTTACGCAGAATTGTTTGCGGGCCTCCAGGTGCTTGGGTGTGGATAGGATGGCGGGTGTTCCTGTAATGTTGGCGGGTGCTCCTGTGATGTTGGTGGGAGCAGCCAGGGCGATAGGAAGAACAGCAGCAAAGGCCGCGACGAAGGGCTTGACGAGCATGGTGAATGGAGATCAAATCTGGAGAAGACCTGGTGGTGAATACGGAGTCAGGAGAGTGTGTGGAAAGAAAGACTGGAGAGGACGAGGTGAAGGGTTATATAGAAGATAGAAGTGGACCTTTAGTCAACGGTTCGTAAATCGAATAACTCGGAAATTGTATTTTATAGCATTGTTCGGTACCTGGTGGTTAGTATGGAACCGGCTACAGGGACTACGCTTTGTCTCGTCCATGGTTCAACACGCCCCAACGAATAAATTTCAAAAACCATTGGATGCGTTATAGAAATTGGGGTTGTTGTGCGAAAGCTCGAGATGGTCAGAACAAACCCGCTCAACAGTGGAGTTGCCACGGTGCGCATGGGCCCCAGCTGTATGCTACTTGGTGAGGTGGTCCGTGGACCTGGTAATGGTGAAGTTCGTTTTGTGTGGGGTCTGACTGTGGATTGGTGGGGGCGATGACCATGGTATGGGTACTCTTGCTCAACCTCAACATACTGGGACTGGGACTGGCCCAATTGCTTAGTCGGATGGTGAAGCCTTAGTATCCTGAGCACTTCGACCTTCGCAATCATTGTCGCGAGATGGTAGGGCGAATTTTCCGGTGATCCGCCGCCCGCACTGCTTGCGCGGCTTGTGATGGTGCAGTGTATAGAGGAAGATGATTATCAAGGCAGGCGCGATGATCAAAAGGGAAGTCGCACATTCGCACGACACAAGCAGTTTTGAGTGCTACACCCAGCGCACGTCGCCCTCGACAGCCGAATGCATATGCCAACATCTGGGCAAATGTCGTGGCTGCGCCCGTCCTACACGCGCGGGTCGGCACTGGGGTGCCCCTCGGTGTCCGAGCGCGGGTCGGCGATGGCGATGTGCCCCTCCACGTTTCATGGCCTGCAGCAGCCCCGCGCTGCGAACTTTCTGCTCAGCACAACATCATCCGCAATCCACATCAACATTCACAATGGCAAAGGGAAACTTCGAACTGCTTGCACTGGAGAACCCTCTCCTCGACATCCAGGGTGTCGGGTATGTTCCTTCCGTGGCAATGGACAAATTGGCAACCACGAGGTGACGCTGACGCCGTGCCCACAGCGACGAGAAGCTGCTTGAGAAGTACGGCCTCAAGGCTGACGATGCCATCCTCGCCGAGGAGAAGCACCAAGGCCTCTTCGAGGACCTGATCCAGAACTACAACGCCGTGCTCATTGCCGGCGGAGCTGCCCAAAACTCTGCCCGCGGCGCTCAGTACATCCTCCCCGAAGACTCGACCGTCTACATCGGCTGCGTTGGCAAGGACAAGTACGGCCAGACGCTCGAGGACATCAACAAGAAGGCTGGCGTCAAGACCGTCTACCGCTACGACGAGAAGGCACCCACTGGCCGCTGCGGTGTCGTCATCACCGGCCACCACCGCTCGCTGTGCACCGACCTGGCCGCCGCCAACCTGTACAACGTCGACCACTTGAAGCAGCCCGAGGTCTGGAAGTACGTCGAGGGTGCCAAGTTCTTCTACGTCGGTGGATACCACCTGACCGTCTCGGTGCCCGCCATCCTTGCCATTGCCGAGCACGCTGCCGCGAACAACAAGGTGCGCGAGAACGCTCGTATGAAGTGGCGTTGTTGCTGATATCTCGCAGACTTTCGTCCTTAACCTCTCCGCCCCCTTCATCTCGCAGTTCTTCAAGGACCAGCTCGACTCTGTCCTGCCCTACGTTGACATCCTCATCGGAAACGAGTCCGAGGCTGCCGCATACGCCGAGTCCCACGACATCGCGTCAAAGGACGTGAAGGAGATTGCTAAGGAGATTGCCAAGCTCCCCAAGAAGAACTCGAAGAAGGAGCGCACTGTCGTCTTTACCCAGGGCACTGACGCCACCATCACCGTCACGGGCTCCGAGGCCGCTGAGTACCCCGTCCACGCCATCAGCGCGGACAAGATCAACGACACCAACGGTGCCGGGTATGAGCCCTGAGATCTAGATGATAGAGACCGACATGCTGATTTGATTACAGTGACGCTTTCGCCGGCGGTTTCCTCGCTGGTATCGTCTCGGGCGACAACCTCAAGACCGCCGTCGACAAGGGCCAGTGGCTGGCCAAGCTGAGCATCCAAGAGCTGGGCCCCTCGTACCCGGAGCCTAAGCAGACCTACACGTCTAGCTGAACGCTGAGCAGGAGAGCGTAAAGCTCGTGTATTTCAACAATCTACGAGAGCGCATCGGCATAGAGTCGACTTGCGTGTAAATTAGGCCGATTCGGCCCGCTTCAACATTCCCAAGTATCTGGGGTCATGGCGTCGCTATGAATGCATAGGAATGGCCGTTCAACAGCTATCGGCACGAAGAACAGGCACAGTATGCCTGAAAAGCAATACAAAAATACCCGCTTTCAACGTTTCAGCCTTCACAACTGCGCGATGCTCGCCCGTGTCAGACTCGTCACTCCGCATCAATACCCATTATTTCGTGCGAGGTGGACGTTCGTCCATACCTCATGTATTAATTTCCGACAACTGATTGAGACAGTCGTCACGCATATGATCTCCGCTGTGTATATGGCCTCGTGGAGCGGTACATTCTCCGCGGCGAAAATACATCTCGAGATGATGTCATAAGATCCCCCTAAGTCCTGTCTTGTATATGACATTGAGACTCAAGTCCGAGCCGTGGAGTATTGTGTTAGTCCCGTGCTAATTATTGTCTGATTGCAGCTCAATGAACTTGACCATTGCGTCAATCCCGGCAGGCTCGTTCACCCAGTGACCGCCGTCTCCATACCCGCGCCATTCCACATTCGCACCTAGCTCTTCAAGCGTATCTCGAAGTCTTATGCCTTGGCGCATTGGTACTACCTCGTCGTCTTCCGCGTGCTCGAGCAGCATGTTGTGAGGTGAAGATGTAATGCTATAGTTCACTTACTCAACATGTTTCCCCACTACCAGCTTGCTCTGGTCGCTTACCAAGGTAGCGGCACTGTTGATTCAACCTTTCCTGCTATACCATCACAAAACCATACCATTTGCACGAAATCGTCAACCATCTTGTGGTCGTACCTGCGCTAGTGCCCACTTTGGCTAGTTCCCGGGGCTCAACATGCGCGCGGTGCCATCGCTCCCGCAATGCGCCGTCGCCGTCATGGCCCCAACCCCAACCGTGGATGAGGTCCCCCACGAAGCCACCCTGTCCTCGTGCCTATTTGTTTCTCCGCCCCTCGCAGTCTGTTTATCCTTTCCGTCTGCACCGCTAGTAGTGCTAGTCGCTATTAACCACCAGCAATGGCCGACGCCGGGTTCGACATCGCACAGCTCACCGAGGAGCAGCAGCTTGCGCTCCAGCAATTCACCGCCGTCACCGACCAAGAGGTCAAAGATGCCGTGCCCCTGCTGCAGCGCTGTCAGTGGAACGTGCAGGTATGCGCCCTCCTTTTGAGCCCATCCGAACCCCGACTGACCGCGCACAGATTGCGATAGCCCGCTTCTTCGACGGCGAGCCCGCAGAGGACCCCGTCGCCGCCGCTGCAGCCGCCGCGCCCCAGGACACCCGCCGACAGGAGACCCTCTTGAACGGCTTTGGCACGCCGCGCTCCTCCACATCCAGTCGCCGTTCGCGCATTGAGCCCGCGCCTCGTGTCGTCCCCCAGCCCGAGAGCCAAGTAACCGTCCGCCCGCCGCTGCTCCTCGCCATCCTCTTCGCACCATTCTCCCTCGTCTATTCCTTGTTCTCACGATGGTTCCGCTTTGTGGGGTGGATGTTCCCACCGCTGACCCGGCTTTTGGGCGGTGGAAACGCGGCGGCCGCAGGCAGACGGAACGCGGCTGGTGGGCGGAGGCCGTTGAACCCCAGGGACACTGCGGCGCGATTCATCCGGGAATTCGAGGAAGAATATGGAGAGCATAGCCTGCCGTTCTTCGAGAACGGGTACGCACAGGCATTCGATCTAGCAAAGAAGAACCTCCAGTTCCTGCTCGTCATCCTGGTCTCCACCGAGCACGATGAGACAGCGTCATTTATCCGGGAGACGCTCCTTTCGCAAGAGGTGGTGGACTTCGTCCGCAACCCAGACAACAACATTATCCTCTGGGCCGGCAACGTCCACGACTCGGAAGCATACCAGGTCTCCACGTCACTGAATTGCACCAAGTTCCCCTTCGCGGGGCTCATCGTGCACACGCCGCAGGTCTCCTCGACGGCTATGGGCATCGCCGCGCGCATCGCCGGCCCTACGCCCCCCGCGCAGTTCCTCGCCAAGCTGCGCCAGGCAATCACCACGCACAGCGAGCCCCTGGCCCGCGTCCGCGCGACCCGCGCAGAGCAGCAGGCCACGCGCAGCATCCGCGAGCAGCAGAATTCCGCCTACGAGCGCTCCCTCGCCATCGACCGCGAGCGCGCGCGCAAGAAGAAGGAAGAAGCCGAGCGCAAAGCCCGCGAGGAGAAGGAGGCCCTCGCCCGCCAGGCTGCCGCCGAGCTGCACGCTGCGAACCTCGTCCAGTGGCGCAAGTGGCGCGCGTCCTCCGTCGCCGCCGAGCCCCCCGCTACCGAGAAGGACGTCGTCCGCATCAGCCTGCGCATGCCGACCGCCGAACGTATAGTCCGCCGCTTCACGACCGATGCGCACATCGAGGAGCTCTACGCCTTTGTCGAGTGCTACGATATCCTCCAGTCTGGCGAGAGCACTGCGGGCGCCCCGGAGCCAGAGGACTTCGCCCACGAGTACGACTTCCAGCTCGTGTCGCCGATGCCGCGCGAGGTGTACGACGTCAAAGCCGGGGGTACCATCCGGGAGCGCATCGGCCGAAGCGGGAATCTCATTGTTGAGCGGACGGACGTCGAGTCCGATGAGGAGGGAGAGGAGGAGTAATTAGATGGGCATTGGTATAGTATACCGTGGGTAGGATAAGTCATGCATTGGGCGGCGTTTGGGACCGGGTCATTCGTTCGTTTTGCACATTAGCGCGGCATCAGGGCTGGGCCATGTCACTTCATCGTTTTCGCTGGGTTTGGATCGTGGGTGTGTATGTGACGCGCTGTATAGAAGCAGTTGGGCATCGTCTAGCTATCTACCCACCATAGATGTGTTGGCAGACAAAACAATCTACACAGCTTTCGCGCTGACCAAGACCCCTTACTGCTCGTCCACTTACCCACACTTCACACGAACACAATGAAACGCAACGCAAGTCAAGTCAGGTAAAGTAAAGGAATACCGATTCAATTCAATGCATGTCCAATGTGAATTACAAGTTCTCTCCATCCTAGTACTTATCCAAGACTCACGGCTTCTCGGCGGTCACGTCACACATTTGCATGGCACAAGACCAGACCTGCCATCCAGCCATCCATCCAGTCCAATCCGGTGGCAGTCTGTAAAAGCGAAGGAAACGCCACATGTGATTGGTTCACACGATCTGATCCTACACCATCCTGCCCGTGCCCGTGGTAGCCAACGCTAGCACCTACCAACGTCCTGCCCAGCTACATTCCCATCTTCGTGCGGCTCATCGACCCGTTGTAATGAGCTATAGGGACAGACACTCGCCCGTAGACCGAAGCTCAGTACCCAATCCACCCTATCACGCGGGCGTAGATGGGACGTATGCAGGGCCTCACCGAAATCATGGGCAGTGGAGAAAAAATCAAGCAGCCTACAGTGGCCTCGCTCGCTCTATCAACCACCCTGCCCATTCGGCGGCGTCTGCCCGTACGAGCTGGGCTGCCTGTCCACGTACGAGCTGTTGAACAGAAGCGGGCTCGCGAGGCCGTAGTCGCTAGCGCGGTGCGACTGGTTGTACGGGCCGTTGCGCTGGTCATACTGCTGACCGTAGGCCGAGCCCTGTCCGTATACGCCGTGGCCGTACGCGCCGTTTACGGTGCCGTTCCCATACACAGGGCCCCAGTTCGAGGCGGCTGGGTTTCCCCATGCAGCGCCACTGCCGAGGCCACCTTGAACGCCGGACACGTGACGAGTAGCTGGGATCGCGCCGGACATGGAGTAGTCGGAACTGCGGAGCGAGGTCGCGGAGTCCCCACGGACATGCCCAGAAAACCCAGGTGGTGGATGCACGCTATTCAGCGGGGAGTTCCGTATATCGTTCGCGCTGTTTGGCAGCAGAGGCGACGATGGTCCAGGCGTGCCGTTGTAGTTCCGGTTCCAGATAGAGTTCGTGTTCCATTGTCCATCGGGGAGCGATGGAAGGTTGGCAGGTCCGCGAGACGACGACGATGAAGCCACGCGACCCATGGGCGTGGACAACAGCGGGGTAGCCGGGGATGGAGAGGCGCTTGGCTTCTTGTAGTTCTGCACTGTGTTGACGAGGTCACTGATGGAGAACGTTGCTGGACCGTAGGTGCCATCCGAAACTAATGCCGTGTCCTCAAAAGTGTTGGCTGGCGGGGTTGGTGGGATGTTCTCATCTTCCTCCGGCAAAGGATCCAAACCCTCGTCTGGCCCAACTAAGTCATCCACCATCTGGTTCATCGCGGAGTCTTTGGCAGCCGTGGTAGAAGCTGTTTCCGAGGGTGCAACAACACTGTGCGACTTTTGGTCCTCCGCGACAGGCACCGGTGGTGTAAAGAGCGGGAAGTCCACGGGTTCAACAGGCAACATAGGAGAACCATTGGTGTGGTTGTGCGGGCTCGCGAGGAGCTCGGAAGGTAGTCCTTCCTCGCGGTAGATGAAGCGAGGGCCATCGAGGTCAAGAGGTGCATCGGGGTTCTGCGTGAGCATCAGTCCATCGATAAGCAGGTCTCTGACCCGCATAAGCATCTCCACGTTCGGGTGACTGCGTTCTACGTCTGTGCACTTTGGTTTCATGTCCCCGTCCCTGTACCAGACCCTCATGGTCTCTGGCGAAACTAGTGGCTGAAATCCGATCGTTTCGATGTCCTCCTCGAGCATGTAACTTTCCGACGGGTCCTGTGGAAGCTGATCCGCGGGGAAGCTCGAAGTCAAGAGGGTGAGTGTCGCAGCGTATGCCTTCCAAAGCTCTTGCACCTCGACCTTGGTCAAGGTATCGGCAATGTTCGCGTTGAGAACGTGCCAGAATCGCGTGAACCACGTGCTGTACAATCGCAGACCGGGAAGCACGCGACGCGCAACAGCAGTGATCTTGTCGGAGAGCTGTGGAGCGCGTTCGCCGTTCTGGGTGACATCATCGCCTTCCGATGAACGTTCTAACTCGGGTTGCATGACCTGGAGGAGAGTAAAGAACGTCTTAACGTTCAGCCGGAGGAAGTAGAAATACGTCTTCAAAATGTTGGTCGGTGGAGATGGGCCTTGCAGTTGCATAGTCGAGAAATACTCGGCAGCCAGATTGATCGAGATGATCTTCTGCAGAACGCCCTCCAATGAGCGCTCCTTCAGCTCGACCGCCAGCTGGCTGAGCACCTCGCCCTCGAGCTCATCGTGCTCCTTGAAGTCCTCCCCTTTGTAGCACTTGCTGTGCAGTCGAACAAACCACGCGTTCAGGGCACGCGCGGAATTTGTGCCGTCGGCAGTGCGGTGGCTGTGGATCAGCTCCCCCTTGTCCCAAGCGGCCACGATCCTCTTGAACTCCAACTCAAGGTTTCCCTGGGCCTGCGGATACGGGTACTTGCTGGCGAGAGAACGATAGATGTGATATACTGCGCGGAAGTGGTTTCCGTCTTCGCGCGCAATCACGGCCAATTGGTTGTGCGAGTGTCCAGAATCGGGATATATATCGGCGGCGAGGTTGTAGTAGCCGATGGCGGGACCCCATTTGCGCTCTTTCTCGTCGCCGAGCTCGGTCTCGCGGTATCGGGAGAGGTCGCCCAGCTGGATGAGCGTCTGGTAGCAGGACTGCAGCACTTGGCTCTGCAGGGAGGCGGCGATGCGCTGACGGTTGGAGGCACGGGAAGCGTCATCCTTCCAGGTGCCTGCCACCTTGCGCAGCTCGGGAATGCCCTCGAATTGGGCGTCCAGGTTCAAAATGTACTGGCGGTAGAAGCGCTGGCTCGCCTTGATGAACTGCAGGTAGTTCTTCTGCAGCTTTCGGAACTCGACGACGCGCTCCTTTGCATGCTTTTTCAGCTGTTGATCGTCAGCGGGGGGTCTGCGCCACAGGTTGGGCGGGCATACCGAGCGGTTTTCCTTTCGGAAGATGGTGTTCACCTTGAGGTGGGCGGCCCAGAGCTGCGGCTCAATCTGGTTGGCAGAGGCGAGCTCGAAGTCGGCAAAGAGCACATTCTCGCAGGCGACGCGGTAGCTGGCGGGGTCAGCACGTGAGGGGGACATAGCAGGGCATCTGAGGGACGGACTCGTGTAGCAGGGCGGCGAGCTCGGCAGCGGAGGCATTGCCGTCGGTGAGCGTGGTGAGCTGCTCCTCAACAGCGCGCGCCCGCCCGAGGGGATCCGTCAGCAGGTGCGGCGGGGAGCGCGGGGGCAGCTCGTGCCTGAGAAGCTGGTGGGTGTGTGTGGCCATGCTTCAGGTGGAGGCAGGGCCGGCTATGGGCATGGACGACGCCACGGTCGGCCTACAGGTCAGACGCGGGCACGGGGAGAGAAACGGCGGGAGGCGTGGCTGGTCTGCTCCATGGAGGGACAATGCGATTTATGCCCCAGCAAGGCACAAGCAGCGAGAGACAGGCAAACGGGACGCGGACACAAACTGCGCGCAAGGCGTGCTTGCGGCGGGGGGGACGGTGGTGGTGGAGCGAGGGGAGCAAGCCAGACACGAAAAGCAGCGGATGGGTTGGGTGAGCGAGCGTGAGTAGCGGGCAACGAGCCAGCCAGTGAGCCTTGAGCGCTGCTGCGTTCGCTTGCGCGGAATTGGAAAGCGCGCCTCGGCGACTAGCGGCCCGCTGGCCTGCACCTGCGCCTGCACCTGCACCTGCACCACTACCACCACAGTGCCAACGACGAGAGGACCACCGACTACATTGCATAACCATAGCCATAGCCACAGATCACGCCGCAGCCAGGCTGGACTGCCCACGGTGCCTCCGCCCGCCCACTACACTCACCGGAACGTCAAGGTACCGTCCCTCGTCTCTCCACACCCCACCATCACCCTCACTCTCTCACTCTCCCAACATGGGACTCAAGCGCTCACGCTCAGCCTCGCTGCCGTCCCCAGACCTCCCCGCCACACCCTCCTCGCGCGCCCACTCTGTAGAAGTCAAGCTCGTGCATCTCGATCTCGACGCAGCGAGCGCCGTGTCGGACCACCCCGCCGTCATGAAGTGCTCGCTGCCGCCCCACGGGCCCCTCGCTTTCGCCTCGTTCGAGGCCTATGACGTGCACTACCAGCAGACGCATATGAACCGCTGCTCAGACTGCCAGAGGAACTTCCCGGACGCCCAGTTCCTGGGTCTGCACATTGCTGAGAACCACGACCCCATTAGTGCGGCGCGGAGGGACCGCGGGGAGAAGACGGTAGGTCGAGTCAATCCATCACCAACGGTCCACGTGCATCGACCGGATACTTCGCTCCTGAAATGATATGCCACGCTCGTGCTCGCCGCGCTCTTCGTTCCACTTCATTCCACTTCATGTCCAGCTAGCTGACCGCAGGACCCCAGTTTGCCTGCCTCGTCCCCTCCTGCGACCGCCTCTGCTCAACCCCCCACAAGCGGCGCTTGCATTGTATAGACAAGCACCAATTTCCTCGGGACTACGACTTCTTCGTTGTGAATGATGGAATCGACCGTCGTAGCTCCATGCTTAGGCCGCCCCATCGCAGACGCTCGAGCACACTGAACTCGACCACGTCTACCACCAGTAGGAGATGTATTAGTGAAGCTAACGGCGAAGCCATGGAAGTGGTCAAAGACGGGGAAGGTGGGGACGGTGAGGCAGAGGCAGAGGACGAGACGGAAGCCAAAGGCAGTCCACGGGCCCCGGTGAAGCTGCGCGGAAGGGGAGGATTTACCCACCCGAGAGGAAGCCGTGGTTCGAATCGCGGCCGTGGTTATGGAGCTGGGGATCATTCGACAACCCAACGGTCCACTCAGACAGCGCCCACAGGTGCAGATCCAATGGACAGCCTCGCCTCTGGCATGTCAGCACTGCAGTTCGTACCCCACAGCCTGTATTCGCGAGGTCGGGGAAGGGGACGTGGAGGCTGATATATCGCTCTATGAAGTAGCATTCCCAGTGCCCAGCAATGAACATAGTAAACATGCGACCTGGAAGTTGATCACAAGGGTGACAGGAAGCGGGCAGTGTAGATTGCCCTCAGGTTGTGAGACTATGAAATTCCCATCTCTCAACACGGCTTTGATGTTTCTCATTGATTTCTACTTAACATCAACATTGAGCCTAACAAACTCAGCCTGCATTACCTGTCGCTATCCCACAACCTCAATGTTAGATATCAGACGCGGTTTTCCAGTTTCCACTCCCATTCAACCGCAAGCAACAACCACCAAATGCTCCGATCCCATTGAGGAATCCTGCGCGCACACTCGGCGAAGAACTCTCCCCTCTCATACCTCTGTTCGTAGGACCGAGCCAGTGAGCTGCCTTTCTCCTGGCTTGCAACGTAACTTGCTCGGCATGCGCCAGCTTGTCATAAAGCTGGCAAACAATCCTGCCTCTGTACATGTCCTTCGGACACCTCGATGGTGCTATGCAAGTTCCAAGTTTCTACATACATCACACAGGAAGATATTTTCCTGGACACGGAAATAAACTTTCATTAAGACCAGTGAATCTTCGTACAGGGCGTAGAGAGTGCACCTTATAAATCGTGTTGCAGATTTTATATTCACGGGAGGTACCTCGCTTTGACCCTCAAGACAGATTTACCCCCTCTACGCTCACACTCAGCAATCTCCTCCGATATCGTCTCTATTTTGGTCTTCGCCTTCTGGCTTTTGGCGTCTAGCTCCTGCTGTAATGCCTCCAGCTGTTGGGCTTTCGTCTCCGCTTCTTTGGTTCCTATCATCAACGGCACCTGTGGCATATTTTCGCTTCCTCGAACTAAAGGCGTCCTGTTCATCCGCTCGTTCTTTCCACATTAGCAAGTTCCCCTTTCGGCTTTGCCAACACGTAAACTTACATTGTACAGTCTCTCCGGGAGCTTTGCGATGTTTGCCTTCGAATGTTTGTTCTGCGCCTCTGCTTCTTGAGACTCCACCTCTTGTGTTTCCTGCTGCATGCGGATCTCCAGCATGATATGAGCCTCTGGTACCGGACGCAGATACATGGGCTCAGTGAAATTCTCTTTGCGGTTTGCGCATGCTGAAAACTCTGGACTTCTCAATTGGGGACAATCGGAGCTGAGATGACCGTTCTCTGGACAATAAAAGTAGGTTATAATTTCTTTACTAGGGAAATTCCGATTCCAGTGTTTGGGCTGATCACATGTTATGCAAATGTCGCCAGCCAGTGCGAGGCCATCGCATCGGGCTGGCGTCATCGGTGGGGAAGTGCCGCAATGAGAAGGAAGAGTACGATATGCTCTGCTGCGGAATACATGAGGGGGGATATATAGTTTAACGTATTGATTTTATTATTATTATTTTGGCTTTTATTAGTTTGTTGGGGTCTTCAACGCCGCGCCAAATCATCGCGTCACCACGTGGACCTTGGAACGCGTGAACACGGGACCGTGGTAGCAACGCGTTCAACAAAGCCACCCAACGAGAGCGAAAATGCTCGTTGTATCGCATGCACACGTGTAGATTTATAAAGACATAATCGTGATTGCAATTCACTATCAACTAACTCTGGAGGCAGTCTCTCGGAAAAGGCACCTTCGGTTTGTTTGCATGTCTCGCACTGCTGAAGGCGTATCTCCCCTATTAACCCACGCTGATACAAGTGGAACAAGTCCCATGAAAGGAACTGTATCAGAAGCCAACATGAACCAGAATTCTCCACGGTAGATTCGATCTTCTCGTCCCAAATGGCCACTATACTCGCGAGTACAAAGTCAGATGAGTCACAATAGTGGGTTTGCGTACGAAGTGTCGATACGATACCTAAGACATAGCGACTTTGTACCAGGGAGTATTACCATGTCATAAAGGGTGAGATGGCCTTCGACTGCGAGCTTCTCAACCTCTCGCGAACCGCTACGCAGGACTAAGGTGCCCTTATAGTCGCGTTGTAGGTCGAACGTCGTGCTGGATTTTATTGTCCCGGTGAGGCAGTTGAGGCTGCTTGTGATCCAATCCTTGCGACCTGTTATGCCGAGCGGATCGAGCACGGGTTCTACTACACGTCAGGTGACCCGAGACGCGAAACACTGCGAGGACGGACTTGGCGCACTTTTCGGGAACACTTACTACGTGCGAGAGATTGGGGCGTGCGACGAACCTATCGGCAAGGCGTCCTTCCTCCACAAAGTCCCGAGGAAGGCCGTCCATGATTGCTGACTAGTGGGAACCGGGATGCTCGCAGGGTCTAGAAAGAGGCGCCCAGTATGCGTTGATATATAATAGGAATTGCAATATATTAACATGTTGCGCTCGCTCGAGAACTTATCCAGGACAAATCTGCGCGAGACCAAAAGGAAATAAGGACTGTGTGGTTTGCTGGTGCCGCAAATATGGTACGTCAATCCACCCGAGCGAACGCGTGCAAACATCACCTCAACACTCACGCATCTTCTACATCTCCTCAAAGCGATTCGCGGATTCCTTCGTATAGTGGAAGACAGTACATAATATGGGCGCGCCGGTACACTGACCACTAGCATGAATAGTGCACCGTACTGCGTTTTTGAAATGTGGGTTTTACGCTAGCTATTTTGACTCCACCCTCACGGGAGGTTCGGGTGCGTAGCGTGGCGAGGGTGATTAGACCTTTTGTAATATTTTACAAAAAGAGGATCCCAGGAGGGTGTAGGCGGCAGCTATGGTACGCTTTACATGTATTTGTGCCGATGTGGCCAGGTAGTGTCAGCGACCGGCGCCGGCACCACTACTCAACACAAAGCCTCGTCAATTCACTGCAGTCCCAGATCTGCTGCCTAACCAATACGTTTTCAAGCCCCCACATGAGGCCAGTTAGTGTGCGGTGCGTTTGATCCACTGCCCCTACTCGTATTATCCGCGCACACTGCTTCTCTTTACCAGCGAGTCGTCGTCGATGATGATTGAAGCAGCATGACTATGGCGTTTGGAACCAATATTGGCAAAGTAGGTCCTACAGTAATGGTCCTGCACTTATGGTATGATGGTATGGTTGTCCTCGGGTGCCGTACTCTCAGTGAGCGCGAATCCAGGAAAGTCATTTGCCATCTTTCTTCTGGCTTGTTTTCATGCGACCTATGCATCAACCTGGTCAGCGTTGTGGAAAGTCAACTGACTTGATAGAGGGCGGTCATTTCCAGGTGCTAGATCTATAGGGTGCGCGCGCAGAGTTTTATAGCGCACGGAGCGCACTCCTTTTGCCTATCATATAGTTGTGAGAAAATGTATGTCAGAGGATGCTAATAGCTGTTCCAGGCACCGAAGCGCCACCGGTACTCGCCAAACGTGTCAGTATGATTGGTGGTCTAGAAGTTACATGTTTTGCCACCCATTGCTCATCGGTATGGTACAACCTCTCACGTGCTGCTTTGCTCTCCAATCATAAATACAGTTGCCCTTAGCATGTGATTCCTGGTTTAGGCGTTTGCACTAAAATGGACGAGTATGATGCCGATACATGACTCGGTCCGACAAAATAGTCGTTTCGTTCGGTCGTGCATTGTCGGAATCCATGGCAAAGTCTAGCAATCTCCTAAGACCCACTCATGGCGCGGGATGAGCTACCACATTAGGCATGTGAACTGCCGAAGGAACGATTCCTCATTCCATTCTTAAAAAAACTGCTGCCAGCACACAATAGGAACATGTGGTCACGAAAAAATGTGATCGATGGTGCAATGTTTTCGCCCGGCGAAAATGTCGCACCGGAGACTCCGGGGGGCTAATTTTGCGGCCAAGGCTTGGACGATCCTGTTCCAAGAAGGTGAACAGGGTACAATTCGGAGCTACTCCAAAGGCACTGGCACCAAGTAAACATTAGACCTAACAATGATTAGAAAATCACGTAGTCGTACGCGAAGGGGCAGTGTATCTGAAGGGTGATATAACCTCGACATCCACTGCAAATTTCAAATAGCACTTTGAAGTCATATCTTTCACTTCGCGATCTCTGTTTGTCCAAAATGGTGCATTCTTCTTCATATGGACAGCAATTGCTTACTTTGCTGAGTCTCACAGCGGCCGGGTTGTGCCAGGCTCAGAAAGCAGACTCTATCAAGGCCTGTTTGGACCAGGGTGGCGTACAAGCAACGATTTCTACAGATGCGACTTGGGCCAACGACACTGCAGCCTTCCAGTTTCGCATACCTCCTCAGCCCGTTGCTGTCGCATTGCCCCATGACAAAAGCCAGGTCGCAACAGCTCTGTCCTGTGCTCGCAAGGCTTCCGTAAAGGTCTCAGCCGTCGGACGCGCACACTCATTTCAAGGCTATGGACACGGCAACCCTGGCAACCTTGTCATCGACATGCAAGCCTTTACGGATTTGAGTTTTGACACTACTACAAACCAACTGATGTTTGGTGGAGGCGCAAATGTCGGCCCTGCCGCCAAATATCTCTGGGATAACTACCGCCGACACTTCCCTCACGTACGAGGATCCCACGTAGGACTCGCCGGGAGCATCATGGGCGGTGGATTTGGAACCACGAGCCGGTTCTTGGGGATCCCCACTGACAACCTCGCTTCCGTCGAGTACATGCTGTACAACGGATCCATAGTCAACGCTGGCCCCGGCTCGGATCTTCACTGGGCAGCGCAAGGTGCTGGACCGAGTTTCGGAATCGTGCTTTCGGCAAAGCTCAACACGCACGAGGTTCCCGTTGACGGTGCGGTCAGCTACTCTCTCGCGCTTGGCGATGTTGACGTGGATACTGCGAGTGCCGCTCTGCTGAAGATTCAGCAATGGGTTACCAGTGGAAAAGCACCCGACGAGCTATCTCTGCGGTACACGCTGGGTACTTACGTCTCCACCGGCTTCTTCTACGGCACAGAATCTGATTTCGATCAAGCCATCGCGCCACTCGTAGAGTCGGTGCGTTCAGTTGCGCCCGCGGTAAACCTCACCACGACTGTTCTACCTTCATTCTGGGACGCGGAAGTGGCCGCGACAGGTTCCGGCATAAACGCTGTCAATGGTGGACAACTTGGTGGCCGGGCCTTTTTCGTGCAATCTTGGACAGTTACGAACGACCATGCACTTTCGCTGAAGCAGACGAAGTCGCTGTTGCAGAGCTTCAACTCTCTGAACCGCACTGAAATCAGAGGATCTGGTTTTCTCGACCTGTGGGGCGGCATCAGCCGAGACATTGCCGATAGCGACACTGCGTTTGCGCATGGCAAGAACCTCTGGTTGATTCGTGTCGACGGTCAACTTGTGTCTGGGGTCTGGCCCAGCGATGGTAATGCTTATCTGCAAGCTGGATTGAAACCCTTCGAGAGCGCCTTGAAGAAGTCAGCTCCACTCCGGGGTTTTGTGAACTACGTCAATTCGGAACTAAGCGTCAAGGAATGGAGTGCTAGGTTGTATGGAGCGAAGAACTTCGCGAAGCTTCAGAAGATCAAGGCTGCAGTTGACCCCAAGGGGCTTTTCTCTGGGTACGGTCTCGCCATTCCGGCCAAATAAGGCAGTGGTTTGTGGGCGCATTTGAAAACCATATAATACATTTATTCGGCCCTACACAGGATCGCCTCACTCTCGGTAGAACCACCGATGCATTCCTGAAGACTAATTGTTGTACATAGTCTCGTGTGTCGTCACTACACCGTGACCCCCAGAACTTCAAGGCTTGATCTCAAGCTTGTCTCCATTCACATGCACAGTTGCAGTGTAGAATGGCCGCTGTTGTACTCTGCGCTCCGGGCCCAGCGCGTGAAACACCATCCTCAATTTGTTCGCGTTTCCGAATCTCTGGAAACTCGCGCCGCCTGGCCCTGCTAATTCGCAACCAAATTTCTTGCCACTGCTGACTAGCGGCTCTTTCACTCTGGTGTACGGTCCCATAATATTTTTTGATGTGGCGTATTGTACGTCGTAGGTCTCGTTGTTCGTCCAGTGGGTGCTATACGTGAGAAAGTAGATACCATTGCGCTTGAAGACGTACGGTGCTTCCATGTTCTGTCCATCCCAGAAGCCTTGGTCTCGGGGTTTGAGAAGGTATACAGCGTTG
Source organism: Karstenula rhodostoma CBS 690.94 (assembly GCA_010093485.1). Classification (NCBI taxonomy): domain Eukaryota; kingdom Fungi; phylum Ascomycota; class Dothideomycetes; order Pleosporales; family Didymosphaeriaceae; genus Karstenula; species Karstenula rhodostoma. Next base: position 708,985 of record MU001514.1, read on the forward strand.
CCAATCCATTGAACACCTTCTTTAGGCCCTGTCATCTCGTTAGTCCTCCAGACAACCAGGTTCACACAGTAGCCAGCTGCAGTAGTCTCACCTGAGTGTGCTACCTCCCTAATCTCCAGCCTGCCGGATGGGTTTTCGGCCTTGTACACAATGTACTGCCGACCATCTGTGTCTTTGAACCATGCAGGATCAATGACACCATGTGACGAGCGGTTGCATTGCACGAAGTCGTTCACGGGATGGTACGTCCCGTGGATCTTGTCACTGATGGCAGCCCCAATGCACTGCGATCCCGTCTTCTGTTTATCATCGGCGGTAAAGTACCTGCACCACCATTAGCATCCATCACCGTTAGAATGTGCGTCCTTGGTAGCATACTTACATGACGTATTTATTGTCATATGCTCTTCGCATCACGTCCGGCGCCCACAACCTGTTCGCATTTGCCCATGTCGCCTCCTCAATCGCTAGCAATTTCCCACTTTCGAAACGCTTCCAGTCCGTAAAGTTCTTGCTCTCCGCTCCGCGAAAGTCTTTGCCGTTCCACGTCGCGAAACTGAACCATGTCCCGTCGACATTCGTGAGCGATGGATCTGGGAAGTTGGTCTCGAGAAAGGGCCCCTCGACACCGCCCGTGCACGGAGTGTCGCGCGTCTGTAGGTGTGCTTCCGCAGAGGAAAGAGGCGACGCAAACGCTGAAGCTGTAAGGACTGCAAGAAGCGCGAAAAACATATTCGAGGAATGTTGGCGAGGTCAAAATGATATTGAATGAAGAATTTTGCAGGACTTGCGCAGTCATTATATGTAGGTGATGCTTACGCGTCGGATGTTATCGACGAGGGTGAGTACAGTTTTCTTCCAACACTTCGGTCGCCAGCTTCCGCTTGCTACTAACGATAGGAGGCGAAGGGCTTTCCAGTAACTATTTTCGGATGTATCCAGGCCATCACCATTGAATACGATATGCCCCACTGGGAAGTAACGTGTTTATGTCCCGCCTTGCCACGGAACGGTTGATTTACAGCAATCCGGAAGCCGTCGGACTTGGCAGAGCTGTGCTTTGGACCAATGGCGTGGTGGTATCAACAGTACCCGAAACGCGACTAGGCCGCTTTGGAAACTGTGGGGGCCGACAGCCAGGGGCCGGTATCCTGCTGGTTAGTTTCTCCAAGTTTTTACCTCTTTCGTTTAGTGTATGCCTGACAAGAATTCTCGGGTCGAATTTACGAACGGAAAAGTCCGCTGACTCTCTTCGCTCAGAGATCTTCCTTTCGTGCCTTTACGTTCAGGACATCCTAATTCCTGCATTTACTGTCGACCCAATAACCTACAAAACATCTTTCAATAACTGCGTACCCCGAAAATAATACATTGTTGTGCTCAAACTGCACAGATGCGCTTTGTTGCAAGGGAAGACGCAGTAGAGAGGGTTGCACCCATTGGAATAACCGAACGGACGCCAGATACTCATGTGCGTGCCGTGTCCCTATTGACAATCTTGCATTCACGATATAGAGTGTATTTTATATACACTTCTGCCCTTAGAGGTGATTTCTTTACTTGATCATGTCGACTATTGAAAACAAGATTTATGAGTTCTTAGCACTCTCACAGTTTACGTTGTATCTGAGGAAAAAGAAAGCATGTATATTCTTCCTTGCCTAGTGAACTTCAGTGAGCATTCCTCCATTCCTGGATCCACTTCCCCACGAAGTCAACGATGTTAGCTTGGGCTGCCGCGATGGCTTTCGGGGGTTGTTGGTTCTGGCTCGCAGGCACCCCGTTCGCTTCCCAATGGTGACCAGCGCCTCGAAGACCATCCCAAACGTCTTCGGGTGGGTTGTCGATCACGATCCAAGGTTCGGACACTGTCGACGGGCGAGGGCGCGCAGTATCAGCCGCAGGGGTAGCTTCGCGCCATACGTCGGTAAGACCGTTGATAAAGGCCAGGCGAGGGTATGAGATATTGAAGCCGCCGTATTGGTTTACCTGTGTGACGTTGGGTGGAGTTGTTATGTCAAAACTGGGTCCACAGTACGAATTTTCTAACTTGAGATCTAGAATGCGTGACAGTAAGGGTTTGCCGAGCGATGAGTCGAACCCAGAGCCTGTGATCCAGTAACCCCATTCCGTGCAAGTCTGATACCCCCACGAGTCAAATTGTGCCGCAGGGACGGCCTTAACCGAGGAAGCCGAGCTTGAGGCAAAGGAGGAGGTAGGGGCAAGTTTTTCCAGAGGGGCCACATCTCTCTGAGGGAGACGGAAGAGAGATCCAGCATAGTTGAGTAAGCGCAGCGTGAGAGTGCTGTTGCCACCGTAGCCTGTGGCTTCCAGGAATGCAGCAGCCGAGGCATTTGTCGCAGTCGATGAGGAATATTCCAGTTTGGAACTTGTGATGATCTTACACCAGTAACTGAAGGTTCCAGAACCAATCGTGGAGTCCCAATTTCGACCCTGCCAAGAATATAGACCAGTGTAGAGATTGCTGACAAAAAGCTGGTCTGACAAAGCGGTGGTAAATCCGAAGAAAGATTTGAACTGACCCTTCAGAGTTGCGTTCCGGCTGTCGATAATTATTTTGTCGACAACGTCGGTGAAGAATTGCTGAGTCCAGATACAGTCAGATGGTCCATATTTTCGAACAGGCTCGAAGTATTGCCAAAATTCGATGATAGCTTTAGTCACGCCCGAAGACGAGATGCCACCCCAAAAAACATCCGGATACAGTTTTCTGAGAAAAGCCGACTGCCCTCCGGAATAAGACACTCCATAAACGATCCATGGAGCCATCGAAGACGTGAGGTTCTCCTTTTCAAGCCCAGGGAATACGATATTTCTAGCAAAGTAGGCTACGTCGGCGAGGGACTGTTCCGTCGTTAGGAACCTTGCATCCTGTGGCGCGATGGTTTCGAAAGGGAAACTGGTGCCATAATATCGATGTTCCAGGATCACCCCAATTCCATTGTGGGCTGACGCAAGTTGATAAATAATACCTTTGTCAAGGAGTGGAAATCGATATTCTCCAGATGCTTCGCCTGCGAGGAAGAGGATGACTGGGCCGCCGGGTTTATAGTGGCTGGCATCGAACCAGTAGCGATTGTTGAAGGTGCCATCGCTATGCGGTTCGTACCGGCTTGAACTTTTGAAGTGATCAATGGGAATGGTTAGGTTGTGTGCTGGATATGATGCAGCTAACATTGCGCTCGCAGCTCGCAGTGAAGCTTCCCCGTCAGTGCTGGTGAATCGTTGTGGGCCACCTACTGCACCGCTCACAGCGGTGACCAACAAGGACAACGATACTAGTGATAGCATTGTGGCGTGCCTCGTTGGAGCTGCAAGTTTGTGCCACGGATATGGCACAGAGCCGTGAAACTGATGTCTTACAAGTAAAGATGAACAAACAGACGATGTAATTGAAGGTGCATTTATATCAAGAGATAGCGGACAAAGCCTGTTCTCGGACAGCCAATATACTCGATCAAGTTGTAATCCCGATTTAAGCTCTCATTGGGAAGGTGAATAGATCTCTATATGCATTGACGATCATTGCCCATATACAAGTCGCGTAACGCCATTACTGGACCAATGAAATGTCAATGTAATCCGCCTTCTCCTTTTAGAATGGGGCTACGCACTATCGCCTAAAGCTAGCCGTAGTACCTAGTTTTAATACCCCCGCCCTCCTTAATATGTTACTTAGCCCCTATTAGGTTCAATCTAGTTAAAATAAAAATAAATAGTTATTTTATAAGATCTTCTTGAACTAATTCTTCTCTGTTGGCGCGCTTTTGCATGCCGCGGCAAAACGCAATACAGGAACTCTGTGGGGTGCCAAAACAAAAAGATTTAAAACAGCTAAAAAGTAATTCTTTATTTCCTATATCAATTGTGGTACTTCGCGAGCTTGGTAAAGCCGCGGCAAAACTCAATAAAGGAACTCGGTGGGGTGCCAAAACACAAATATTTCAAACAGCTCTTTATTTCCTATATATACTACGAATCTTCGTCATCCTTCGTTTCCAAAGATTTCCCCGCATAATCATGGCTTCGTAAAAATCAATGCTCGAACCTCGATGCTTTCGCGAGGACTATGGCCAATTCCAACATCTGCGTGGTTGAATGAAGCATGTGGGCACCCTTTACCGTTGAAGTGAGTTGGTGTACCGGTTCCTATCGGTGGTTTTGATACTTACATTTAGCAGCACAATTCTGCTTCGAGTCGAAGATCTTGATAAGCGTCACTTCATCTGGTTGCTGATGGCTCAGATAATACCACTTGTTGGTTGGTTTCTGGCGCAAGTATACCGTTTCGCCAACATGGAACTCACGTACATGATCAACAAGGATCACATCGTCGGCGGTCACCGTGCTGCCATCGCAGAGAGCCAAAGGGGCATCGACCACTGGCCGCCAAAGTGGACGCCAGAAGCTGTGATTACAATGTTAATGGTTTTGCGAAATTAAAGTGGTAGGATAGATCACATACTTTACAATGCGCACTCTACCTTTGAGCAGCTCATCAGCTTCTTCTCCAAATTGTTGCCGAACGCGCAATATAGCCGATGCGGGGCTTTGATCTGGTCGCAATTTAGAACATGTTCATCGGATTGCTTGGATGAACAATGTACTGCGCACCAATGTGGGGATAGTTGACTGGTAGGAGCGCATGTGACCCGTCGTTGATGTCAATCTTTTCAGGCGCCTCTTCTCGGACGTTTCTTCTCAACTAACGTTTTTAGTCCCGAGTCATACAAGCTGGAAAGCGACACATACATGCCAATCGAAGAATACTATACGATCAGCACCCTCGACATGCTTCTTGAGAAACGGCTCTACGACCTTCGGTAGGAATTCATCCTCTACGAACTTGCTCTTGTCGAATTCTGTAAAGTCGGATTTATGCTTGATGAAGGCGAAGCCGTTATTGTCCAAGCTGAACTCCGCCTCACGATCACGAACATCGGTGACATTATCTGCTGTCCCTTTCTCTAACGTGATGTTGGTTTTGGCTGTTCCGTTGGCTTCTATTGGGAGGTCGGCAAGGATTTCGTATGGCTTTTCATCTTTGTAGATATCTTTCCATTGGATATAGGAGAATATGGCTTGCTCGTGGCGAGACATGGCAGCAACCGTAGACATTTTGCGCTAGGACGTTTGCTAATGTTCAGGCGTTGGTGTTCTGATGTGTTCTGTGTTGAAATACGCTCTGTTATACACCCTAAGAGCCTCATCTGGTCCCATGAATTTCTTTCGGCAACCGCGGGATCTAGAATAAGTGAGAAAGCCGCCAAGCGTAACAAACGCGGACTGCATTTGGAAGTCTATAGGTCGGGGATTTCAGCCGCCTGGGCTATGCCCTCTGCCTGCTGTATTTGGTTTCGCCCAATACTCGATTTGATGGTATAATTTATTGGATATCCTGTTAAGAATCACAAGACCGTGTTAAATTGCACAATGCTGTCACATTGACAACTTTATTGGTGCCCGCTCGATGCAAGGCTGAACCTTGTCCGCCAACACGAGGCTGGATACGGCAACCTTACCAGTGTGCGTGATAACTTCGTAATACATGATTGGTACGTGAACTGCGGGCAGTATACGATATGCTTTTAGCCCGCAAATTGGCTTGTATGACGATCGACGATGAAGTCTGGCCGGTGACATGACGAAGCCTCAAGCATCGACGTATTAAAGAAGCAAGAGGTCGGATTAGATCATGACAACATTTCATATCCAGTACAAGCAAAGTACCGCACTATATACACCTCTCTTTCGAAATGCCACCCAACGAGCAGTCCAGATGGGTCGCTGACGTCCAAAGCACCTACGAGAACGAGGTCCGAGCTCAGCCTTGGAAGAAGTTTATGCCTGCTCAAGGTGCCAATCAAATCGAACCCGGAATCGATCGCAGGGTTGCTTATGTTACCATGGATACTGGAAAAGATGCTGCTGCAAATGTCAACCGCTGCGGCGTGGGAATTGCCGGTTGAAACATGGTAAGCATAACCGAAACACGGGATCTTGTTTTGATAATGAGTGGAAAAGAAAAGGCACACTGTTTGAGAGCATTGCAGACGTCAGGTTTGGTGTTCAACACGAGCACACAGAAGGCAAGGAAATGTTACACAAGCTTCTGTCTCTACCAAATGAGCTTTCGTAGAAGTATCATATGTTCTCAAATCAACGATTATCGTACGCGGTCAAGCTTTCATAAGCTTCAATGTCTTTTGCGCTGTCACCAAGCTCCTTCCCTGTAATCTTTTGATGAATCACCTTTGCTCGTTTGAAGAACGGCCTAGCATCCGCATGCTGACCAACCCGTTCCAACATAACACCAAGTTTGACGCAAGATCGCGCAACATCCCCTTCAACCTCGGGTATTTCTTCAAATATGCTTAGTGCCTCTTTCATTAGCTCAATGGCTTCTTCAATGCTGCCCTGTTGAAACCGTAAGGTTGCGACTTTGTGACATGAAAGCCCGGTGTAAAATGCCCCACGCCCAAGAAGCTGCTTCCTCAACAGAAGAGACTGTACGTGGAGTGAGATTGCGTCCTCCAAAGCACCTTGCGCCAGAAGCGCATTTCCGCATATGTAGAGGTTAATAGCAATATACGGCTTATAGGGTATGGGGTCAGCTTGCGCGTACCGAAGTGCATCCTCTGCGCTCTTTCTGGCCTCTTCCAACAGGCCAAGACGTGTCAAGCACCTCGCGAGGTTCAGATAAGATTGACACATCAAGATCAAAGGGCAATTCCCCAGTTGTTCCTTGATCGCAATTGACTTGCGGTGGTATCCCGCTGCCTCTTCGATTTTGCCTAAGCAGTTGAGCGAGATGCCGATCTCATTGTAGCTATTGGCGACCTGTATATGTACCGGGGGAAGAAGCTTCCCTCTGATTCTCACAATCTTTTCAGCGTATGCGACAGCTTCCTTGTTGCGGTTAAGGTTCTTCATATTGCAGCAGAGACCGGTATAAACGTCAGCCAGGAGGAGTGACTCAGGGAATCTGTCCAGACAGATCTTCTCGGCGACTTCGTAGAGCGATATGGACGTGATATGAGCTTGGCGTTCGTAAGTATACCATCCCACCCTGGTCAGAAGCTCTGGAAACTCTTGCACAGCTTCCAGTGAACGCTCACTCTTGTAGGCTGCGACTAATGCAAGAGCATGGGGCAAAAGCTGTGCACAATTATCCCATCGATCGTTCATCGGGAGCCCATCCGGATGCGGTGGAAACGCGCACTCGAGAATGGAGGACGCGATGTTGAAGCATAATTGGCGTCTGTCGGTAGTCCAAGATCGAGTAAGCTCCAGTTGCAGCAGCCTATGGAGGCTCAGCAACTGCAAGGGGACGTTTCTCTCGATAAGTGATCTCCGGGATAAGCGCGAAATTGCTGCGATGTATCTAACTTTGCTTGTGAGGAAGCTGACATCCGGATACTGTGGTAGAGCCTTAGCCAGGTGGAACACTTTTTCTGGAATACCGTCAGGGTCCATGAAGAACATCAGATCGAGAAGCATACGACTCTCGTCTGAAAGTGAACAAAATGATACGTCCCAGGCCGTGCTGAGTGATCTTTCATATTGAAAGACTGTTTGCTTGCTATCCAAAGCATGGATTTCGATTTGGCCATCGCGAGAATCGTACAATTCGTCAAATTCTGAGAGGCTGAGTGGCGTCTCACGAATGACACCTGCCGCATGGGCTAGGCCCAGCGCTAAGCCGCCCAGCTTCTTCGCGACCCTTCGAGCAATGCTGAGGTTTTCGCTTGGCTGTTGGGATAAACTCAGAAGCAACTGTGCTGCAAAGTCATCATCGAAAGGCTTCACATGCCGAAGTTGAGAACTCAGCGACAATTTCATTCCAGGGTAGCGAGTTGTGATCAGAATGCAACCCTTGTCGCACTTCGGGACGAAAGGCTGTAGTGTGGGCAGGTCCTCGACATTGTCAAAGACAATAAGAAATTCCACGTCCGTGTTCTTGAACCACTCTAACACAAGATCTCGCGCTTGAGTTGGTCGCATCGCAGCGGCCGACTTATCCAGTCGTAATGCCACCGCGATGTTCTGGAACTCTTGCAACAACTTCGTTTCTGTATCCGCCGAAACCCAGAATAAAGCTGGAAACCGGTGCATTGAGTCGTAGCTAAATCGTAGCGCTGTTTGTGTTTTTCCAACTCCAGCTTGACCATAGAGCACGAAGCAACGCTGCTGGGCTGTATTGCTTGTTCCTTCGAAATACTCATGCATTGCCCTAAGGATGTGGTCACGTCCCGCAAACGAGGAGGGTGCTATGTGAGGCACAACATGACATGGAATCTTTGTGCTGGCCGTCTCGGTAGGATGTGAGGAGGCGGACATCATATCCATGAGCTCTCTGTGACGATGCTCTCCTTTGACGGCGTATGCGGCGAAGGCCTCCCGATCAACAAGGTCGCTGTCTTTTCTCAGGCGGGCACAGACGGGTCCGAAACGGCTCTCGAAAGAGGTCCATACGTTGCGTAGAACATTCACTTGGATAAGACTTAGTGGAATGTCTTTCATCGTCTCTGCCTTTGATCACTTACTAACGGGGTTCTGACGGAAGAATGTAATAGAGCCAATGCAAAACTCAACGACATCGAGATACACCTGTGCGAGGGCGTTCTCGAAGTGCTGACTGCCCTGGAACAGCTGTGTGTAGATCTCGAAGCGGGGAAGGCTTGGGGCTAGATCGGTCATGGTATCAATAACCTTGTTAAGAAGATCTGTTGAGCGTGACACAACCTAAGGCGATCAATCGGGTTGCATAATCTACGCATAATCGGATAAGCTTACTGTGATCAATACCCTTATTCCGCCCCAGACTAGAGCTGCAATCTTAGGATTAGATTGGATGAAGACATCGATTGCATCGGCAAACGTCTTCATCCGCGTGATGAAAGGTGTCAATCGCATGAGCAGCCCAGTAAAGCCACTGCTAGTCTTTTGAAGCTGATATGTTTGAAGTGCGTTGACGAGGTCCTCACAAGTCCTCACCTGATAAACGAGTGTACAGTCGCTTGCTCGTAGCATGGATTCGGCCCGGCTTAAGGCCAGATTCCATGGGTTTTGCAGTGCAACTCGATTTCTAGAAGGGTTAGCCCCGGCTGGTGGTATTGAACATGTTTCCTGAATGCAGATCTTACTCGAGCGATACCTCCGACCATTGAAAAGAGTTCAAAGAATACTGAGAAGTGGCTAATGAACTCATTCTACCTCTATTACGGCGTGGTGTCGCGCAGAGATGCGGTCAAGGGACATTAAAGGCGAACCGGTGAAGGTACCGGGGGTTCGGTGCTAGAAGGGGATCAGCTCATGGACCCGAGTACTCTGGCCGGGAAAGATGTACTGTATTACACTCTACAGATAGTGCAGTTTGCTCAGTTATAGATCGTGTATGCGCATAGTGGATTTTCGGTCCATAGAGAAAGGGAGTATAGTGCGTCTGGAATGACGCTGGCACGACTGGTTATGTCTACAAGAATCACTAATATATTGGACTGCGCATCGATTCTGGGTGGTCTTGATATACTAAGGCTGAAATTCTAGGGCTCACAAGATTGTCGCGATGGCCTTTTTCGAGGCAACGAAAAGCGGAAAGGGCTGTGCCGGGAAGGTGCTTAGTTGAGCGGTAGGATAGGCAGGTCGGATAATACCGTTCGTAACCTTGAACTGTGGCATTTTCCCGTATAGATGCAGGCAACGAGGCAGATTCCGGTGAAGGTTGTGCTGTTGCAGTTCCTGGCGAATGACCAGCCTTCCTAAACACGTGTACAGCCATGAAAGGCTGAAAGCGCCTGCCTTGGTGCCTCGCTAAATACGCCGCCGACCCCGCTCCGTGTCACATAGCGCGAACGCACCCAACATCCAATCCGACGACAATCTTTCCAATTACTGCAACGTTGGTGCATGTCGCATCTTGACAGCTCAAGCTCAAAGGTGTTCCTGTATCATGGCCATGACCTCCGAGAGGCCTTTGTCACCTTTATCACGTTCAATTCACACCTACATGTCTGGCCTCGTCCTCTTCATTTTGGCCACCTTGTTGCTTCGGCCATACAGTGTACGTCACCTTTAGACCTATGTCTAGATCGTGCGTTCCTCCGAGATACTGACGTTGACTGAGATGGGCAACGCGCAGGCAACACGCATGTGTCCAAGTCTGGATAATGCCACAATTGAGCAACTACAGGATGCGCTTGTGACAGAACAGATTACGAGCGTTCAGCTCGTTGAAGTAAAGTCTCATAATGCATGTTGATCTCATTTTTAAGTTGACGATCGCCGGGCAGACATATCTGAAGCGCATAGACGAGGTTAACGGCCTCTTTCACGCTATCATCGCGGTAGATGAGAACTCAACCGCAGTAGCGAGGGAACTGGACGATCTCCGGAAGAAAGGCAAGACTCACGGGCAAGCATCCCTGATCCCTCATTTCTGGATGACCTTGTGAATTGACCAAAGTCAAGGCCACTTCACGGAATACCCTTGTTGATAAAGGATAACATTGGCACTTTGCCCTTGGAGACAACCGGTATGTGTGGTCTTAGTCAAGAGAACCTTTATAACTCGACAGCAGGCGGTTCACTGGCTCTGAAGGGAGCTAGATTAGATCGGGAAGCTACAGTCGTTTCGAAACTTCGCAAGGCAGGCGCTGTCATTCTTGGGAAAACAAATCTCTCCCAGTGGGCGAATTATCGTTGTTCCCCTGGAACGTCATCAGGAGGATGGACGGCGACTGGTGGACAAACCTTTGGCGCAATTATCCCAAACCAAGCACCGGGAGGGTCGTCGTCTGGCAGTGGTGTAGCCACAGCGCTAGGCCTGGCTGCGGCGTGCATAGGAACTGACGTATGACCACTTTACTATTTGAGATTCCCACACTAAGCTCCACAGTCCATGGGCAGTATAGGCAACCCTGCTCAAGCGAATGCAGTGGTAGGCGTGAGACCAACCACTGGGCTGACGTCCCGAAGCCGCGTTATACCTTATACAGAACACGAAGACACTGTCGGTCCCAGTACGTTGGAGGTGGCTTGGCCTGACTCATGATACTAATCCAGCTAGTGACTCGTACTGTGAAGGACGCCGCACTCTTGCTGGGTATCATGGCCGGTGAGTACCTAAAAGCAGGACCATGTGATATGAACTAAATTGAGCAAGGCAAGGACCCAGAAGACTCTTTCACTAAACACATACCTTTCGAAAACATCCCAGACTACGTTTCCAGTTGTAAGCTCGATGGTCTCAAAGGGGTCCGCCTCGGTGTACCACGCGCAAGTTTTGCGAACACCAAGAAGCCTGCAGCAGTCTCTGCTTTTAACGCTGCTTTGCACGTGTTGAGGTCAGCAGGGGCAGAAATCGTAGAAAACGCCGATTTTCCAGACTATGTCGATGATATTTGGACAGATGATGCGAAACTGGTGTATGCGCTGGACTTCAAAACCGGACTCAAACAGTATCTCGATCACTTGGAACATAATCCCAACAATATCCATAATCTTGATGATCTCATCCGCTTTACCAAAAACACGCCTGGGGAAGAGTGGCCCAAATACGACATCGGTTGCTGGGAGTTTGCTGCTTCTCTCCCCTACGAGAACAACAGCGTTCCGGAGTTTGCCAGGGCACAAGCTAGACATTTATACCACGGCACTGCCGGGTCGATCACCGGTGCCATTGAACGTCACAACGTGGATGCTCTTGTTACCTTGACCGATTATGGCAATCACCCCGCAGGTGCAGGGGGCCTGCCTGCAGTCTCCGTCCCCCTAGGGTTCGCCCCGGACGATACACCTCCCAAAATCTTGCCCTCTGGCCTTGCGGAGGATGGTCCGGGATTTCCGTTCAACATTGAGTTTCTGGGTCCTGCTTTCAGCGAAGAACGGTTGATCCAATATGCGTATGCATTCGAGCAACAAACGCACGCCCGTCTATTAAGGAGGCCATACCGCATGCCCACCTCGGATATAGTATAGGATTTTGCAAAAGGATTCCTAATCTGATGCCGATAGCAGGGAATACAGAGTACACAACTCATTAATATCTAAAGATTATCTTATGTTACTAGGATAGCTGGGACGCACATCGTTTTGAGTTCGAAGACTTGAGGTAGCTTATAGCTGCGGAACTTTTAGCTCTAGTTTCCGTCAAAATTATAGTTTTTCAAACATGGTAGAGCCGGATCAGTTGCAGCCGGACTGAAAACAGCACCATGCGCAGCGCTATCACTCGAGTGCGGAGGATGATTTTTCAAAGACCGTTGCATCGATCCTCGTGTCCATCATCCTCACGTTGTCCATCAATATGATCCAATGGACAGTCAGTAAACCGCGCAAAGATATCTAGCTTAGCTGGGCAATTGTAGGCGCGAGCCACCTACGATTCAATAGTCATGATCTCCCACATTCATAATATCCAAATATAAAGTCCGATCATGGAGATGATGAGTCCGTCGCAAGTTTAAGTTCCTGTATTGTTGGTGTTGTCATCACGCAAATGTGGGTCTCTCCCTCGTCATCTACAAGCCACGATTCCGCACAAAGCTCAGATCTGTCGAGGATGGCTTCGCTTATTCACCCCAGAAAGATTTTCTCTTGTTGTTGTCCGTGATACTTGGCATGGCTGCCTGGTAAAAATCTCACAAAGACGAAGCTGATGTCAACTTTCCGGACGGAGACTGGCGCACGTGGTCATTGTCATTGTTTCAAAACGCCGAATCACAGCTTGTCGATGTCTTGGATTGTACTTCGATGCTCAGAGGTTCGACTAGAGCCCCTTCTTGGAAAGAAACATGCGCGGGGAGCTTAAAACAGCATTCTTCTGGGAGGTTGTAGAACGTGGAAAGAGTACCGTCGAATGGAGGAGTAGCAGCGAACCGCGTCGATTCGCATAGACTGTATCGACCGCTTCGGCACATTTCGCACACGTTGCATCCTGTACCGGGCTCCAAGGCAACGCGATCACCAACAGAGAGTCCCCGGACATCTGCCCCACAAGCCTCCACTATGCCTGCGGACTCATGACCAAGAACTATCGGCGACTCAACCACGTATCTGCCAATTCGACCGTGTTGCCAGTAGTGGATCTGTGCACGTCGTGTCAGCATATGACTCAAAAGAAGCCCGGAGTAGTATTAACGAACATCCGAACCACACAGGCCAGTTGCGATAACTCTCACTCGAACGTGTCTCGAAGAAGGAAGTTCCAGGATAGGTCGTTGCTCGTATGTGAATTGTTTGGCTGGACTGAGCACGAATGAGTAATTCAGTTCTTCTTCGAGGACGGCTTCTGGGGTAAGCGAAGACATGTTGTAAATTGGTTCAAAATCCAGCGAGTAAGTTGACATGCTGATACTGCTGCTTAATGTTCACGTTTCTGGGGGTCTTCCTGAGCTTGAGTCGAGCATTTTTATCCCCACATCAGTCATCTGTACTGGTTTATGCCAGCCCTAGCTAATTCGTATTTCCAGTTTAGCTTGACATTGGGTCCGGCGGTTGGCCATGCAGCGTGATCGGTTCCGGTCACGGTTCCGGTGTCTAGCGTGGACGGTTCCGAGCGCCAAACCATTTCCGGGTCTAGGTCGCCCGTGCATCGTCCCGCGGCATCATTGCATCCAAACAACAGCGACCGGAGCGGTTCATGCTAGGCCCAAATTCACGCACATGAGTAAAACACTATCCGGAAGTGCCAAGCCGTACGGAACCGTGGGACGGGCCTAGCAGGACCAACATGACACCGTCTCTACTCCACGGGGTATATTGTGGAGTGGAATCCTCTCCAGATTCTCCATCGTTAGGATACGATTCACCAAGATCGTCACAATCTCAAACAGTATCACCTTGGTACGTTATATCTTTACGAAATGACCGCCCGCACAAACTCAGTCGCGACCCACAATGCCAGCATCGCCCAGCGTGCAGAGCAAGTCGCCAGTCAAGTTGCCGCTGAGCAGGGATGGCTGGAGAGCAAGCTCAAACCAAAGAAAATTACAGCACGATACCCGATCAAGGGGAAGGCTTTGTTGTTTGCCACTTGCGGTTTTGGCAGTCTAGGAGATGCTCTTTTCGGCTACAACTCTGGTATGATGAAGGTTGCCCTTTGGTTGTGAACCTTTTCTAACTATGCTAGGTATCATGTCCGGCCTTTTGGTCAATCCCGTATTCGTCAAATGCTTCTTCAGCGAGTATGGTGGGGCTGATGGTAGCACTGCCGCAGTCAACCCTTCGATCACGGGCATTTCTGTGGCTTGCTTGCAGGCATCCGCAGCAGTAGGCGCTCTCATCGCCGGTCGACTTGGAGACATGATCGGTCGCAAACGAACCGTTCGCCTGGGAGGCCTCATCTACTTCTTCAGTGCTTTCATTCAACTGTTCGCTCCCGGGTTCGCTACGTTTGTCGCTGGTCGCACCATACAGGGCCTTGGTGTCGGCTTCCTGTCCATGACAGTGCCTATCATTCAGACGGAGATCGCCGCGCCTCATGCTCGAGGCTTGATGGTAGGAATTGAGTACACGTGTCTTATCGCGGGGTACATGCTGTCCTGCTGGGTCGACTATGGTTTCCATTTCATGTTGCCAAGTGAGATGTCGTGGCAAGGCCCCTTCATCATCCAGATCGGACTGTCCCTAATCCTGGTTGTAATGTCCTTCTTTCTGCCCGAGGTAAGCATTCTCCAAGAATCTTGCCGTACCTATTCACTAACTTGGTACCAGACCCCAAGATGGCTTGCAAAAAATGGATTCATGCAGGAGAGTTTGCAAACTGTCGCTGATCTACATTCAAATGGAGACACCGAAGCCGAGCACGTGCAGAAGGTATATCTTGAGATCCAAGAGGCTGTTGTTTATGAGACTGAGTTGGAAAAGGCTGGCTGGCTGGTGAGTCTGCTACACATGCTACCGTTCTCGAGCAATTGCCGGGCTCCTCAGCCACAAGCGAGCGTTACCAGTCCCGTTGATAAGTATCGTACTGACCTGCCCTCTCGCTGTTAGGTATCAACATCATTTCGTTCTACCTTCCGAGCACGCTTTCTTCCGCTGGCTTCGACGACAAGAAATCTCTGCTCTACACGGCCGCGAACGCGCTTCCCTATACCGCAGCTACCGTTGTGACTTGGTGGTTGGCCGACAGATGGGGCCGGAAGCCTCTTCTTATCCTTGGTGGTGTCGCTATGGCCGTACTACTTGGCATCGTATGTGCATTCACCGAAGCCAACATGCCCATCATGACCCGCGCCAACGGTCAATACGCGTTCATCCTGCTCTACAACATCGTGTACGGCTTCACCTGGGGTCCCATGCCATGGTTACTACCCGCTGAGATCTTTCCGCTCCGCGGACGCAGCAAGGGCATGGCACTGGCGACCACTTCCAACTGGATTTTCAATTTCATCATCGGCATGGTCTCTCCTGACGCATTTGCGGGCCTTGATGGCTATTTCTACCTCGTTATCGCAGGATTTTGCCTTTTCTCCGCTGGACTAGCGCACTTCTACTATGTGGAAACAGCGAACCACAGCTTGGAAGAGATCGCCATGGCGTTTGGAGACAAAGCGTTCGCTGATAACGATGAAGACGTGGTCGACACTGTTACCGCAGGCGACGAAAAGCATGAGCAGCTACGTAGTAGGGCCTAGATAGGGAGGGAATGTTGAAGGCAATAACTATGCCCTCACATGTTTGAAGGCTGCATCAGGTTCTGGGGTTGGCGACAAGGTTGTATTTTCTCGGTGCGTCCCCGAATATTCGTATATAGATAGTCATATAACTCATGTTCTTAAATCATATGTCTTTCCACGTGGGAGCACACAACATGTCTACCGCAGCCTCAATCGGGCTGCATAGCTTACTTCCCTGATATGAAGAGTAGTAAATCAACGTTATTAGTACACCAGTCATTGAATGACCCAATCGCAATGCCGACGTGAGCACCGCATGGCAGCAGGCTTTCTATATCGATAAGCCTCATTCAACGGTACGCAATGCTTACACGGTAAGCTATCAGCGTATGCAGTATTCTCCACAGGGTTCAGGACAAATCGGAGTGATTCACCACCGTTGGAACCGAACCCGAAAGCGGGTGAAAGCTAAGGCGCATCATGCTGACTATTACTTCGATAAGATACTTTGCTCCTAAAAGTTGCGCAGAAGGTGTCTAAAGAAAGCATTTGTATCTCCGTTTGGCAGCTAACAAACTTTCGCACGAATGCATAGGAACAGCAAAGGCGTCAAAACCAATAAAAGAAATTCCCACATTGCGCGACTTCTACGCAATGTAGGGGGGTTGATGACTTGAACTCAAAGGTGCCAACTTCCAATTTGAATGCCGTATCTGTACACTCCAGCAAAGTCTCGCAGGCTCAGCTCAAGGCGCTCTTAGTCGTCTCGACCCCTACTTTTCCCAACGGCCCAAATGTAATCGTACCGTTTCCCGTTGACAGCATGACAGCTGCGAGGTGCCAAGCGCTACTCGTTTTGAGCAGCCCAGGAAAAGCGGGATGATGCTGCTCAAATCGTAATCGACTTGGATACAGCTCTGCATAGCAATCAAGGTGGACCTATATGCACCAACGGTGAGCAGGATGAAGAAAAAATTCGATAGAAGGCTTGCACGAGTATACATGGTGAGAGAGAGGCATAGTTATTAGTCGTTGTCGTTATCAACTCCGCCTCAACAAGGCAAGATGCCCACCAGCTGTCACTGTGTCACCTGGCTTAACAAGCAACTTCTCAATCGTCAACTTCCCAGCCTTCGTTGCTGACTCTGGCGTCTTGACTGCAATCTCGAGCTTCATCGCTTCTAGGATTACAATCTATTCAAGATCAGCATCAGGAAAGTCAAGCTATTGCAGCTGTTGCTTACCACCGTCTCTTCGCCTGCATCGTCGCCTTCTTTCGCTTCGACTTTCCACACATTCGCATCCACGGGCGCTTCGACACTGACGATATTGGGGTCATCGAGCAGCTTTTCCACGGTGCTTTCATCGACCTGACTCTCCGCTTTTTCTTTCCGCCAGCGCTCCAAGCTGTCGTTCTCCGCTTTTGTCATCTCAGCTTGTGCCACCGCCTGCTTTTCTCTGATTTCCTTCACCTCTTCCATGGTTTGCTGGAGTAGCTTATTGTGCTCGGCCATATCGAACTCTATCTCGTCATACTCCCAATCATACTTACCCGCCCTGAACTTACCAAGCAGCAGATCAAGTTCTTGCTCACTGACCTGATAGAACGTAAGGATGTCAAAGTCGCGGAAGATCCACGGTTGTTCGGTGAACCCGGGTTTGTAAGAGTAGTAGTCCCAGCACGGCACGGTACGACCGGTCATTTGGTAGCCACCTGGCGAATCGACAGGGTAGATCGACATGCAGCTACCCGCCCAGCCCACAGTTCCCTCGGGTGTGAACACTCGGCTAGGATTCATCTTTGGTGCGGAAATACGCTGTCGTGGGTCGACGGGTAGTGAGACTGTGTTACCACAGAAGAAGCCGACAACCACGGCCATAAATTGACCGCTGAGGTAGATGTCTTTGAGCTGCTGTGGTGTGAACGCATTGTTTTTTGCCACGAACGCCAGATTATCGGGCAAGTAAGGAGCATGCGGGCGTTGATTCGTCATGTAACGCTGAGTCGCTTCGTCCTGGAGTTTTGATTCGAATGAGATCGGGAGTTTGAAAACACGTGTGGGTACTTTAGTAGAGCGCAAGTCACCCAAGTTCGATTCAACGTCTTTGAGATAGGCCACAAGATCCGACCGGGGAAGTTTAGCACCATTGTAATAAATTAGTAATGTGGTGCAGCATCCAACAGTATTAAGCAGGCTCGTTTTGATGGCATCAGGAGTGGCCTCCGATTTCAAAGTGTTTTCCAGTGCAGTGACACGGCACCGGTGATTGAGGTCGAAGGACTCGTCACCGTATTCGACAAGTATGTGGTCATCACCACCTTGACGATAGCGAACTCTGGGGGTGCTGACGTCGGCGTCTTTCTCCCAGATTACAGCTTTCCCTATGTCACCCTCGTGGAAGTTGACGTGGTTGTTTTGCAGACTCTCTATGCCATGGAAGCCGTTGTCGGTCTTAATAGCTTCAGCAATCGAAAACAAAAAGTCGTCGTTCCGCCTTCTCTTCTTGAGTGCATCTTGTAATCCTACTCGGACGTATTTCACTGTGTTGCCTGCTTTGATCTGCCCAAGCTTCCACCAATCAGCCTTGACCACAGTCGTGCTACTAGTGAAGCCGCCAAAGTTGGGACAGTCCACAGGAAAGATACACGGATCATCTCCGGTCCAATTCAATGTTCCCAAAGGGTAGCCGTATTCGATGAGATTGCTCGGATGGGCGCCTCCTTCGCCACCACCCGCACGCGCCCACTTCGGCACAGGCCCGATGAGGCGGATGCCACTGCGCGACGCGTTGTGAGAGACTTTCCATTTCGTATCGTAAATGGTTTTTATGAACTCAGGTGCGAAGTAACCTTCATCATGTGGCCCAACCATGGCCGATATTTCCCAATCACTTTTGTAGCTCATCCGAAGATGCTCTGGCATGGTTGTAGACACAAAGTCTCTTGGGAGGGCTTCGGAAATTCGCAATAAATCGCCCGGTGCTAGCGCTCTACCTTGGTATCCGCCTATCGCAACCAGTGGAGAGGTCGATTTGGAGCCGAAGTAGCTTGCCACTGAAGGGAATCCTCCGTACACAGCAAGGTATGAGCGACATCCACCACCCGTGGTCTTACCGATCTTGAGTTTGGAACCGGCTTCTATCTTCACGCTGGTCCACATCGGGAAGTCATGGTCATCTAAGAATGCTTCCATTGGTGCACCGCACAGCGCTACAATAGCCGGAGTAACAAAACGTAGCTCCGGTCCATTCAGGGTGATCTCTAGACCTTCTTTACCACTAGGATTTCCGACGAGCAAGTTGGCAATTTGGAATGCCATAGGGTCCATGGGTCCGGAGTGCGGTATACCTTTGCCCACCGTTGGCCTTCCAGGTAGGTCTTGTATGAGAGTGTAGGCGCCAGCAGATACCACATCGATCGCGTGAGGGGTGTATATGAAGTCTTGGAGAAAGCTGGTCATGGTGTTGCCCGCCTTGAAGCGCATATCTTCGACGATGCCAGCCAAGAACTCGAGATTTGTGGGTGGCCCACGGATGGATGATTGAGCGAGGAGGTCGTATATTCCCGAGATTGTGTCGTCACGCGATGCGCGATGAATCATGGCCTTTGCTATGAGAGGGTCGTAGTTGGGCGTGATGCGAGAACCAGTGAACACCCAAGTGTCAACTCGACTGCCTGAAACCTTTTTCCATTCGACTTTCTGAAGCAGACCTGGAGAGGGTGCATAGTCTTTGAGTGGATTTTCTGCGTATACACGAGCCTCGATAGCACAACCAGAAGGTCCAGCTGGCTGCATTTGCTTGAGTAATGCACCATCAAGCCCACCCTGGCCTTTGAGCTGAGCATCAGCCTGCTTTAGCATGAGCTCCACCAAGTCAACATCGTAGCAAAGCTCAGTGATACCATGCTCTACTTGAAGTCGTGTGTTCATCTCCAAGAAGAAAAAGTCGCCAGATTTATCATCTACCAGGTATTCGATAGTTCCAGCTGACCCGTACTTGATTGACTCGGCCAGGCGGACAGCTGCATCGCCTATCTTCGCTCGGAGATCGGGCCTCTTCTCTATGAATGGGCTCGGGCATTCCTCGATGACCTTCTGGTGCCGTCTTTGAATCGAACACTCACGCTCGCCGAAGTGGATTGCCTGACCCTGCCCGTTGCCAAAAACTTGCACTTCGATGTGGTGACTGGCAGGGTAGAAAGCCTCAATAAAGACCCCGGGGTTCTTGAATAGGGTCTTGCCTCTTGACTGCACCATCCGAAAGCCCGCGCGCACTTCTTCGACCTTGTTGCACGTGATGAGGCCCATACCTCCGCCTCCGCCTGTAGCTTTCAGCATCACAGGAAACCCGATACGGGCCGCTTCTTTCGTCGCCGCATCCTCATCTTCGACGAGGCCTTTTGTGCCCGGCACAATGGGAACGTTTGCTTTCTCGGCGAGCGCTCTTGCTGTGTGCTTGATCCCGAACGCCTCGATGGACTCGGGAGAAGGGCCTACCCACGCAATGCCTGCATCGCCAACCAGTCGCGCAAAGTGCGCGTTCTCCGATAAGAATCCATATCCAGGAATGATTGCATCTGCGCCTTTTTCTGTCGCTATTCGCAAGATAGACTCTTCCTCTGTATAAGCCGTCGCATTGCTCCCAGGTAGCAGAACTGCTTCGTCAGCATCGCGAACGTGCTGCGATGCTGCATCGGCTTCTGAATAGATTGCGATAGTTTTGATGTTGAGTTTTCGGGCTGTCTTGCAGATGCGGACCTGCAAGAATGATGATGTCAGCGGATCTTATCGATAGCGACAGCTTCCGACGGCTTCCTGTCTCTCGCGTGTGTACTGTGTACTGTGTACATACCGCAATCTCGCCCCGGTTGGCGATGAGGAGTGTCTTGAGTTTCTCCATCATGAATCCGACCTGAAAAGTACAGCTCACGTACGATTTTGTGTGGTTGTACACCGAAAGGCACGGAGGCGTCAAGGGCGCATCGCAAACCCCGCCTACTGTCTGCCGATTCCCCTATCTCGTCGCGACCCCGCTGCACTCCTCCCGCAATTGGCTCTCGAGCCTTTGCCGGCTCCATGGAATCGACGTCATAACAACGGTCCTGAGTGGAGGTCAGGAGCTTTGTCAATTGTTCATCACGGCAGGCTAGTAGAAACCACTGCGCATCTTCCACCCGCGAGAGGAACTCACGATGCCGGCAATCAAGCACCCAGTCAAGATCAACGTGGACCTGGGAGAGGGTTACGGGAACTTTAAATGTGGTCCGGACGATGAGTTGATACCGCTTATCGACCATGCGAACATTGCTTGTGGCTTTCACGCTGGGTATGCTAGGTCCCGACCCCCATCGGTAGCTGTACTAAGATGCACAGTGACCCCTTGATCATGCACCAAACCGTCTTAGCATGCAAGAAGCACAACATCGCCGTGGGTGCGCATCCTGGCTTGCCCGATATCCAAGGCTTCGGACGCCGCGAAATCAAAATGTCACCCGAAGAGCTTACGGCTGCCGTCCGATACCAAGTAGGGGCCCTGAAAGCGTTCCTGGACGCCGAGGATGTGCCCCTCCACCACGTAAAACCACACGGTGTGCTATACGGGATGATGTATAGGGATAAAGAGGTCTGCCGAGCCGTCTACGCGGGCGTACCTAAGGGCACGACGGTATTTGGGCTTGCCGGCACGCTGCACGAAGAAGTCGCGAAGGAGATGGGCTTGCCATTCGTCGCGGAATTATATGGCGATGTCAAATACAACAGTGACAACACGCTCGTCATTGACCGAAAGAAGAAGTATGTGGAGTGGACATAAAGACAACACTGTGCTGACCACGCATAGACCATGGCATCCCGATGAGACGCGAAAGCACGTACGGAGCCAAGTGGAGAATGCGACTGTAACTACAGCTACTGGGGAGGAATTGCAGCTCCCAGTGGGCGATTACGAGGTTTCGCTATGCTGTCACTCGGATTCGCCCGGCGCAGTGGATATCGTAAGAGCAGCGCGCGAGATCGTCGACCAGTTCAACTCTAGCCATTTCCCAAACATAAGGAAAGGGTCGTGAAAGTCACGAAACTTTCCAAACTAAATCGTTTCTAGAGCTATGATCTCGCTATCCCCGTATGCAAGGCGTCTACGCGGCGGTCCGCGTGTGCATACCCACATCATATTATTTTCTATTGATCAACGCGAAAATATGTTCCCTACTTTTCCCTGGTGTAAGTGACCTTGAACCCTCCCAGTGTAGGATTCGTATATACCCCATGAGATATCGAAAAGCCAATAAATCTTTTATGGAGCTCCTTTTCCTTACCCCAAATTGGACTTCGGCGGAGAAGAACGGGAAATACCTTGTACGTGACCACAATTAGAGTGGTGTCAGCCAATAGACTGCCAATAAAAGGCTGCAACTTCGACAGACGGCATCTCTCTTGAACCCAAGACTGAAATCCGGCTGCGGACGGGGACGGGGAGCGGGACGTGAACCTGGGGCGTTCACGAAATTACCAGAGTTGATCCAGCATGCGTTGACGGTCTCTCGGGTCTGCTCTAGGTGTTTGACGCCCCTGTCGGTTAGAATTTCAACTGAAAGGACAATTAGCATTGCAAATATCGTGGACCACCTTTGTCTCGCTCTCGCCGTGGATCCTTTTGCACGACTTCTCGAATAGAACATCGCCAGAGAAGAGGGTATGCTCAGGAAGCGGCTACGTTCTAATAAGGAGCTTTGTGCGTCTGTACATGCCAAGAGTGACCCAAGCGTTTCAGTCGGATCTGCTATGACTGAATCCCGTCTGTTGCGCTACGCCACTCCATTGTGCAATGGTTATGGCGTTTTGTCGAAGCTCAAGTAGTCGTCTATTTACCGATCGCTTCTGTCGTGTTTCCCCACGGACCGTACAATTCCCACGAGCCGGGAGTTTCTGCTCAAAATCGACTCGCTTTCTGGCTCACTACTCAATGGAAGAACCTGTTGAGCTATTTGAATACACGTCGGGGCGATGGATGTATGTCGACCCCTTTTGCTAAAGGCCACGCTCATTACTGACTACGGACTGAGTTGGAATGACGATTTCAAGCACTCTGAACGAAGACGTGTTTTTAATCTATCGGAACTCAAGCGCTTCGCCGCCGCAGCTGTCAATCAGAACGTAGAAGACGTGACTTCTTTTGCAAAACTAGCTGAAGGAGGATTCAACCGAACTTTCCTAATTACGATGCGTGACGGCTTTCAGTTCGTTGGACGCATCCCTTATCCAATTACCGAGCCGAAACACTTAGTCGTGGCTAGCGAAGTCGCGACGATGGACTTTCTCCGTTCACAGGGCATACCTGTTCCTCAGATCTACAGTTACTCGGCCACATCGGAGAATGCTGCTGGTACCGAATACATGTTCATGGAGCGCACCCAGGGAACAAACCTGGGTGACATATGGTTTGACCTGTCTGAAAAGGCCAGAATTACCGTTGTCACCAAACTTGTGGAGCTGGAGTCTCGACTATTTGCTCTTGCGTTTCCGGCAAGCGGTAGTCTGTATTACACCAAAGATTTGCAAACCGGGATCCGTAAAGTAAAGGTTGCTGTCGCTAACTCTGCCCTCAATAACGACTTTTGCATTGGTCCCGATACAAGACTCGACTTGTGGTATGGAAAACGGGGCGATATCGAGATTGATCGTGGTCCATGTACGTGCCAGCTCTTCAAGCCACATAACTAGATTCACTTTCTTACTGATCATCTGCTACACTGTACCCTATTATACACCAGCAACCTCAACTGACTATCCACAAGATACAGATTCAGCTGGGGCACTCACAGCCGGTGCCAAAAAGGAAAATGCATATTTGACGAAGTTTGGCCAGCCGCTTCATCCCTTCCAACGTCTGCGGCGAGAGATCTACAATTATCAAAAGCAATCGCCCTTGGATCATCTTGACAGTTTGGCCAAATACCTGCGAGTCGCGCCTTATCTCATTCCGCATAACAACGAAACTTTAAACCGCCCAACGCTAAGACATCCTGATCTTCAACCAAATAATGTGTTTGTCTCTGATGAACTTGAAATTACTGGTCTAATCGATTGGCAACACTGTGCAATACTTCCGCTCTTTGCCCAGTGTGGCATACCGAATAGTCTCCAGAATTATGGCGACAGCGTCTCAGAATCACTCGCAACGCCTGAATTGCCAGCCCATTTCGATGAATTGGACGATCGCAGCCAGTTCGAGCAGGTCTTGCTCCTACGTCGGCGTCAACTTCACTACTTCTACGTTGCAACAACTGCAAAACTGAACCCAACGCACTACGATGCCTTGACCTACAACTTCAGCATGTTAAGGCGCAAACTATTTGATCACGCGAGTTGCCCCTGGGAAGGCGATAACGTCACCCTCAAAGCTGACCTTATTTCCCTATCGGAGAATTGGTCCAGTATTGCAGCCCCAGAACCTGGCGCAAGCGGTGACACGAGGACTCTGTGCCCAATTTCGTTCACAGAGGACGAGGTGACTGAGTGTAAGCGTCTCAATGCTGCGCAAATTGAGGCAGATGAGCAACTCCAGGCTTGTAGGGATGTCATTGGCATTGGCCCGGAAGGATGGGTACCATTAGAGTACTACGAAGAGACAAAACAACGTGCACTAAAGCTGAAGGCTGATGCGCTTGAGGCAGCCGAGTCTGAAGAGGAACGAGTGAGGCTAGGTGAGCATTGGATTTTCGACGATTTCGATGAAGAGGTGTATTCGTGAGGGTTGTTATTTATAAGTGGAGAGATTAATGATAGGAGCTCCCGCCGTGCGGGTGGGTTACAGCGGTGCGTCGACGACCTTGATTTCGACTCGGGCTGGTCAGGCGCGTCGCCGCTTCCTTGCGCCTACGGGGTGATATTCCTATCTCCTAGCTCACGCTAGCTCACGATGGCTTTGACGGCCGTGCCTACCCTCAGACTGCGGATCGCCGCCATGGCACGCTCTTCTGTCTCGGCCTGAATCAGCGCTAGAAACCTCTCACACGTCGACTCCCGCTGCCCTATTACCTGCTTCTTTCCCTTGCGGTGCCGCGCTCCTCGGGTGCGGTGCTGGCAAAACATATGAACCTTTGTTTTATTTACCTGGCAGCCGTCGCACGCTATAGTGTTCCGCTTCTTCGATGAAGCTTGAATGGGCGCCAGGCGTGGC
Organism: Karstenula rhodostoma CBS 690.94; assembly: GCA_010093485.1. Classification (NCBI taxonomy): domain Eukaryota; kingdom Fungi; phylum Ascomycota; class Dothideomycetes; order Pleosporales; family Didymosphaeriaceae; genus Karstenula; species Karstenula rhodostoma. The sequence goes on from MU001514.1 coordinate 733,806, forward strand.
TTTTCAATGGCGCGTTCAGCGGGGAACAGGGGCCGGAGGGGATGCGTAGTACATGTTGCTTAGGTTATAGGTGTTTTATGGTGTGCGACGCCATTAAACGCGTATTTGCAGGGTGGGCCACTTATCGTATTTGTTTTCGTGGGTGGAACGCAGTATGATACGAGACTGTGGAGAGTTTCTACAGGGAAGCTTCCAGTCTAATAATGGGCGCGACATGTGGGGTGAGACGAGCGGTTTGCATGGACATGCTTAGCGGTCATTGCTAATAGTCTCGGACAGCCACAGCCAGGCAGCCACAAGTTTTAGATTGTTCTATCATTTACATGAAGTTGTGGCTACTTGAAGCTGAGGTGCCTCGGTTAGTTTTCTACGTAGGAGGTTTTTTGTTATTGCCTATTTACTGTGCCACAACAGGCGGGGTTCTCTGTCCATACTTGGCACCAGCCTGACGGTGTCGCAACATGGCCAGCACACATTCCCGCTCTCCAAAAGCAGTAATGTTGGTACATTGGCAGACTTCTGCATCGCAACCTGAGACATCTATATTGAGTGTCGAGCCAATCCATAATTGGCTTAGCTATCACGTGACTGACAAATACCTTGAACCCCGAAGGTAGGCGTGGGAGAAAGGCAGAGAGAGGGTGGTGAGGAAAAATTGCTGCAAGGACCTATAGCCGAGACTTATCTTGCTTGGCTTATGACGCCCTTCAGATGGTTCAGTCTTTTCCTTTTATGTTTCTCTGACAAAGCCGATTGCCCTATTAGGGCAACCAAGCACATACGGTGCAGTATGCAGGTCCAAGCTGAGCGGGCCGCAAGCGGGAGCGGGTCCCGTGCGCCTTAGCAATCCGACTATAACACTTATGGACTGCACATTAGTACTTGTAGCCAGTGTGCCGGGTACAGGCACAAAGTGTTGTATTTCTAAGCCGCCCCATTCCTCCAAGGAGCGCATGCCACCATGCCACATTGAGACTGACCCCTGCCCAACTGCCCCCTGCTCATTGTAGTTTGTGTCAACAATCAGAAAACCATGGTCACTCCCACCCTCCCACACATTTTACTTGCAAACAATCCTTTGCTCGTCCTCGCCGTTGTAGCCACGCTCCACAACCATGGACAACCCAGAATACGTCGACCGCCTGGGCCGACAGCGGCCGAAGAAATTCAAGACGCTGGCCTCAGAGGTGGGATTCTGCTTCTCCATCATGACCTCGCAGATCATGGCTGTACGTCTCCTCCATGATCCCTCTGTGCTTTGTTGAAGCCGAGCCCTAACTCTATTAAAGGAATACTTTATTTCAGGTTTCAATGTTATTATACCCGCGCTGGTCAAAGATCTAGACATACCCCCTGCCGCAACGATATGGCCAGCGAGTGCTTTCGCGCTCACGGCAGGAAGCTCTCTCCTCATATTCGGTCGCCTTTGCGACAAATATGGCGGCTTCATTGTCTACAGTCTTGGTCTCCTCTGGTCCTTGACCTGGTCACTAATTGCAGGCTTCTCCCGGAACCAGCTTATGCTCGTTTTTTGCCGTGCACTCCAAGGCTTCGGGCCTGCTGCATTCCTTTCCTCTGGCATCATGCTGCTCGGCTCGAGCTACCGGCCTGGGCCGCGCAAAAACCTCGTTTTCAGCATCTACGGTGGCTGCGCACCTATCGGCTTTTTCTCCGGAATTTTCGTCTCAGGCCTCAGTGGCCAATATCTGAATTGGAGGTGGTATTTCTGGATAGGCGCCATTCTCACCAGTATATCGCTTGCGACAGCCCTGATCTATGTGCAATCCGATTTCCAAAGCACAAGACAGGCGAATGCGGATCAGCATGTCGAAATGGATTGGCTCGGCGCTGCATGCTTGTTTTCAGGACTCATCTTGGTCTTCTTTGCCGTTAACGATTGTGCACATGCGCCGCATGGCTGGCGAACCTCGTACATTCTCGTTTGCTTCATCCTTGGCATGTTCGTTCTCGGTGCTGCCGCATACGTCGAAGGCTGGGTTGCAAAACAGCCCCTACTCCCGGCTAGCCTATTTAGAGTGCCTCAGATGAAGCCATTCATCCTCGCGCTTTTCTTCTCGTATGGTGTTCTTGGAACCTGGCTTCTTTACACAACCTTATACGCTGAGAACATCATGGGCGCTCAGCCCTTGCAACTAGTAGCCTGGTTCGTTCCCTTTGCCCTGGGAGGCATAGTCCTATCTGCGCTTGGTGGATATGTCCTTCACCTGGTCCACGGAACCATTCTTCTCGTCATATCTGGCTTAGCATGGGTTCTGGCGCCTTTGCTCTTCGCTATTGCGCCACAGGGAGCTACATACTGGGCCTACACACTGCCCGCCATGATTTGCGGCACCCTGGGCATCGACATCACGTACAATATCGCCAACATCTTCATTACGACTAAGCTGCCAGACCAGGAGGGGCTGGCAGGAGCTGTGTGCAACAGTGTTCTGTTCCTTGGCGTCAGCTTTTTCCTGGGCTTTGCCGATTTAACGGCCCAGCAGACAGAATCACAGGGAATGCGGAAAAGCTACAAAGCCGTCTTCTGGTATGCGGTTGGCTGCGCGTCGGTTTCCGTCATCTTGTTGCTGGGGTTTGTGAATATTGAGAGGGCCAAGAGTGAGGTAAGAGAAGGAGACGAGGCTGAAGGCGAGGGGAGCGAAGGTCACGTTGAAATGGCTCGAGCGGGCCAAGAGTGAGGTAAGCGAAGGAGACGAAGCTGAAGGCGAGGGGGCAAAGGCCACGTTGAAATGGCTCGCGTGTCAAATGTACTACCTAATTCCGATTCATTCATATCTTTTTATAGTCAACTCAGCCTTTTACAGATTATGAGACTTAACAGCAACAACCACGAAGGGCGCGTTCGAAATATTTGTGTTTTGGCACCCCACCGAGTTCCTTTATCGAGTTTTGCCGCGGCTTGCCCAAGCTCGCGAAGTATCACATTTGGTAACAAAGGGCGCGATTGGGATTGACCACAGTGGGGAGCCGAAGCATGACACGTTCAGAGCCCCATCCGCATGCTCGTTCAGGTAGAGCTCGCCGACTTCAGGTAGAGCTTGCCGACTCCAGACGAACTTTCGTACTAACGATATCACTATGCAGTACGTAGGAACCCAGAATGGAAGGTATATCGACCTGCATCGACGGAGAGAATATCGGACTTATTAAGGCACAGCTGCACGCAACAGGCCACCCGTTACCTCTAGCTGCACACAACGGAGCAAGCGTTGGCAAGTGCACAGCAATCCCACTTTTTCTGTAACAACCTCGCTAATGCTTCCCCGGTTGGTCCGTTGTGTGTAGCTGTGCCTTCTTGTTTATTTTCTCTGCTAGTGCTATACAGAAATGAAATTTCATGCATCTCCCGGAGGCCCACTCCGAGCCTTGCATATGATGACCGAAACGGGTTAGCGTATCTCAGGAAGTAGAAGGTATGTGCGCCTCAAAATCCATACTCGATTCGGCGCGGTCGATCTCCGCTGGTTTTCCGAATCTCACATATTCTCACACATGCGCAGCCCGGAAGCAAGATTAACTGATCAACAAGCGGATCGGCTGCAGCGGCGTCTTTTCGAAGCGTGTAATCGTGCTATGCCATTCACAGAGTCCCATCAACATTTTTAACATCTATCTCTCCGCACTGCATTGAATCGGCGGAAATACGCAATTTCGTTTCCTCTTCCATCTTATTTCGCTTTCACTGCCTTCTCCAATCCATTCGACAGACAACATGGCCTCCGCATACAAAGATGAATGCGAAATTGTCGCGACTCTGACCCCCAAGCCCGGTAAACTTGACCGGGTACGACTCCTTTTGCCCCACCCCATCCCTCGAACCAACCTCGTCTTGCTCACATTACCAATCATGCACAGGTCGTCGAACTCCTGACCAACCTCACTACGGCCGTCAAAGCCAACGAGCCGGGCGTCTTCAGTTTTCATCTCTACAAGGACTTCGACCGCGAGAGCGGGGACGAAGAGCTAGTTCTGGTCGAGAAGTACGTGCGCTCACGTTTATCCTAACACTTTGGGCTGATGGGACGCTAGATATGCGGACAAGGAAGCGTACGACTACCATTCCGAGAGGCCGGAATTCAAGGCTATGCATAAGATCTTCCGCGAGGAGGAGCTGATGCAGAAACCAATTGTGATTAAGAGCGTGAAGCCTGTTGTTGGGTTTGTGCGGTAGAATGAATATTTGTGGCTTGAGAGTTAGGTTTAAGTTTTGGTGAGACTACGCGAACAGGTAGTTACTCGTGGCCAGAAGCATTTAGGTACATACATTGATGAAAGGAATCAATCACTTCGCCTCCTCAAAGCACCTCCCCATCGCATCATGAGTATCAGGCAACACGAACTCGCAAGTGCCTAGCTTCCCGTGCCACATGCCGCTCTGCGCAACGGTGGTGGGCGACAGTAACAGGATACGGACGAAAGCAAGTAAGCGCGTGGATAATTATCATTAGCGTGAAGTGAGCCCTGAATTGCGGAACCATTTAGTGTTCTCACTGTTATGCCCGCTATGCACCATCTGAATCAGCGGCGCGCCCTATAGCACCATATGCACGATTCGGAGCCAGACGGCTCCCGCCCCCCGACGCTTCCCGTAGACATGGTACCACGGCGTGCTTGCTCGGTCCTCGCTCGGACGGACCATCAGATATATCAGCAGTGCTTAATTATGGAAAACGAACCGGCACCGAGACACACTTCCAGTCCCATACCTATTGGTCAGGAACACAACATCAGTCTCCTCGAATCCCGCAACTTGCCTTCCCCACCAATTCAGCAATCACCATGTCTTCTCCCTCAGATAACCCCCGAGCAACCACCATCTGCGCCACTGCCGCCCGCTTCTGCCACCTCTTTGTCACCGGCGCTTCGCCCGCCGATATCCTCTCTCAATGCTTCACCAGCAACCCTAAAATCACAGAACACGGCCCCCAATGGGCCTCCATGCGGCTCCCCTTTCTGAGCCGCACCTTCACTGGACGTCGCGCCGAGGCAACCCAGGATGATCAGTCCTGTGATCAGTATTTCGACGTCCTGGGCGTGACGCTGTCGTTTCATCCCCAGAGCGACGCTATTCCGCCCGAGAACGAGTTCATTGTGTCGACTGGGGAGGGCAGGAAGGAGGCTGTGGTTGTGAGAGCGAAGTCGCGGATTAGCAGCGTGAAGACGGGGATTGAGTGGGAGGAGACGTTTGTTTTTATGTTTGGCGAGTTTGATGGCGAGGGGAGGATTGGCCATTTGGAGATTTGGTCGGATGGGTTGAGCGCTTGGGCTGCGGTGGGAGGGGAGAGGAATGCGCAGTTGTAAGATGGGCTTGCTGTAGTTGTGCACCTATTGCTGCTGGTGTTGAAGATAGATAAAGTTGCTGTTGAGCTATCATGAGCATCAAGCCTGGGTAGAGGGAATTGCGAGCCGGTAAAAGATATCAATTTAAATATAGTACATGATCGATTCTCAGGCCATGTTTTCGTGGCACACATTACATGGCTCGTAGTCTATGATGGAAAAGTATATGCATATAAGAGACGTCCAAACAAAATAATGCAATAGATGGAACCAGTGTTGAGTCGAGGGAATCATTGGGCCGCTGTTATAGGACGAGCAATGCTCGAGATTTATTTTCTAGCTACTATGCTTTCTGTTGGCCACCTTGAGGTGCAGCTACAGCTATCGACCAAAAAACGATAGAGATCAGCTGCCTGGGCTCGGTCCACGCTCCCACCTTGAAATTCAATCTATACCAGTAGCCAAACGCCCATATGCGTGGTGTCAAAACGCAACGTTACGAAACTTCTGAAGGTGCGTGCTGAAATGCCAAGATCAGTTTGTCTCCTTTCGGGCCGGCCATAAACCCATCCGTTTGCTCAATTCCCTCGTCGTCCACGATGGTGCTGACAAAGTTTGTATGAAGCGCTGCGAGGATATATTTCATCACTGTGAGGGCATCAGCAAGATGTATCCATGTTTGGGGCAAGCAGGAAAAACTCACTCAGCATGGCATAATTGCTCCCAATGCACATTCTGCCTCCGCTAGAGAAGGCCCAGAACCATCTTTCCTTCTTGTCGCTGCCCTGGTACGCGGCGCTACTAGGCTCGCTCTCGAGCCACCGTTCCGGATGCCAGCCGTCTGGGTCTGGAAACACCTCTGGGTTACGATGCAAGCTCCATGCATACGAGCTGACGCGAGTATTGGGCGGTATATTCGCGTAGTCTCCGAGCTTCGTTGAAGCGTTTGGCGGTGTCACGCGAGGTTGGCCGCCTGCGACAGCGGGATGCAGTCTCAGAGTCTCCATGACAATGGCATGCAAAAGCGGCAGGTCATCTAGGGACCTCGCATCGGGGACCTCTTCGTCGGCCGAGCCATATATAACCGGGGTAGGCAAGCTCTTGAGCTCAGCCCGGAGCCGATCCTGAATCTTTGGGTTCCTTGAAAGTTCCCAGGAGACGTAGAGGAGCGAGATTCCCATCGTCTCATGCGTGGCGATGAGCTGATCCATCAGCTCACTGGCGATTTCAAGCTGCTGCCGAGAGCGCGGAACGTCGAGAATGTCTCCTGCTTCGCGACCTTTCTGCCTTGTTGCCGAATCATCTAAGCGGATTGACGGGTCCTCGGACATGTTCTCTTTCCTCGTGATCCTCTTCAGCTGTTCATAGACCACTGGAAAGTATCCCGGCCTTTTCTCGGCCCCACTAGCCACTGCGGACAACAAGTCCTCAGCACCGGAACACATATTCAGACACCAGGCATCAAACTCGTCCTTGAAGAAAAATCGATCTTTGGGGACCACGTGGATGCCAAACTTGGCGAGCCAGGATGTCAGTTGGGGTAAATGGTGCAAGAAAAACATGTAGTCGGGAGGCGAGCTCCCCAGATATTGTTCCTGCCAGTGTTGGCGCTTGTCCTCGTTTTCGAGATGGTTGGTTCCAACCGGGAGACCGAAGAAATACGCCGTAGTCATGTCCACAGCAGCAGCTCGGTACAGGTTGAAGACATCGATTGGAGTGTCCGTTGCCGCTCTGTTCGCAATAAGGGGCAGAATGCGTTTATGGGTGATATGAGTTGAGATGGCTCGAATATCTGGAGAGCTAAGGAGATGCGACTTGGCGTAGATGTTGGCTATTCTCTTCTTTTTGATTGCGTGCGGATGCGATTGCAAGGTTGAGAACATATTAAGGATACTGGAGCACGCTATCAGTAAGACGAGTTACCGGAATACTTCATCAGCCACTGACCCGTAGTTGACAAAGACGGAATAGAAGGGGGTCTTCTCAAAACCTTTTCCATAGATCGTCTTGATGCCATCATCAACGCAATTGACGCTCAATTCAGACGGTCCCAGCCTCACTACGCTCCCGTATCGCTTGTGCGCTTCATGAACGGTGCTGTTTTCGATATTTCTGAACCGGATCCACGTGATCCATGCCGACGTGAACGCAGCCAATGGGTGTGCGTTGGGGATCTTGGCCAGGGGAGAGAAGAATGCTGGATACAAGACGTGCCTGACAAGGACAAAGACCGAAATAATCAGTAGTGTAGGAGAAAGCACGCTTGGAAAGGCGACGAGTTCCATCGTGTTTGTGGATGTCAGTTAGTTCTCAACCGACGCATCTCTGCCATAGTGAAGAAGTAGGAGGCGCACCTACTTCCTGGGATGCGCTAACCCGTTTCGGTCATCATATGCAAGGCTCGGAGTGGGCCTCCGGGAGATGCATGACCTGTGACCCTAATGACGTAGAGGTATGGAATAGCAAAAGATTCGGAAGCATTCAGCCCCCGGCATGCCTTAGCCGGGCAGATCTTCATTGACGCCGCATAACGACCGCCTTGGCCCGACGCCGACAGCCGTTGCGGACCTGTACCCGAGTGTCGTAGATCGCTCCGGTTACTCGTGAGCTTTACGGCGAACTGCTGAAACCGGAGCGAAGTGTCTGCACTCACGTGACTAAAGATTTATACTCGGGAAGACGCTTTGGGAACTGTAGAGTATGGCTCGCCAGGTATATAAACCGACAGATGTGACATAGTCTCAGTCGAGAATCAAACTTTCGAATCGAAAATTCCACCGTTACAAGAAAAGCATAAGTCATCCTCGTAATCGAAAATGTCGACCGGTCAAGTGTCCACGCTCGATATGAGCCAATTCCGTCGCGGATCTAACTCGGAGCGCTTGGACTTTGCTCGAAACTTATTCAAGTGCCTCTCCACTCAGGGTTTTGTAAAGCTCGTCAATCATGGTGTCCCTGACGTGGCAATCGATAAAGCCTTTGAATTGGTTCGTTTCCCTAAGCCTCTTCGGTCACGGCTTATTTTTGTCACTCATTGCTGATTTAACGTGGATAGAATGGGGAGTTCTTCAAGCTTCCAAAGACCATCAAAGAGAAATACAGTCATCCTCCATGCGCGAATCCAAATCGGGGTTGGGTGGCTCCTGGGCAAGAGGATAGCTCCGCCATCACAAACTTTGAGAAAGGGGCCAACGGCGGCATCTCATTTCTTGATGCAAAGGTGCATTGCTCTTCTAAGCCCTTTTTGCACTAGAACTAATATTCCGTTTGCCTAAAGGAGTCATTCGATTTAGGGTCGCCAAAAGATCCGTTGTACGACAATGTCTGGCCTACCGAGGACGATCTTCCAGGTTTCCGCCCATATATGGAGATCTTTTACGCGATGTTCCAAGATGTGCATCTGGATATCCTGCGGGCTCTAGAGCTAGTTCTAGACACGCCTCAGACGCCGGTGAAATTGATTGATCGCTGCACGCCTAACGTCAGCGAGATGCGCTTGAATTCCTATCCGCCTATTGACATCAGAGACCTGAAAAGCGGAAGGATGAACCGTATCTCGGAGCATACCGACTTTGGAACGGTGACTCTTTTATTTCAAGACTCGGTCGGAGGCTTGGAAGTGGAGGACCAATCGAACATGGGAACTTACTTCCCTGTCGAGTGCGAATCGAAGTCTACGATGCTGGTTAACACAGGCGACAGCTTGCAGCGTCTCACCAACGACGTACTTACCTCCGTCAGCCACCGCGTGACTCTGCCAATCTCCAAGCAAGAGACGGAGCAGGGCATGCTCGAAGAGCGGCGATCTGTTGTCTATTTTGCCAAGGTCAGCCGTGACCGCTCTATTGCACCCATGAATCCGTTTGTCACGGCAGCAAGGCCAGCGAAGTACCCGAAGATGAGTGCATTTGAGTGGAATCAACTGAAACTGGAGAAGATCTACGGCGTTTGTTGAGCTAGCGCATGAAAAAAGCTGCTGTACCTTAGTAATCTTACTAAAAATTGAGCTTATCTTGATTACGTCTAAGCGTCGACACCCCAAACCCCTTGTGAGTGACTGCTTACGACCCACACCGCCTACATGTGTAAGCCGGCGACGTTTTATCACCTACTTTTGGAGATGTCGATGCACAAGATTACTGAGCAAAATAGGTCTATCCTGATGTCTCGGTGTCTTTCTAAGAGAGTTATCTTGGCAGAGCTTGATTGAGCTTTGGCAGTAGATGATTAGCTACCTGCTAGCAGTTCGATATACTGTCTTACCTGCACCAAATCCAGTAGGTGGCAGTGGCCGCCGGGCGGACCGCAGACCGAGTAACTGGCTCAACTGATACGAAATCCTAGATTTCTTAGGCTTTTCTCGCCTTTGGCCTTCTTCGATCATGCGTTGGAGTCCTGGAGATATGGCTACAAGAAGAATGAAGACTAATCAACACTTGCTACTAACACCGGCAATTCTATTTATCTCCATTATATGCATTTGTGTTCCAAATCATGCCTCTGAAAAACAACATGGGCCGCCAAAACATGCATCCAAGCTTTCTCATTTTCAAACTATGTACCACGACGTTCGTTCGCATGCCTTTCGCCTAAAGAATCAAACGAAATCGCGTTTCTGGCGTTCAAATCCAAAGGATCGCCAAGGATAGAATCCAGAGCGATTACTGGATCCGTGGGAAATTCACCGGTTGAATAGTGTTCCGTGTGCAGTGACCGCTCAGTGAGAAGCCAGCTAAGGTCGGCGTCTGAGTTCCACATCGCTGGGGAAGTCGCCATATCGTGGCTCGTATTCTGGAGGTGAAAATCATATACTGGTTTGGTGAGCGGAGACAAGATGTTCGATTCAGAGCTCAGCGTCGAAAAACTGCGGGAGGCGCGGCGATTGTCAATGGAAGAATATCGGGGGGCGATCCAGCGATTGCAACCAATGGTTGCGAGCGTATGGATCACTTCGTCCATCCTCGTCAGCGGACTATGTCCTTGGTATGGCGCGGCTCGGGCATTTCGCAGGAGGGCAACCTTTCGGAGAAGCCGAGAATCCGCGGAAGATTCTTGCGGATTCATAGATGATAGTGTTTGCTTCAAAATGGTGAAAAGCGCAATGAGGGGTTCTCCTTGAAAGACACTGCGCAGTCGAGATTAGCGGAAAGACGGTCTAGCCACCTAAACATATCTTAAGCAGCAGGGCTTGGCGGCAAGGAAAGTTTTGGAGGCTTACAGAAGAAGGGCGTACGAATGAATCCGGTGAACGGCATTGTCGGAATCCGCACAGAAATACTCCAGTGCCTTTCTCCCATGAACGAGAATCTCTGGCTGATGAGGCACCGCGCTCTGGCTGTGTATTACAATGAGGCATGAATGATAGGCATATAAGAACCCATTCCTCTGGTCATCGGTAAGTAAACCACTAATGTTTTCCCTATCCGCCGAGATCTCATTTCTGCTTCTCCACGCCTCCAATTGGTCGAGAAGAACCTGTATGTTCTCCTGGCGTCCAGTGACACTTTGATGCATGACGGTGGCCGAGAAGAGTCCACTAGATATCTGTTCTTGAATGCCAGCCAACTGGATTCTGGCCAGCACTGCGGGTATGCAAGCTATAGTGCGGCACGTGGGGCCGAGCGCACTTGGTAATGGTGTACTGCATTCGAAGGTTGGAAGCGCACAGTTTCTTTGCAATGTGAGTGAGAGGCTCTTATCAATCGTGTAGAGAACCCAAAACACTAGTTGACGTTCTTCAAAGGCCTCAAGCAGCTCTTCGCCAAGATATTGGTCCCGGTGGAGCCCCACCTGCTTAGCAAGCACACAGGCACGGCTAAGCGTTAGCTCAGCCAAAAGAAGATCTGCCGATCGGATGGCTACAAGGGCCTAAAGCTTAAGTTAGCCTTTCCTGACATCTAAATTCGGGAAACGTTGAAGTAGTACTATAGCGATCAGGGCCTGAATATCGGCCGTACAGCATTTCTGCATAAACCCCTTTGCCATTGCGGCTTTTGCAACCAGTAGAAAAAGTGTCGGCAGATCTCTAACATAGTCCGCGTCAGTCCAAGTCGAAGAATAGGAATCCGTCGATATTGTAGGATTCCACGTGTTCGTCTGCATCAGAATGTAGACCAAGCAAAGACGGACGGCAATATCATTCGGAGAAAAAGCGTCATGGCGGAGATTGGATATCTGCGACCGTAAGATATTTGGGTGGAAAAAGAGTTCCGGAAAGCTAGATTGCGCCAGAAAAAGCTCCACTGAAGCTTCCAGCCGCTGCTGATGAGGAAGCTGGAGGAAGTCCGACTTGAAATCTACATAAGTTGATTTGTCATGCGTGAGGATATGGCAAAGGCCTTTCAACCTTGTGAGGTTGTCATTGAAATCTTTCGAATACGGGTAATCGGGTCTCGACCTCGACAGGCACTCGTGGATACCAAAACACTGTGTAACTGGAGAGATTGGTCCGTAGAGAAAGCGCTGGCCGTGGAGCGATATCTTCAATGGATTGAAGTGCGTAGGAAACTCTGGGCACTCGTATCCAGTCTTTATCGGCCCGACTGAGTCGAGGGTTTCCAGATTTACTGGTCCGGACAGACTCGTCGGCGAACTGGTCGTACTAGCTGGTGGTGGCAGTCTAGTTTCCATGACTCTTGAGAGCCGGTCCATGGTATTCTCTAGTCTTATCAAACGGTCGTCGACGTCGTTCACGCTTTTGTCCTTCCTTTCAGGCAAGCCTTTTTTCTCTCTTGCCGAGAACACGCAAGTTACGCAGGCTCGTCGGCAGTTTCCGCATCGAGGGCGGGCCCGATCGCATCTGATCTTTTTCCAACGGCAGTTGTCGCAAGCTGGATCGTATGTAGAGAAAGAACGAGCCGAAGATGCCATGTACTGTATCGCTGAGTCAGAGATATCCATGAATACGTAATGTAAACTCCCGAACACAGATTAAATGGCACAAATTCCGCCTCTATACTGCGTTAAACCACACTAGGCTTGTACTCGAAGACCAACAGGATGCAAAGACGCGCTATTGTGATACACGAAGGTAATGGGAGCGGAGAGTAACTGCATCTATTCTAGCTGGCACGGCAGCCATATAAGACCGATTGAAAGAAAAGGCAGCACCTGATCCAATACACAAGGCCCACAATATTGCAATCATCATGCATCTCCGCCCGTACCGACGCTTCTAGCACCTCCTACTCGACCCGCGGCACCGAGGCATCATATGCCTCCTCCCTCTAGAGCCGCAAATGCAGAGATATCCTTCGCATTCTCCTAGAGTCGTTCCTCGTGTGTCAGCCATAATCTAGCACTTCGATCCCAAGACCAGCAAAGGTTTTTCTCACATCAAGCCATAGGTATGAGGTAGGGAAGCTCAATCCTGTATAGCATTAGCAGAGAAAATAAACGATAAAGCACGGTTGTTACGGGAAAATTTGGAATACTGTGCAGTCAAGGTATAGCTGCACATAACGTACTAAGCGTTAGTAAGCTTATTACGGGAAATGTTAGATTGCTATGCAGACTAGGCACAGCTGCATATAACGGACCAAGCGTTTGTAATTTATTACGAGAAAAGTTGGATTGCTATGCAGTTGAGGGACAGCTGCACACAACGGACCAAGCGTTGGTAAGGTCGACGTAGTTTGGGCCGTCCATAGTCATAGAGCGTAGCTACTACGGCGAGGACGAGCAAAGGAATGTTTGCAGGTAAACGTGTGAGGGAGGGTGATTGACCGTGGGAGTGAGTCCGAGTGACCATGGGAGAATGGCGAGTGAACAGGGAGCATTCTTAATGGGGCATGGTAGCATGCACTCCTCGGGGCGGCTTAGAAATACAGCACCACGTGAGCGCTTCATAGGACACACTGAAGTTAAAACGGAAGCCGGGTCAGGTGCGGGGACAGCCGCTCGGGACGTGCTCAGTCCGGGGGGATGGGCAGGCGCGCCGGCCACTAACGTGGAATAGAAGCCGGGAGGACGGTCAGGCGCGCCGGCCACTGCATATCTAACTTGAAATGGAAGCCAGGGACAGCAGCTCGGGACCCGCTCAGTCTTAAATGGGGAACCATTAACTTGAAACGGAAGCCGGGGAAACCGGCAGGCGCGCCGGCCACGCCCGAGTCCTGCATACTGCAGGTATATGCCCAGTTACTCTAATGGCGCAATCGGCTTCGTCACTAATACATAAAAGTGAAAGGTAAGACGATCTAAAGAGCATCATAAGCTAGGTAATAAGCTAAGTAAGATGCGTCTTAATTATAGGTCCCTACAGCAACTTTTCCTCGTCGCCCTCTCCCTGCTTTCCCCCCACGCCCAGGCGGACGGCCAAGCACGCCAAGCAGCCATTTCGGCAGAACTCGAGAGAAAATGGGGCGAGGATGTATAATGTCCCCTGACAGATTTCATGTCGACACTACTAACTCGTGCTACTACAGTGGGCCTTCTCGGGCATTGCAACATTCGCCCACGTTCAGCATGTGAAATGCTTGACCGAGCCAAACGAGCCCGTCGACATCGGCATTATTGGTGCACCGTTTGACACAGCGGTAAGCTATAGGCCAGGTGCCCGCATGGGCCCGCGAGCCATTCGCACCGCCTCAGCTCGCCATATTCCTTCTCGAGGTTTCAATCCGCACGCCAAGTTGAACCCATACCGCTCATGGGCGCGCATACTCGACTGCGGCGACATCCCCGTAACGCCCTTTGACAATGCCGTCGCCATACGCCAGATGACCGAGGCATATCTCGAGCTAGGCTCCCGCCCTACCACATGCGTTTCTAAGCACTGCCAGGGACGCAAGCCTAAGCTCATTACTCTAGGCGGAGACCATCTCGTTGCTCTCCCCGCACTGCGGGCCCTCCGTCAGGCCTACGACCAGCCGCTCGTGCTGCTGCATTTTGATTCGCATCTGGATACCCTACATCCACACAACTACCCCTCGGCCTGGGCATCGGAGCAGGCCCAGTTCAACCACGGCTCCGTCTTCTGGAAAGCGACCAACGAAGGGCTGATCTCGAACCTCTCGTCCGTCCACGCTGGTATCAATACGCGGCTGAGCGGCGACTCGTGGGCCGATTTCCTCGACGATGACCGCCAGGGCTTCATGCGCATTCCGGCCGACGCTGTGGACACAGTGGGCACCGACGGCGTCATCGACGCCATTCGCCAGAAGATTGGCACTGAATTGCCCGTCTATCTCAGCATCGATATCGATGTGTTGGACCCTGCTTTCGCTCCCGGTGAGGCCAACGTCTTGCAAGACCATCCAAGTTTTCCATACTAATTCTGCCCAGGCACTGGTGCCCCCGAACCAGGCGGCTGGACTAGCAGGGAGATGATCAAGATTCTCCGCGGCGTTAGCGATCTGAACATTGTCGGGGCAGACATCGTCGAAGTCGCGCCCGCATATGACAGCGCCGGGGGCGATACGGCATTCGTGGTAAGTCCGTCCAGATTTTCCTTTGTCATGCTCCCCTCTCCAAGCAGTCCGTCTCACCCGCATACATAGGCCGCGAGTCTCGCCTACGAAATCATTGCCGGCATGGTCAAGCTGGGTGTTGCGGCCGATAAAGATGCCGCTCCCAGTCCCCACATTGCGAATCCCAACTTGAGTCAGCAGCAGTGGCCGTTTTTGTCGCAGAAATCAATAATCGAGGCGGTTTCCGCCGTTTCGAACATGTTTGGCGAGTAGGATGCGTCACTCCCGGGTGCGCCTAGACGTTATCAACGTAGATGGGCGGCTTAGGCGGAGGTATCCTTCCAGGCTCGAACGTAAGGCAAGGCAAGGCAAGGCAAACGATTAGATTAGATCGGATAGGGGCTTGGACAGCATCTGCGAGGATATAGACTCACATCGCACTTCCTTTAGTATTAGGATAGATATCTAAGAGTAACGTACCAAAACTTATAGAAGCTATAAGAGGACCAAAGTGCCACGTCGCTTAGCGATCTTGTGGTTGTTGAAGATGGTATTAAAGAACGGAACTGTGCATCGAATTAGCTGCGCCACGTTGGGAAGATTTACATGCCAAGTCTTGCCCCTCTCCTAAAGAGATCTTGTGGGTGGTAACTAACTTTTGCCCCGCACAATCTGCTCTCCCTTTCGCACCCAGCCGCAGTATGTAACGATGATATAAATAGAAACAACACGACAGACTACAATTCACTACCTCCGGTGGTGAAGAATGCGCAGTTTCCTGCGTGTTCAAGCGCGCATCCTATAGTTCTAGGACTTAATAACAATCCCTAGTCGAACCACTTTATTTTCTACAGGCGCTGACAGGGCTGCTGCCTGGGTTAAATGCGCGCGAACAAGCCAGAAAGGTGGTGACAATACAGTGGCATCACTAGCCTATATAGGTCACGACCTCAGGAAGTATTTATTAATGTGTCCTTTAAACTCTTCGGGTACAGTCTCTCTTGTCGCTTGCCATATATCCCACAAGCTACCACCTTTAAAAATAGGGTGTTAACTGTCCTCTATAAACCCTAGAGTAGAAAGAAATCTTACACTAGTAACAGCGTATACCCCTCCTACTATTTGGGCCTAGTATACCTTATATTCGCCCAGAATTTCGTCCAGAACACTATATATCTAAAGATTAGAAATTATATTAATTTATCTTCTACTTTAGAAGTTATAGTTAATAAGTACTAATCTAAATAGGGTATTATATTAGAAAAAGTTTTCTACTATCTAGTATAAATATATATATTTATATCTATACTATTTATATAGTAAAAGTATATATAAGTATATATAAATATATTAAATCTATAAAATTTATTAAAAAGTTTACTTTTCTTAATTCTTTAAAAACTTTTTTAATATAAAATCTATAATAAAGATTTTTTAATAAATTTATAAAGAAACTCTTATATAATATTATTAATAGAAAAGATTATATTATTTATTATATAATTATTTACTAAAATAAAAAATAGTCTATTTAGGGCTAGTTTAAATATATATTATATAATATTCTATTATTAATATAAACTATATATATTATATAATTATATTTTTAAATATAATTTCTAAATTATTCTATAATAATAGAGTTATTAATAAAATAAATAAAAAAACTAGTTTTCTATACTAAATTACTAGTTTTTACTTAATTTAATTTTTTAAATATATTATAAAATTATATTTTTTATATTTTTAATATAATAAAACCTATTATTTTAGGTTAAGATAAAATTTCTATAGATATTACTAGTATAATTAATCTATTATATTATTATATAGTAGTAAAGTTTTTAAAATTTTAAATTTATAATTTTTTTTTTTATTTAGTAAGTTACTTACTAATATATTATTAATTTATATAGATATATATAGGCTATAGATATATATATATATATAAATATAGAATAAACTAGTATATATTAGATATTTAGGATACTTAATTATATATAAGTATATATAGAACTATACTAACTACCTATATATACTAGCGAGATAAAAACTTTTTATAATATATATATATATTTATATATATAGGGTTTTTTACTTTAGGGCCCTAGTAGTATAAATTATATAAGGGTTAATTTAATATAAAATTAAATCCCCTTATAAATATTATAAGTTTAAATATATATAATAGAATACTAGTAGAAGATAGTATAATAGAAAATAATACTAATAGTAAAAAATAAAATATTATCTCTTAGAATTACTAAGGACTAATATTATATAATAAAATTCTATATATATAAAAAACCCTAGGGATATTAAAACCTTAATAAAATAATAAAAAAGTTCTATACTATAAAAAAATTCTAGAAACTATAAAAAATTTAAAAACTATAAAAAGTCTAGAAACTATAATAGGATATTAGAATATTAAAAAATTAAAAAATTAATATATAATTTAAAAGGATTTCTATATAGTTTCTACTTTTAATAATTAATTTAAAATAATATTTAAAAGTAGTTTATTTTTATATCTAAACTAAAGCTATTTATATATATATAAATATTTAGTTTATAATTAGTATTATTATATTATATTCTATTATAGTATAGAATTATTATTTAAATTTATATTTATCTTTTTTATATTTTATTTCTTAAATAATTCTTAAGGTATAGATCTAGATTAGATATATAGAAAACCCCTTATAATACTATAGTATAAAAATTAGTTAGTAATATAAAATTAAAAAAATAATAGACCTAATAAACTATTATAAAAAGGAAGTTTAATAGAAATAAAGAAAATAAATAATACTTATTCTAATAGTTTATTATAAATAAAATAAAAAAGACTTTATATAATAAATTTTTATAAAAATAACTTAATTTTTTTTTTTTATATTTCTATCTTTTAGTACTATACTAATATAATAATTTTTAGAAAGGGATATAGAATTATTTTAAAAAAATATAAGGAAATTAAATAAATAAAATTTAGTAAACTAATAAAATCTATCTAGTAGACTTTTAAATAGTTATTAAATAATTAAAAAAAAAAATATAATAGACTAATAGATTTTTAAATAACTATTTAGTATTTAAAAGAAATAATAAAATAATAGACTTTTAAATAACTATTTAAAAAATTTAAGTAATAGACTAGTAAACCTTTAAATAGCTACTAGACTCTAAGAAAGAATAGATATAATAAAACCTAAATAATTATAGTCTAAATAATAATTAAGTTAAAAAGAAAATAAAAAGGTAAAATATTAGTAATAAATTTTATTTAAGTAAAAACCTATAATTTAGTTACCTAAAGCTAGATTACTAAATATTAAAAATACTAATAAAAAAAAAAAAAAAAAAAAAAAAAAAAAAAAAAAAAAAAAAAAAAACTTAATTTTAATTTAAAAAGTATACTAGAAAATATAGATTTATATAGTTTTTACTATATTTTAGTAAACCTATTTACCCCTATTAAAAGTAATATAGACTAGATAAACTAGAATATTAGTAATTACTTATTAAATAAAATAGAAAAAAGGAAATAGTTTACTAAAAAAAAAAATAAAAAAGGAATATATTTTTAAAAGAAAATTATAGTTTAAATATATTAGGTTATAGGATATATATTATATATCCTATAAAAAGTAGTATATATATAAAATAGTAATATCTAATATTCTATTAACTAATATCTAGTATTTTATTAATTAATACTAATTATTCTATCTATTAATTAATATTAATTATTCTATTAACTAATACTTAATATTCTATTAACTAATATTAATTATTCTATTAACTAATACTTAATATTCTATTAACTAATACTAATTATTCTATTAACTAATACTAATTATCCTATTAACTAATACTAATTATTCTATTAACTAATACCTAGTATCTAGAAACTATAATAGGGGTAGTTATAAAAATTTAATTTTTCTATAGCCCCCCTTAATATAATCCTTTATATATATCTAAACTTTTCTATTAACCCCTATTATAAAATATATCCTTCTATATACTAATATTACTAAAATTTTCCTTTTTAATAGTATAATATACTAGCTATAGACCTCTTATTATATTATATTTTACTAAGTTACTATTTAATAGTTTCTCTAGTAAAAATTTTTTAGAAGATAGTTTATTTATTATATAGATAATATATATATTTTTAATTATTATAGAATCTTTAAATATCTTTTTATTATATTTTATAATTATATTTATTTAAAAGCTAAACTATACTATAATTATACCTCTTTTAATATATATATTTAAAATAGTATTCTAAAATAAAATTATAAATATTTTAATTTTAAACTTTATCCTTAATATATACTACCTCTTTTTTATTTTTAGTTATTTTCTAAACTTTTTCTATATAGATAAGTCTATATACTTTATAATTTCTTTCCCTTCTACTATATAATATAAAACTCTAAATAAGTATTTTTTTATTATAATTATATAGTCTTTTTTTTATTTACTAGATAATACTTTTTACTCCTATATTATTATTTCTACTATTTTAAATTCTATCTAAATTACTACTTATATCTATTACTACTTTATCTCTTTAATAATTCTAATAGTTTAGCCCTATTTTATTATTATATATAGTAATATAAATTTTATTATATTTT
Source organism: Karstenula rhodostoma CBS 690.94 (assembly GCA_010093485.1). NCBI lineage: Eukaryota > Fungi > Ascomycota > Dothideomycetes > Pleosporales > Didymosphaeriaceae > Karstenula > Karstenula rhodostoma. Next base: position 753,178 of record MU001514.1, read on the forward strand.
CCCCTATAAAATTAGACTCTATATATATACCTTTTAAATACTATAATAATATTAGCTAGTTTTATTTTTAATTTATATTACTTTCTTTATTTCCTTTAAATAATATATTTTTCTTTATTATAAGTTTACTTACTCTATTTTCTATATTAGTAAAGAATCTCTTTTCCTTTTTATATTATATTTTTTATATCTATAGTACTATTTTCTAATTCTATAAATAGTTTACTACTCTAACTACTATAATTTTACTAATTATATTATTTATTATATTTATACCTATTTCTAGTAAATTCTAAATAAACTTTCTATACTTTTATTCCTTTTTACTTATTATAATATTTTTAGCTATTCTAGTAGATAAGTTTTATATATTTACTACCTCTTATATTATTATTTTTTTTAACTTCTATTTTAATTTCTTACTTATCTCTTTTATACTAGTTTTTCTTAGTTATTTCTTTTTTTTCTTTTTTATACTTTAGTTCTCCTTTTTATTATTTTATCTTTTAGTATACCTCTTTTTAGTACTAATTCTATTAGTATTTTTATATACTTTTCTAATATTAGTTTTTCTATTTTTTATTATCTAACTCTTATACTTTTATATAATAAACTAGATAATATTTTTTTTTAAAGTATATTAATATATTTATTATACTATATTCTCTAGTATAGGTATTATAAAAATATTACTAATAAAACTATTTTTATTATATATTTTTCTATATATAAGGTTCCTAGAATATATAATTTTATATATATACTATAGTATATCTAGTAAATTATTTTTAATTAGTTCCTTTTTTTTATAAATATTTAATAGTATATATACTATTATTACTAGTATATTTATTATCTAATACTAATAGCTATATTATTCTTATTATATACTAATATATAATATTTTTCTAGTCTAGCTTAGTAACTATCTAATTTTAGTCTAGACTATAGCTAAAATTAAATAGTATTATATATTTTCTCTACTTTAGTAGTCTATTAATTTTAACCTAGATTAGGGCTAAAATTAAGGTTACCTCCCCTATTTACTATAGCCTAAGTAATATTTATTTATTTTAATAAAACTTATAATTTTATATTTTATATATTATATTATTATACTCTCCTTTCTAGTAAGATATTTTTTTACTTTAGTAGAAAGTACTATAATACTACTATACCTAAATAAAAATATAAAATCTAAAAGTTAATTAATAATCTATTTAATAATTATTTTTTTCTATAAAACTATAAGGACTTTATTATTTCTACTAAGGCTAAGATATTTTATTTTAGTCTACTAGTATATAGTAATAGTTATTACTATAATATATATAGCTTAATTATTACTAGAGCTACTATAAAATATAATATATTTACCTATCTATATAATAGTTATATAATTTATAATTATTTCTATAATAGTATAACTAAATATTATCTCTAATACTCTAATTATATTAGAATAATTATAAGTTAATAGTTTTTTCCTTTTATTCTACCCCTATTTACCTACCTTAATATAACCTACTAATTTAAAGTATTTTCTACTAGTATTATAAAAATTTTATCTAAGCTATATAGTACCCTTATATTCCTAATTAATTTATATTTTAATTTTTATTACTTTTAATTTATATTATTCCTAGCTAAGTCTATTACTTTTATTATATAACTAAATTATAATATAGTTTTTTTTTTAAAGTCCTAGTTATAATATACTTTAGTATAGATATAATATATATAGAAATAATAATTATAATTTATATTTAGTATACCTTCTATATCTATAAATCTATAGATAGTATATATTAAATTCTTAGAAATCTTTACTAGTATTACTATATAGTAAGTATACCTAGCGTTTATTACTATATCTAAAATTAAACTTAAATCTAAACTCTTTTATTTATATATTATTATAAAGAGTATAGCTTATATATAGTAAAATATAGTAATAAAAACCTCCTACTTTATATAAATCTAAGTAATATAAAAGTATAAATATAATATTTCTATAATTTCTATTAAATCTTACTAAAACTCTACTCTTTATTATACTAATTCTCTCTAGAAAATCTTTCTTTTTTTTTTTTTATACTTTATCTTCTAGGGCTATATAATCTAAAACCCTTTATTTATAAAAATATTAGTAATTAGTTTAAAAATAGGTTATAATCTACTTAAATATAATAGAAGTTTCTCTTACTATTAAAGAGTACTATAACTATATATATTTAAATCTATTAAAAAAATATTATTATATTTTCTAGTTTTTTTTATTAGAATAAACTAGCTAGTCTATTTAGTTTAAACTTATTTTTATTATTTTAATAGCCTTTTTTAGTTTCTCCCTCTAAGGTAATAAATTTTAAAAGGCTTATAACTTTACTATTAATATATTAGTCTTTAAAAAGATATATAGATTTACTAGTTTATAATATCTCTAAAATATACTTTTTTATATAGTACCTATAGAGGCTCTAGATTATTCTAATTCTAATTTATTAATTTTTTAAAAGAAGGCTAATTTTCTTATTACTAAGTTAAATAACTATAAGGTAGAGAATTAGAATAGAAAGCTATATAATATATTTAAGATATAGGTATATAATTATTTTACTATAAAGTACTCTACCTCTATAAATTAATTTATTAATATAGTATACTTTTTTAGTATTTTTTAATATAGAGAAAATTTAAATATCTTTATCTACTAGAATAGAAATAATATAACTATTTATAGAATTAGAATAAACTTTACTTTATTCTTTTCTATAGTAAATAACTTATTTAAAAAGGTATTTATTCTCCTCTACTAGCTAGTATTTATATAGATATAAATAGGGCTACCCTTTATTTTATAGAATATACTAAAAGAAAATCTAAAAAATATAATTTCTAATTTTAGTATTTTTAATATAAATAACCTATAACTTAAGTATAATACTAGTTTTATTATTTAATAGTTTTTATAATTATTTAATATAAAGGGCTCTAAAGGTATTCTACTTATTAGTATTAAAAATTATATCTAGATATAGTAATATTATAATTTTATTTAAAAATTCTTTAATATACTTTTAGGTCTTATATACTTTATAAGTAGCTAGTCTAACTATAATACTAAAGTATTAAACTTATAATTTAAAAATAATTATATAATTAGTATCTAGAATATATTTCTCTATAATAGTCTTATTACTATTATTTTTTAATACTATAAAGGCTATAATAGAAATAAGTTTATAAAGACTATTTATTATTTTTTTTTTTATAAAATAAGTAATTTTTTAGTCTAGTATATCTAGCTTATTTATCCTTTCTACCTTACTATATAGGGATAAATTAATAAGGAGATATATAACTATTACTATAATTAAGTCTAAAGTTATTTACTTTAACTAGATTTATTTAGTAAATAATAAACTATTTTTTAGACTCTTAGTTATATTATAAGGTAGGTAATACTTTATTAAATAGAAAAAGAGATTAATATTAGTATAATATACTATTTCTTTATTACTTTTAGTAGAAAACTTTTTACTACTAATTACCTACTATAGAAACTATTAAAGAAGGAGGTTAATAAAATAATAAATAAAGTAGAGGTAAAAGTCTATAAAATATAAACTAGTTATTTATTAAAAATAACCTATATAGTCTATATTCTAGATATCTTAAGGATTTTTACTTATAAGTTTAATAATTTAGAGGTATATTTTAAGATATCTACTAAATAGTATAAGGCCCTAGAATTCCTTCTAACCTAAAAGGAAAAGGCTTTCTAGAAAACTAAAAAAACTATTTATTCTAATTATTTAGATATTAATATAGTATAACTATTATAAGAGAATCTTAAAAAGTTAATTTAGTTTAAAGAATAATAAAAGTAAGCTTTTTATATAATTTTAATAGGGGAGAGTATAGTTATCTATATTATAGATACTAGATTTAGTAAAAATTTTTTTTTTTTCCTTTTTATCTACTTTTTAGATTATAGTTAAATTATTATTATTATTCTACTAATAGTACTCTACTCTAACCTTCTTTATTATTATTCTAAATTATAGATTAGAGCTACTATATAGTAGTAAGGAGTATATAATAAGTAAGTATTTATTATTTTAATAACTTCTAAAAGTATTTTAAATAATTTTTTCTAGGCCTATATTACTAGATAGAAAGTATTAGAAATATTAGAAAAAATTATAGTAAATAAGTTTTATTATATTATTTTTCTAAATATAGTTTATTATTTTTATTTTTATAATTTTTATATATTTATTAAATATTATATTTCTTTTATACTCTTCTTTATAACCCTACTACCTACTAAATAGAATTAAGTCTTTTAATTTCTTAGACTTTTTATTAATATTATAACCTTTAGAAAGTCTATTATTTAGTTTAAAATCTAATATAAAGTTTATATTTTATATATAATAAATATAAACCCTATAATAGTTATAGTAAAATATATTAAAAAAGTTTTTTAATTATATAAAAAGGTTTTTATTTATATTAACCTTACTATAACTATAGATATACTAGCTTTATAGCTTAACTATTCTAAGTACTATAAAAAAAAAAAAAAAAAAAATAATTTATAAGTCTAGTATAATTCTAGATTTTAGAAATAAATATTATAGTAGCTATAAATACTTTTATAAAAGGCCTAGATATACTAGATATATATATAATATTATATTTTATATTATTAGTAAACTTCTATAGCCTTATCTAGATAGGTAAATAAATTAGTTAAAATAGTAAATCTAGTCTTACTAGACTAGTACTAGTAAATACTATCTCTAATATATATTTTAATAAAACTAGTAATATAGTAAAGATACCTATTCTTATCTATATATAATTTTAATTTCTAAATAAAGTCTACTATTATATTATTATTAATAGTTTTTTAGATAGTAATACCTTAAGAATAATATATATCCCTTTTAAGTAATCTTATAATATTTATATACTAAAATTCTATCCTTCTATATAAACTAGCTCTATTTAGATATTATAAACTCCCTAGCTAAAGAGATAGCTATTAATAGTATTAATATTAATACTAATATACTAGGACCTATTACCCTTATATACTCTAATACCCTATAGTTATACTTATAAAAATATAATAATATTTATAAAATAACCCTTTTTTTAAAATAAGTTTATATCTATATAGCCCTAGTATACTATTCTAATTTATAAATAGTAAACTCCCTATTATATATACCTTTTATCTCTACTAAATAAAAGAAAAAACTTAACTTTTTTATATAAAATATTAATAATACTAGTAAACTATATACTAAATTATTCTATAATAAATTATCTACTTATATAACCTATTAGAAACTATATTATATTACCTACTTTATTAAAAAAAACCTATTTAAATATAAATAGAATTAGTATACTAGTATTAATAATAGCTAAGCTAAGTATATTAGAAATACTATTATAATCTATTAATATACTATAGATAATAAATAAATAAAGAATAATTACTAGTTTTATTTAATATTTACTAACTACTATTTAGAATAGATATTTCTAGAAATAAATAAAGTAAGGACTATTTTAGCCTAATAAGGTTTCTATATTAATAAATATATAATTTATAATACTTAGACTATTCTTTAGAATAAATATAAAACTATATACTCTAAATAGATTAATAAAATTAAGAAAATAGAGAGAAATAAATAAAATATAAACTTATTATATAATTTTAAAATATACTTTATAAAAATAGTTAATTTTAAAGATAACTATAAAGTAGAAAGGATTATTTTAAAACTAAACTAGATTATAAAAATATACCTTATATTAGAATAATATAACTAACTACTTCTATTATATATTTAAAATAGGGACTAGAATATAAAAGAACTAAATATATAGTAAAAAGAATAATAATATTATATATTTATATTTTATTAAACTAATAACTAGGTAATATATAAGAGATACTTCTATAAAAGAATATAAATAAGTTAATATCCTATTTAATTCTAGATAAAATATAATTATTTCTTATTTAAATCTTTTATTTAGATAATATATTAGTTATATAATATAGGCTTAATATAGGTAAATAAATAAAGTATTTAAATAAAATATATACTATTTAAACTCTTTATTCTTTCTACTTTCTACTTTTATTTATTCTATTTTTTAATATCCTTTTACTATCTTTACTATAGTTTCTATTTCTATTACCCTTAACTACTATAGTATCTTTAGTATTATAAGTATAATAATTAGTTAGATTTAATTAAAAGAGATACTAGATATATTAAACTTTTCTAAAGACTTTTAAATAATATAGTCCTAGCTAATAGACTACTTTTAACTAAATAAGTAATAAGTTAGAAACTTTTTTATAAATTTTTATAGTAATTACTAACTTAGTATAGATTAGAACCTATTATAATAGGAATTAGTTTACTAATATTATTTAGTATATAGTTTTTTTTTTTTTTATTATTTTTTCTTTTCTATTTATAGAATTATACTAGTTTAATATATTTATTATATTTACTACTATTATATTTCTATACTAGTATAGGGAGGAATATTAAAAAGTTTTTTATATATTTTTATATACTTATAACTATTATATTTTTATACTAGTCTAAGGGGGAATATTAAAAAGTTTTCTATATATTTCTATATATTTATAACTACTATATTCTTATACTAGTTTAAGGAGGAATATTAAAAAGTTTTCTAAGTACCCCCTATATACCTATAATATATTATCTAATATAGAGATTTCCTCTTTTAGTATTCTAAATTTAGAGAAGTATATTAATAAATTTAGTTTTTTAAACTAGTATAATCTAGACCTTAACTAGTCTTTTTTATCTTAATTAAACTTAAGTAAAACTAGTTTTATTATATTTAACCTAACTATAAAATAGAAATATACTAGATTATTAAGTTTATATACTTTTACTTTTATAGTATAAGTTAAATATATAAATACTTTCTAAAACTTTTTTAACTACCCCTTTAATAATTAATTACTAGATAATATACCTATTATTTTCTCTAAAAATAAAATATTTAACTATAGTAATAGTAGAGATATAGAGAATATAATAGCTAATAAAATAAAAATAATTTTAGTCTATATAAATAAAACCCTATATATATTAGACTTAATATCTTTTTTAAAATAAATTACTAGTTCTAGAAATTTTACTAATAAAATTCTTACTATATTTTCTAATACCTTTATTTAAATATATATTATAAACCTATTTATTATTTTAGCCTATAAAGAAATTATATAGTATATTAAATTTAATAAATAGTTACTAAGCCTAAATAAAATAATTAAAAAAGATATTTTAAAAATAAATAAGGTTCTATTATTTACTACTCTATCTAAAATATAGTAGTTCTAGAGTCTAGTATTTTATTAAATCTACTTTATAAAAAAGATAAAATATATTCTTATCTAACCTATATAATTATTCTTTAACTAAATAAAAATTAAGGGAGAAGATATAATCCTTATATATTTATAAATTAATTATAAAATAGTACTATAACTAAACTAACCCCTTAATAAAGTATATATCCTTAAGAATCTAGTAATATTAATTTAAAAGGAGTATATAAAAGTCTTTACTATATAAATATAATTTAGTATAGTTAGAGTATAGAATAGAAAGATAAATATATAAACTATATAAAAAATAGCTAATAATATTAGTTTTTAAAATATATCTTTTTATCTAGCTATAAAATAATTAAAGATTAATAATCTAATTTTTAAACTAGAGGAGGATCTATTTATATATAATAATATTACCTCTAATATAGTAGAGTTATAATATATTTAAGAAATATTAAATAAGAAAGTTTTTATATCTTTTCTAACTAATATTAAAAAATAAAATACTTATACTCTATAAAACCTAGCTACTAAAATCTATCTAAAAAAGTTTATATATTTATATCTAATAATAATTTATATAATAAATATAAATACTATTAAGTATTAGTTATATAAAGTCTTTATTAATATATTCTAGAAATATATAAAATATTATTTATATAATATTAAAACTATTATAAACCCTAATTAGTCTAAAAATTTAATTATCTATATAGCTAATAATCTTTATTAGAAGTACTTAAAAATTACTCTACTAGCTTTCTAGTCTATAGTAGAGAATAGTATATTAGTATTCTATATACTAAAAGTAGTTATTAAAAAGAAAATAGAAATAATTTATAGAAATACTAAAAATATTATAGTAGAGAATAACTATAATATACTATAAAGAAATAAATAGAGTAAAATAGTTAATATAATATTTTTTTCTACTAAATAAGTAGATAATTATATTATAGAGATTTACTATAAGGTAGGGTAACTTAATAAAATAGGGGGGATAAAAAGACACGTTATACTTTACTAATATATAAATAAAGGGGGACTAAAAAAATAGTTAAGATATACCTAATATCTATATATAGACTAACTAAAAAGGGTATAATATTAAGCTAGCTAAAATAGACTTAATATATATTTACTAATATATAAAAATTCTAATAATAGAAAGTTATTAATAAATAAAAAAGATAGTTCTTATTAAAACTAGAAAAAAGTATATATAGGTAGATATTATTACCTATATTACTCCCTCTATCCTATACTCTATTAGTTATTAATAGTATATATATAAAATAGCTATTATTAGTATACTATAAATCCTTTTTAATAGTATAATACTTATATAATATTTTAGGTTTACTAGTATAATATCTATATACTAGGATTACCTTATCTAATAGTAGTAGTAATAATAATAATAATAATAGGTTAGTAATCTACCTATTCCCTATAATTCTAAAAGGTATAAAAGAAGTAGTCTATAATACTAAATAGTACTCCTATAAAGTATATTCTACTATTATAATATATTAGGGTAATAGTAATAAGCTAAAATAGATTATTACTAAAGTAAAGATTAATAAAAAGGTATATATAGGGATTAGTAATATATTTAAAATATTTTAACTAGGCTAGGGGGTAATTAATACTTATAAAATAGAGGTAGAAAATAGATAGTAGCTAGTATATATATAATAAGAGCTATAGAAAATTAAAGCCTATTATAATAAAAAGGTAACTAAAGAGGATAAAAAGTTTATAGTAGAAATAATAAATAAAATAAATATTTACTAAATATAAGAGATTCTATATAGTATAGTAAATATATAGATAAAAATAATAGTATTAGTAAAAGAGTTCTAAATATAGAGCCTATAGAATAATATATAAAGGGTAAAGAATAAAGAATAGAAATAATAGTTATATATAATTAATTTTTAATAATAGTAATAGGGGTATATAGTATTTAATTATAAAATACTAAGTATAGGAGCTTAGTATTATATTAATAGTAAAATAAAATAATAAGGATTATAATATAAAATTAACTAGTATCTAGCTATAATTAGTAGCTTTTAATAGATTTTAATAACTAGTTCTAGAGAAAGATAGTAATTAAATAAACTTAACTTAATAAAGTAAAGATTCTAAATAAATAAATAAAGAGGTAACTAACTAATACTAGCTATAGATAATTATAGTATAGAAATTTTTAAAATAGGTAATAATAATAGTATATTTATTCTAATATACTTTAAAGAGGCCTATACCTCTATATATATTACTAATATAAAATATAAATTAATATTATATATAATACTCTTTTTTAAATAGTAGTAGATAGTTACTATAAAATAAATAGCTAATATACTAGCTAGTATTAATAAAATAGTACCTATTAAAAACGGGATTATTACTAATATAATTAGCTTAAATAAAACTATTTAAATAGGGGTAATTATATTTAAAATATATTTCTAGTAGATTTATAAAAAACTTTTCTATAAACTTCCTAGCTATATTTTATTCTATTCTACTAACTTATTATAGATTATATTAAATTATAAATACTATCTTAATTTAAAGCTTATTAATATTTATAAAAAGTAACCTATCTAGTCTACTATAAACTTAAATTATAAGTAGTTTAGAAATAAATCTAGACCCTTTTTTTATTTTACCTTAGCTAAATTTTATTATTAGATAGTAACTAAGTTTATATAAATATTAATTTACTTTATTATTTTTATAATCTCTTCTAATAAGGGGTTAGCTATATTTAGTTTTAAAATAGTTACTAGTTTCTTTAATATAAATTTAAGTATTTAGAATTATAAAGATTTTTATAATTAGTATACTATTTTTATAGCCTTTTATAATTATATAACTAAGTTTACTAGTTTCTATACTTTCTAGTTCTATATTAAAGAGAATATTAAATTATTTACTAAGAAAAATAACTTTAAACTAGATAAATTTAACTTCTAGAACTATAAAATATAGTTTAATTCCCTATTAATTAAATCTTTAAGTAAATATATCTATACTTTTAATTATAAGTTTAGACTAGTATTTTATAAAAAGGTATAAAACTTTTTATAAAATTAGAGTTTTATATAAAGAATTATTTTATAGTTATATTTATATAAATTATTTTTATTATTAAACTATTCTATATCTAGGAGTATAAAAAATATTAGAAATTATTTAAAACTACTAGAGAATTTAAACCTCCTTAATAAGTTTACTAAGTAGGAGGATAAATATTATAAAAAGTTAACTAAGACTAGTTATATTATAGAGTTCTATCTAGATTATAATAACCCCTATCTACTTAATAAAAAGGATTCTAAGTAAATTCCCCTATAAAGAGGTTAGAAAACTTTTTTATATTTCCCTTTAATATATACTAAATATATTAGGTTATAGAATATATACTATATATTCTATAAAAAATAGTATATATATAAAGTAGTAATACCCGATATTCTATTAACTAATATCTAGTATCCTATTAACTAATACTAATTATTCTACCTATTAACTAATA
>MU001514.1:764163-777144 GCA_010093485.1 Karstenula rhodostoma CBS 690.94
TAATACTAATTATTCTATTAACTAATACTAATTATTCTATTAATTAATACCTAGTATCTAGAAACTATAATAGAGGTAGTTATAAAAGTTTAACTTTTCTATAATCTCCTTTAATATAATCTTTTATATATATCTAAACTTTTCTATTAATCCCTATTATAAAGTATATTCTTTTATATATTAATATTACTAAAATTTTTCTCTTTAATAGTATAATATATTAGTTATAGACCTTTTATTAAGTTATATCTTACTAAGTTACTATTTAATAGTTCCTCTAGTAATAATATTTTAGAAAATAGTCTATTTATTATATAAATAATATATATATTCTTAATTACTATAGAATCCTTAAATATCTCTTTATTATACTTTATAATTATATCTATCTAGAAGTTAAATTATATTATAGTTATACCTCTTTTAATATATATATTTAAGATAGTATTCTAAGGTAAAATTATAAATATTTTAATTTTAAACTTTACCCTTAATATATACTACCTCTTTTTTATTTTTAGCTATTTTTTAAACTCTTTTTATATAGATAGATTTATATACTCTATAGCTTTTTCCCCTTTTACTATATAATATAAAACTCTAAATAAGTATTTTTTTATTATAGTTATATAGCCTTTTTTTTATTTACTAGATAATATTTTTCGCTTCTATACTATTATTTTTACTATTTTAAATTCTATTTAAATTACTATCTATATCTATTACTACTTTATCTCCCTAATAATTCTAATAGTCTAGCCTTACTTTATTATTATATATAGTAATATAAACCTTATTATATTCCTTTTTATAAAACTAGACTCTATATATATATCTTTTAAATACTATAATAATACTAGCTAGTTTTATTTTTAATTTATATTATTTCCTCTATTTTTTTTAGATAATATACCTTCCTTTACTATAAGTTTACTTACTTTATTTTCTATATTAATAAAGAATCTCTTTTCCTTTTTATACTATACTCTCTATACTTATAGTACTATTTTCTAATTCTATAAATAGTCTACTATTTTAATTATTATAGCCCTACTAATTATACTACCTATTATATCTATACCTACTTCTAGTAAATTCTAAATAAATTTTCTATACCTTTACTCCTTTTTATTTATTATAATATTTTTAGCTATTATAATAAATAAGTTTTATATATTTACTATCTTTTATACTATTACCTTTTTTAATTTCTATTTTAGTTTTTTATTTACCTTTTTTATATTAGCTTTTTTTAGTTACTTCTTTTTTTTTTTTTTTATATTTTAGTTCTTCTTTTTATTATTCTATCTCTTAGTATACCTCTTTTTAATACTAACCCTATTAATACTTTTATATACTTTTCTAATATTAGTTTTTCTATTCTCTACTATTTAATTTTTATACTCTTATATAATAAACTAAGTAATATTTTTTTTTAAAGTATATTAATATACCTATTATACTATATCCTCTAGTATAGATACTATAAAAATATTACTAGTAGAGTTATTCTTATTATATATTTTTCTATATATAGGGTCCCTAGAATATATAGTTTTATATATATACTATAGTATATCTAGTAAATTACTCTTAATTAGTTTTTTTTTTTTATAAATACCTAATAGTATATATACTATTATTACTAGTATATTTATTATTTAATATTAATAGTTATATTATTTTTATTATATACTAATATATAATATTTTTCTAGTTTAGCTTAGTAGCTATTTAATTTTAGTCTAGACTATAGCTAAAATTAAATAGTACTATATATTTCCTTTATCTTAGTAGTCTACTAATTTTAATCTAAATTAGAACTAAAATTAAGGCTACCTTTTCTATTTATTATAGTCTAAGTAATATTTATTTATTTTAATAAAACTTATAATTTTATATTCTATATATTATATTACTATACTCTTCTTTCTAGTAAGGTATTTTTTTATTTTAGTAGAGAGTACTATAATACTACTATACCTAAATAAAAATATAAAATCTAAAAATTAATTAATAATTTATTTAATAACTATTCTCTTCTATAAAACTATAAGGATTTTATTATTTCTACTAAAGTTAAAATACTTTATTCTAGTTTACTAGTATATAGTAATAGCTATTACTATAATATATATAGCTTAATTATTACTAGAGTTACTATAAAGTATAATATATTTATCTACCTATATAATAGTTATATAATCTATAATTATTTCTATAATAATATAATTAAATACTATTTCTAGTACTCTAATTATATTAAAATAATTATAAACTAATAGTTCTTTTCTTCTATTCTATCCCTATTTACCTACCTTAGTATAATCTATTAATTTAAGGTACCTTTTATTAATATTATAGAAATTTTATTTAAGCTATATAATATCTCTATATTTCTAATTAATTTATATTCTAATTTTTATTACTTTTAATCTATATTATTTCTAGCTAAGCCTATTACTTCTACTATATAACTAAATTATAATATAGTTTTTTTTCTAAAATTCTAGCTATAATATACTTTAGTATAAATATAATATATATAAAAATAATAGTTATAATTTATATCTAGTATACCTTCTATATTTATAAATTTATAAATAGTATATATTAAACTTTTAGAAGTTTTTACTAGTATTATTATATAATAAGTATATCTAGTATTTATTACTATATCTAAAGCTAAACTTAAATCTAAGCTTTTTTACCTATATACTATTATAAAGAGTATAGTTTATATATAGTAAAATATAGTAATAAAAACCTCCTATTTTATATAAATCTAAGTAATATAGAAGTATAAATATAATATTCCTATTATAAGAATTAATTTAACCTAAGGTTAAATCCCCTTATAAAATATTTACCTATCTTCGAGCTTAGGCCTTATCTAGTAACCTATATATAGATTAGTTAGTAGATTTTAAATATCTAGTATATAGAGAGTCCCTTTCTAGAACCCTTTCTATCTTAGTATTTTAAGTTTAGTTTTAATTTATATAGTTTCTTCTATCTATTTAATTCTAAGAGTATTTATTCTATTTAGCTATATTCTAGCCTTATACCTATAATCTCTATTAAATCTTATTAAAACTCTATTTTTTACTATACTAATTCTTTCTAAAAAATTTTTCTCTTCTTTTTTTATACTTTATTTTCTAGGGCTATATAACCTAAGACTTTTTATTTATAAAAATATTAGTAACTAGCTTAGAAGTAAGTTATAACCTACTTAGATATAATAGAAATTCCTTTTATTATTAAAAAATACTATAATTATATATATTTAAATCTATTTAAAAGATATTATTATACTTTCTAGTTTTCCTTACTAGAATAAATTAGTTAGTCTACTTAGTTTAAATTTATTTTTATTACCCTAGTAGCCTTCCTTAGTCTCTTCCTCTAAGGTAATAAATTTTAAGAGGCTTATAACTTTACTACTAATATATTAGTCCTTAAAAAAATATATAGGTTTATTAGTCTATAGTATTTCTAAGATATACTTTTCTATATAATATTTATAGAGGCTCTAGGTTATTTTAATTCTAATTTACTAATTTTCTAAAAAAAGACTAGCTTTTTTATTACTAAGCTAGATAACTATAAGATAGAGAATTAAAATAGAAAATTATATAATATATTTAAGATATAGGTATATAATTACTTTACTATAAAGTATTCTACCTCTATAAATTAATTTATTAATATAGTATACTTCCTTAATATCTTTTAGTATAGGGAGAATTTAGATATTTTTATTTACTAGAATAGGGATAGTATAACTATTTATAGAATTAAAATAAACTTTACTTTATTCTCTTCTATAGTAAATAACCTATTTAAGAAAATATTTATTTTTTTCTATTAATTAGTATTTATATAGATATAAATAGAACTACCCTCTATTTTATAGAATATACTAAGAGAAAATCTAAAAAATATAATCTCTAACTTTAGTATTTTTAATATAGATAATCTATAACTTAAGTATAGTACTAGTTTTATTATTTAATAGCTTTTATAATTATTTAATATAAAGAATTTTAAAGATTATTTATTTACTAATATTAAAAACTATATTTAGGTATAGTAGTATTATAATCTTATTTAAGAATTTTTTAATATATTTTTAGATTTTATATACTTTATAAGTAGCTAGTTTAGTTATAGTACTAAAATATTAAATTTATAATTTAAAAATAGTTATATAACTAGTATTTAGAATATATTCCTCTATAATAGTTTTATTATTATTATTTCTTAATACTATAAGGGCTATAATAGAGATAAGTTTATAAAAACTATCTACTATTTTTTTTTTATAAAGTAGGTAATCTTTTAGTCTAGTATATCTAGCTTATTTATTCTTTCTACCTTATTATATAGAAATAAATTAATAAGGAGATATATAACTATTACTATAATTAAGTTTAAAACTATTTATTTTAACTAGATTTACTTAGTAAGTAATAGACTACTTTTTAGACTTTTAGTTATATTATAAGGTAGGTAATACTTTATTAAATAGGAAAAAAAATTAATATTAGTATAATATACTATCTCCTTATTACCTTTAGTAAAAAACTTTCTACTACTAATTACCTACTATAGGAATTATTAAAAAAGGAGGTTAATAAAATAATAGATAAAGTAGAGATAAAAATTTATAAGATATAAATTAGTTATTTACTAGAAATAATCTATATAGTTTATACTCTAGATATTTTAAAGATTTTTACTTATTAGTTTAATAATTTAGAGGTATATTTTAAAATATCTACTAAATAGTATAAGACCCTAGAATTCCTTTTAATTTAAAAGAAAGAGGCCCTTTAAAAAGCTAAAAAAGTTATTTATTTTAATTATTTAAATATTAATATAGTATAACTATTATAAGAGAATCTTAAAAAGTTAGTCTAGTTTAGAGAATAATAAAAGTAAGCTCTCTATATAATTTTAATAGGGAAGAGTATAGTTATCTATATTATAGGTATTAAATCTAGTAAAAATCTTTTTTTTCTTCTTTCTATTTATTTTCTAGACTATAGTTAGACTATTATTATTATTCTATTAGTAATATTTTACTCTAATTTTCTTTATTATTATTCTAAATTATAAATTAGAGCTATTATATAGTAGTAAGGAGTATATAATAAATAAATATTTATTATTCTAGTAATTTCTAAAAATATTTTAAATAATTCCTTTTAGGCCTATATTATTAGGTAGAAAGTATTAGAAGTATTAGAGAGAATTATAATAGATAAGTTTTACTATATTATTTTTCTAGATATAACCTATTACTCTTATCTTTATAATTTCTATATATTTATTAAATATTATATCCCTTTTATACTTTTTTTTATAATCCTACTACCTATTAAATAGAACTAAGTTTTTTAATTTTTTAGACTTTCTACTAATATTATAATTTTTAGGGAGTTTACTATTTAGTTTAAAATCTAGTATAAGGTTTATACCTTATATATAATAAGTATAGACCCTATAATAATTATAGTAAAATATATTAAAGAGGTTCTATAATTATATAAAAATATTCTTATTTATATTAACCTTATTATAACTATAAATATACTAGTTCTATAGTTTAACTATTCTAAATACTATAGAAAAATAAAAGAAAAAAAATAATTTATAAGTTTAATATAATTCTAGGCCTTAAAAATAGGTACTATAATAGCTATAAGTATTCTTATAAAAGGTCTAAATATACTAGATATATATATAATACTATATTTTATATTATTAGTAAATTTCTATAGTCTTATCTAAATAGATAAATAGATTAGTTAGAATAGTAAATCTAGTTTTACTAGACTAGTACTAGTAAATACTATCTCTAATATATATTTTAATAAGATTAGTAATATAGTAAAGATATTTATTCTTACCTATATATAATTCTAGTCTCTAAATAAAGTCTATTATTATATTATTATTAATAGTTTTCTAGATAATAATATCTTAAGGATAATATATACTTTTTTTAAGTAATTTTATAATATTTATATACTAAAATTCTACCCTTCTATATAAACTAACTTTATTTAGATACTATAAACTCTCTAGTTAAAGAAATAACTATTAGTAGTACTAATATTAATATTAATATACTAGGGTCTATTACCCTTATATACTCTAATATTCTATAATTATATTTATAGGGATATAATAATACCTATAAAATAATTCTTTTTTTAAAATAAATTTATATCTATATAGCCCTAGTATACTATTTTAATTTATAAATAATAAGCTCTCTATTATATATATCTTTTATTTCTACTAAATAAAAAAAAAAACTTAACTTTTTTATATAAAATACTAATAATACTAGTAAGTTATATACTAAGTTATTTTATAATAAATTATTTATTTATATAGTCTACTAGAGGCTATACTATATTACCTACTTTATTAAAGGAAACCTATTTAAATATAGATAGAATTAGTATACTAGTACTAATAGTAGTTAAACTAAATATATTAAAAATATTATTATAATCTATTAGTATACTATAGATAATAAATAGGTAAAAGGTAATTATTAGTTTTAACTAATATTTATTAATTACTATCTAGAATAGATATTTCTAGAAATAAGTAAAATAAAAATTACTCTAGCCTAATAAGATTTTTATATTAATAAATATATAATTTATAATATTTAGACTATTCTTTAGAATAAATATAAAACTATATACTTTAAATAGATTAATAAAATTAAGAAAATAGAGAGAGATAAATAGAATATAAACTTATTATATAATTTTAGAATATATTTTATAAAGATAGTTAATTTTAGAAATAATTATAAAGTAAAAAGAATTATTTTAAAACTAAACTAGATTATAAAAATATATCTTATATTAGAATAGTATAACTAATTACTTTTATTATATATCTAAAATAGGGACTAGAATATAAAAGGATTAAATATATAGTAAAAAGAATAGTAATATTATATATTTATATTTTATTAAATTAATAACTAGGTAATATATAAGGAATACTCCTATAAAGGGATATAAATAAATTAATATTCTATTTAATTCTAGATAAAATATAATTATTTCTTACTTAAATCTTTTATTTAGATAATATATTAGTTATATAATATAGGCTTAGTATAGGTAAATAAATAGAGTACTTAAATAAAATATATACTATTTAAACTCTCTATCCTTTCTACTCTCTATTTTTATTTATTTTATTTTTTAATATTTTTTTATTATTTCTACTATAGTTTTTATTTCTATTATTCTTAGCTACTATAATATTTCTAGTATTATAAGTATAATAATTAGCTAGATTTAACTAGAAGAGATACTAAATATATTAAACTTTTCTAAAAATTTCTAAATAATATAGTTCTAGTTAATAGGCTATCTTTAATTAAATAAGTAATAAGTTAGAAACTTTTTTATAAATTTTTATAGTAATTACTAACTTAGTATAGATTAGAACCTATTATAATAGAAATTAGTTTACTAATATTATTTAGTATATAGTTTTTTTTTTTTTTTTTATTATTTTTTCTTTTTTATTTATAGAACTATATTAGTTTAATATATTTATTATATTTACTATTATTATACTTCTATACTAGTATAGGGGGGGATATTAAAAAGTTTTCTATATATTTTTATATATCTATAATTACTATACTCTTATACTAGTTTAAGAGAAGATATTAAAAAGTTTCCTATATATCTTTATATACCTATAACTACTATACTTTTATACTAGTTTAAAGGGGAATATTAAAAAGTTTTCTAAGTACCCCTTATATATCTATAATATATTATCTAATATAGAGATTTTCTCTTTTAGTATTCTAGATTTAAAGAAGTATATTAATAAATTTAGTTTTCTAAACTAGTATAACCTAGATTTTAATTAACCTCCCTTACCTTAACTAGAGTTAAGTAAAGACAGCCTTACTATATTTAATCTAGCTATAAAGTAGAAATATACTAAGTTACTAAGTCTATATACTTTTATTTCTAAAGTATAAGTTAGATATATAAATACTTTCTAAAATTTTTCTAATTACCCCTTTAGTAATTAATTACTAGATAATATACCTATTATTTTCTCTAAAAATAAAATATTTAACTATAATAATAGTAGAGATATAAAGAATATAGTAACTAATAAAATAAAAATAACCTTAGTTTATATAAATAAAACCCTATATATATTAAACTTAGTATTTTTTTTAAAATAAATTACTAGTTCTAGGGATTTTACTAATAAAATACTTATTATATTTTCTAATACCTTTATCTAAATATATATTATAAACCTACTTATTACTTTAGTCTATAAAGAAATTATATAGTATATTAAACTTAGTAAATAGTTACTAAATCTAGATAGAGTAGTTAAAAAAGATATTTTAAAAATAGATAAGGTTCTATTACTTATTACTTTATTTAAAATATAATAGTTTTAGAGTCTAGTATTCTATTAGATCTATTTTATAAAAAAGGTAGAGTATATTTTTATCTAACCTATATAATTATTCTTTAACTAAATAAAAATTAAGAAAGAAGATATAATCCTTATATACTTATAAATTAGTTATAAAATTATCCTATAGCTAAACTAACCCCTTAATAAAGTATATACCCTTAAAAATCTAGTAATATTAATTTAAAAGGGGTCTATAAAAGTCCTTACTATATAAATATAATTTAGTATAATTAGGATATAAAATAAAAAAATAAATATATAAGCTATATAAAAGGTAACTAATAATATTAGTTTTTAAGGTATACCTTCTTACCTAGCTATAAAATAGTTAAAGATTAGTAATTTGATTTCTAAGCTAGAGGAGAATCTATTTATATATAATAATATTATCTCTAGTATAGTAAAACTATAATATATCTAAAGGATATTAAATAAGGAAGTCTTTATATTTTTTCTAACTAATATTAAAAAATAAAATATTTATACTCTATAGAATCTAGCTACTAAAGTCTAGCTAGAGAAGTTTATATATTTATATTTAATAATAGTTTATATAATAAATATAGATACTATTAAGTATTAGTTATATAGAGTCTTTATTAATATACTCTAGAAATATATAAAATATTATTTATATAATATTAAAACTATTATAAATTCTAATTAGGCTAAGAATCTAATTATCTATATAGCTAATAATTTTTATTAGAAGTATTTAAAGATTATTTTACTAGCTTTTTAGCCTATAATAGAGAATAGTATATTAGTATTCTATATACTAAAAGTAATTACTAAAAAGAAAATAGAAATAGTTTATAGAAATATTAAAAATATTATAATAAAGGATAATTATAATATATTATAAAGAAGTAAATAGGGTAAAATAGCTAATATAATATCTTTTTCTATTAAGTAAATAGATAACTATAATATAGAAATTTTTAAAATAGATAATAATAATAGTATATTTATTCTAATATATTTTAAGGAGATTTATACCTCTATATATATTACTAATATAAGGTATAAGTTAATACTATATATAATATTTTTTTTTAAATAATAATAAATAGTTACTATAAAATAAATAGTTAATATACTAGCTAGTATTAATAAAATAGTATCTATTAAAAATAGAATTATTACTAATATAATTAGCTTAGGTAAAACTATCTAAATAGGGGTAATTATACTTAAGGTATATTTCTAGTAGGTTTATAGAAAACTTTTTTATAAACCCCCTAGTTATATTCTATTCTATCCTACTAACTTATTATAAATTATATTAAATTATAAATATTACCTTAATTTAAAGCTTACTAATATTTATAAAAAATAACCTATCTAGCCTATTATAAACTCGAATTATAAGTAGTTTAGAAATAAATTTAGGCCCTTTTTTTATTTTACCTTAACTAAACTTTATTATTAGATAGTAACTAAATTTATATAAATATTAATTTACTTTACTATCTTTATAATCTTTTCTAATAAGTTATTAACTATATTTAGTTTTAAAGTAGTTACTAGTTTCTTTAATATAAATTCGAGTATTTAGAATTATAAAAATTTTTATAATTAATATACTATTTTTATAGTCTTTTATAATTATATAGTTAAATTTACTAGTCCTTATATTTTCTAGTTTTATATTAAGGAGAATATTAAATTATTTACTAAGGAAAATAGCTTTAAGCTAGATAAGTTTAACTTCTAAAACTATAAAATATAACCTAATTCCCTATTAACTAAATCTTTAAATAAGTATATTTATATTTTTAATTATAAGTTTAGACTAGTATTTTATAATAAGATATAAAACTTTCTATAGAATTAGAATTCTATATAAAGAATTATTTTATAATTATATTTATATAGATTATTTCTATTATTAGACTATTTTATATCTAGGGGTATAAAAGATATTAGAAACTATTTAAAACTACTAGAGAATCTAAACCTCCTTAATAAGTTTATTAAGTAGAAGGATAAATATTATAAGGAGTTAACTAAAACTAGTTATATTATAGAATTTTACTTAAGTTATAATAACCCCTACCTACTTAATAAGGAGAATCCTAAGTAAGTTTTTTTATAGAGAAGTTAGAAAACTTTTCTATATTCCCCTTTAATATATACTAATAATATATAATATATACTTTAGATTTCTATATAGTAATTAGATAGAGTTTATAATAAATATTCTAAGCCCTACTTATAATAAATAAATTACTTAAGGAAAGTTTATATAATTAATTATAGTATATTTTATATTTAAATATAACTTTAATAGTACTATTATTTCTAAATCTAGAAATATTATTAGCTAGTTTATTTTACTAAAATACTATTATACTATTAAATAAATATTTATACTATTAGATAAGTATATTTATAATAACTAGTTTATATACTAGTTTAAGTATATATTTATAATATATAAAAGCTCTAGTAATTAAAATATTTTTATAGTTAATACCTATACTTAAAAAACTATCTAGATTATTAAATTTTATTCTTTTCTTAGGTACCTATATATCGAGGTTAATATAGAGAAATAATCTAAGGACTTTATATATAAATATAATAATAATTATTTTAATCTAAAATATAATCTAGACTATAAATTCTAGTTTTATAATTAGTTCCTCCTTTTTAAAGAGTATAATATACTCTTTAAGGGTAGTTTAAAAGGATATAGTAATTATATTTAATAATTATTTAAAAAGATACTAAATATAGATTATAATACTATTCCTAATAATATTAACTAGAATAAGCTTAATAATATCTAGCTTACCTATAAGTTTTTTAAATATTTATTAAAAATATAAGTAATTATAGCCTTTATTATAGACTAGACTCTAGTTTATAATAAAAAAATTATTCTATAGTTTTTTATACTCCTAATTTAGAAGTTTATTTAAGAGATTTTTAAACTATTAGGGTTTATACTATTTTTAGTTTACTTCTTTAATAATATAGTTTAGTATAACTAGATTTAATCTCTCTAGAATAGTATTAAGACTAAAATTTATATTCTTTTTATATTTTTTTAGATATTTAGTACTAGCTATAACTTTTAGAATAATAGTTATATTAGTACTTTTATAAATTTCCTTTTAAACTAAAATATAAAGGACTAGACTCTTAAATATTAGTACTAAAATAATTAATATTTAAATATATACTTCTTTTATATTACTATCTAAGAAATATATAGTATCTAGTAATATAAATAAGTTAATTTACTTAAAAATATTTTAGAAACTTTCCTATATACCCCCTATATAATAATTATCCTTACTAACTTTTCTAGTAAAAATCTACTTATTTTACTAGTATTAGTATTTACTTTCTTTAACTATACTATTAAGGAAAATAGTATTAAGGAGTTTACTAAAATTTTTAATATTCTAGAGAATATTATTACTTAAATATATAAGAATATATTAGATATTTTTATTAAAAGGCCTAAGTATAATAGAGCCCTTAATAATATTAATTATAAATATTTCTTTATTTTTAGTAAACGTACTATAAAGTTTATTAAGGAGAAATATAAAAATTATAAATATCCTTTTAAATAATAGCCTATTCTAGTTCTATTTTTTATTATAATATATACTTTTATAGCCTCTACTTTTACTAGAACTATTATTAAAATATTTAGTTTTCTAGATAACTTTACTAAAGATATTATTAAATTAAAATAGCTAGAATTAAATATATATAAAGTAGTTTAAATAAAGGAATATAATTTTAATTTAAATAATATCTTCTATACTAAGTCTATATCTAAAAAGAAGAAGAAATCTAGTATAATCTATCTTATAGACTATACTTTAAAAATAAGTAATATATTATTTAGAATCTAGATAAAACTTAATAAATATATTAAAGATATTAAAATAAATTTATAAAACTCTTATTTAACTATTAGTTCTATATAATATAATAGTTTCTAGATATTTAATAATACCTATATAAAAATATTTAAAACTATCTAAAAAGTTAATATAGAATAGAATTCTAATAAGTAAGTATTAAATATTAAGGAGTATTTAGATAAGTATAGTATATAAAATATACTTAATTATATAAAATAATATCTAATATATTATTTATTTTTTAATAATTTCCTACCTCTAAATATATAAGAATATAATTAGATTATAAAATAGGTTAAGGTCTATAAAAGTTTAAAAGATATAGACTATTTAACTATAATACTAAAAAAGTCTAATAAAAATAATAAAAAGAAAAAGTAATAAATAATATTATATAGTTATAATATAATAGAGATTAAAATAGGAAATAAAAATTAAAATAAAGTTATAGTCTAGAACTATAAAATAATAGTAATAGTAATTAAAATAAAATTATAGTCTAGAACTATATAATAATAGTTAGTATAGATAGTTCTAATTTATAAATATATTTTACTATTTACTTATATTTTTTTATTATAGTATT
>MU001514.1:781650-808776 GCA_010093485.1 Karstenula rhodostoma CBS 690.94
ATTTTAATAGAAACTACTAGTAAAATACTAGTTAGTATTATTAAATAGTATTTAATATTAAATTATATTATTTAATATTAACTAATAGATAGCTCTAAAAATTTTTTAAAGTATTAAATTTTAGTTTTAACTATATATAAAGTAGAATTATACCTTTTTAACTTATACTACCCCTATAATATATAATCTTAGTAAATATTTATAGTAATACTAATTCTAGTAAAAACTACTAGTAAAATACTAGTTAGTATTATTAAATAGTATTTAATATTAAATTATATTATTTAATATTAACTAATAGGTAGCTCTAAAAACCTTTTAAAATATTAAGCTCTAGTTTTAATTATATATAAAGTAGAATTATACCTTTCTAACTTATACTACCCCTAAAATATATAATCTCGGTAGGTATTTATAATAGTAACTATCTATTTAATAAGTTTATTAGGTTTTTATCTACTATAAAAGAGGAGATAAATATAAAACTATAAATAATAAATAATAAAACTACTAAATATAATAAATAGTAATTACCTTTAATCCTTATATAAGTATCTATTTAATAAATAATAGAACTATTAAGTATAATAAATAGCGAGTCTCTATAGGTATATATAAAGTTATAATTCTATAAAATACTAAAATATAGCTTTTTTATAATAATCTAGATAAGTTATAATCTATATATAAGATTATATACTATATAATTATATATAAAAAAAAAAACTAGTTTATATAAATATATAAAATATAGTAGTATTTAATTCTATTTTCTAGTAATTAATATAATATTAAATTAGTTATAGATAGAATTCTAAATAGTAAGTCTAAAGTAAAATTATATTACTTATAACTAACTATTCTACTAGATTCTATATAAAATAAAACTATTTTATACTATATTATAGTATTTAATATTATTTAATATTATTATTTAGTAATAAATATAATATTATATTAGTTTTTAATATATTTATAGATAATAAGTCTAAAGTAAAATAAAAAATACTTTTAGCTATTATATATAATTATATTAAAAACGAGAATATATATTATTTACTATTATTTAATATAATTATATATAAATTAATATAAAATTAGGTTAGTAAAACTCTATATTTTTACTCTAAAGGGAAAAAAAAAAAAAAAAATTATTTCTAACTATTTTATTATACTTTATATAATACTTAGTTAGTTTCTACTAATTTTTAATATTTAATTCTACCTTTTTAACTTTTTCTATAGGGGTAGTAGGGGTATTATTAGTAATACTATTCTATATAGTATACTTCTTATCCTCCTTAAATATATTTAATATTATTTAATAATATTTAAAATAAACTAGGATTAAATAATAGTAGATAATAAAATACTATATTTAGTACTTATAAAATAAAATAAAATAGTATAACTATTAAAGAGTTAGAGCTTATATTTAATTTATTATACTATTAGTATTTATCTTTTTATTATTATTATTTTATTAGATAATTTATTTAGAAAGGTAGTACTATTTAAACTAAGGTTTTATTAGTTATATCTTATTATAGTAGTCCTTATTATATTAAGACTATTAAAGACTATTTCCTAGAAAATTCTTTTACTTTTATAAAGGGTAGATATCTTTTACTTCCTTCTATATATAATTAAAGAAGGTATTAATTAAATTTATAATAATTCTAATAGTATTATAATTTAGTAATAGCTTAGATATATATTTTAACTCTATATTAATATTATTTAGATATTATTATATTTATTTATAAATTTCTAGTATTATTATTATTAAATAGTAATTTATTATTTAGATATAGTTACCTCTATTTATAGTACTCTAGAGGCGTTTTTACTACTAGTATATATATAATTAGAGATAATAAATATAGTTTTATTAATATTTAAAAAGCTAGCTACTAATATAATAGTATTTAGATTTTTAATAAATCCCTATATAAACTACTTTAATAAACTTAATATTATCTAGATTTTCTAATTAAGAAATAATACTAAATAGGTTATAGAATAATAAATTAAAGAGTATTAGAACTAATAAGTATATAAATATAATATTAAAATTAAAATTTACTATTAGGGTCTAGTCTAGACTAAAAATTAGAACTTAGTTTTAGATAAATATTATTATATCTTCTAGTAGATATATAAGAGGTAACTAAACTTAGTAAATAATTTTTTTAAATTATTCTAAAGAGCTATATATAGTAAAGAAGACTTTTAAAATATTAAAATTTAGTTTTTATTTTAGAAATTTTTATACCTTAAATTATACCTTTATATTTATAACTTAATTATAAGGTAATATAAATATACTAGTTAACTTATAAGTTACTAATATATACTAATTTAATAAAAATTATATCTAGTTAGTATCTAATTATTTCTATAGTAAAACTTACTATAACTTATAATAAATAATACCTATAAGTATTACTAATATAAGATATATAAATATAAAAAATAATTTTACTATTTATAAATAATTTATTAAATAATTATTTTTTTAAAATTTTATATTTAGATAATATAAATAAATATCTCTTATATATATATACTAATAGGATTATATTATTAGACTACTAAATAACTAATAGTTTTAAAAACTAAACTAAATTATAAATATTTTATATAAGGTAAATTAGTTATATTATAATATATATAATATTATTACTAAATCTAGTTTATAACTTATAAAAAGAATAATAGTATTAAAACTTAATTATAGAAGTTATAATTATTTTAGTTACTATTATTAATTCTACTTAATTCTAAATAGAATACTAACTTATAAAAAATAATACTATTTAATATTATTTTATATTATTTAAGGTTAGCTAATATAAAATAATATTAGATTATATAAAAATCTATATAATAGTTCTATATTATATATTATTTAATTTTAAGGTACTAATAAAAATATTTCTATTAATTAAGTTATATTTTTTATTATTTCTTAGTAGTTATTCTACCTCCTCTATATACTAGATATTAAAATTCCTTATTAAGTAGTTTAGAATCTAGATAAGAAAATTAGTAATAATATTAATAAAATACTTTAAACCTATACTACCTCTATATTTAAAACTAAATAGTTTTTAGTAAATCTTAGTAATTTTACTAGTTTTATAGGTATTAAGCCTTAACTTTATTTATATATAATATTAAATATAGAGTAGAATTATATTTCTTTTAAAATATATAATTTCTATAGATATTTTATCTTTAGCTCTAATCCTAATATAAACTACTAGCTAATTTATAAAAAAATAAATCTACTATTTATATTAATAATAATTAAATAATATAATTTAGACCTTATTATACTAATTTATAGAAATAAATACTACTTACTATTAAATAATATTTAATTCTATATATATAGGCCTCCTTACTTTAGGGCCCTAAGTAGGAAAATAATAGCCCGTATATTCGCTAAAGTAAAAAAATACCTAGACCTAAATTAAAAAAAAAAATTTTAGTTACTAAAATATACTAAGATCTTACACGATACCTAGACCCTAAAGTAAAAAAATTTAATAATAAGGAACCCTAAATTAAAAAAAATAATTTTAGTTACTAAAATATACTAAAATCTTACGCGATACCTAGACCCTAAAGTAAAAAAAAAAATTCTCTATTTATATAAAACTATATTATATCCTATAGATTCCCTATATTTAATACTATTTAATATTATTCTATAGTAATAAATATAATATAGAATTAGTTTATATAGAGATAGGGCCTATATAGTAACCCTAATATAAAAAAGTATTATATTATAATATTTTATTCTACTTTATAGGATATTAAGTTAGTTTCTAGGAATATCCTATATTTAATATTATTTAATATAATTTTATAGTAATTTATATATTATATAATATATAAAAGGCTAGTTAGATTAAGGGTATAATATAGATAATAATACTTAATCTATTTTTACCTATATTAAGTTATATAGTAGTATTATAGCCTAATAAGGGCTATTATATTTTACTAGTAACCTATTTTTATATTTAGTATATTATTATACTACTTTTAGTCTTAATTAAGAGCGTTCTATTATATAGATAGCTTTTAAAAAACTATATTAATTAAATAAGGGAAATTCTTAGTAATTACTAGAATAGTATACCTTATTAGTTCTAATACCTATCTAATTAAAAGTTATTAATCTAGATTTAATTTAATTAAGCGCTAGGTATATACCTGCCTAATTAAAAGCTATTAACCTAGATTTAATTTTATTAAATACTAGGTACCTATAGTATAGATTAGTTTAAAGTAAGAACTAAAGTTTTTATTACTCTTATCTATAATATCGTGTAAATAGTTTTTAAGAAAGTTCTATAATACTTTCTATAATTAATTTTATAATATCTAGTTAGTTACTAATAAGAGTCTTAGAAACTATTAACTTAAATAATAAAATATATTCTAGCTATATTAATAAGATTCTATTCTATAATATATAGTCTATAAGTATAGTTAAAATAATATCTATATTTATATAATTTAATTATATTACCTAAGTATATAGAAGATAGTAAACTTAATAATTAATAAAACCTCCTAGCTTTAAAATTAATATTTAAGCTATTTATTTTAATTATAGCTTAACTATAATAACCTTATATTATTAAATAGTATTTAATATTAAATTATATTATTTAATATTAACTAATATTAAATTATATTATTTAATATTAACTAATAGGTAGCTCTAAAAATCTTTTAAAGTATTAAACTCTAGCTTTAACTATATATAAAATAGAATTATACCTCCCTAGCTTATACTACCCCTATAATATATAATCTTAGTAGATATTTATAGTAATACTAATTCTAGTAGAAATTACTAGTAAGACACTAGTTAGTATTATTAGATAGTATTTAATATTAAATTATATTATTTAATATTAATTAATAGATAGCTCTAAAAATCTCTTAGAGTATTAAACTCTAGTTTTAACTATATATAAAGTAGAATTATACCTTTCTAGCTTATATTACCCCTATAATATATAATCTTAGTAGATATTTATAGTAATACTAATTCTAATAAAAACTACTAGTAAAATACTAGTTAGTATTATTAAATAGTATTTAATATTAAATTATATTATTTAATATTAACTAATAGGTAACTCTAAAAACCTTTTAAAGTATTAAGCTCTAGCTTTAACTATATATAAAGTAGAATTATACCTTTTTAATTTATACTACCCCTAAGATATATAATTTTAGTAGGTATTTATAATAGTATTAATTCTAGTAGGAACTACTAGTAAGATACTAGTTAGTATTATTAGATAGTATTTAATATTAAATTATATTATTTAATATTAACTAATAGATAGCTCTAAAAACCTTTTAGAATATTAAACTCTAGCTTTAATTATATATAAAGTAGAATTATACCTTCCTAGCTTATACTACCCCTAAAATATATAATCTTAATAGGTATTTATAATAGTACTAATCCTAGTAGAAACTATTAATAAAATACTAGTTAGTATTATTAAATAGTATTTAATATTAAATTATATTATTTAATATTAACTAATAGGTAGCTCTAAGAACCTCTTAAAGTATTAAGTTCTAGCTTTAACTATATATAAAGTAGAATTATACCTCTCTAGCTTATATTACCCCTAAAATATATAATTTTAGTAGGTATTTATAATAGTAACTATCTACTTAATAAGCTTATTAGGTTCTTACCTACTATAAGGGAGGAGATAAGTATAAAATTATAAATAATAAGTAATAGAACTATTAAGTATAGTAAGTAGTAATTACCTTTAATTCTTATATAAGTATCTACTTAATAAGTAATAGAACTACTAAGTATAATAAATAATAAGTCTCTATAGGTATATATAGAGTTATAATTCTATAAAATACTAAGGTATAGCTTCCCTATAATAATCTAGATAAGCTATAATCTATATATAAGATTATATACTATATAACTATATATAAAAAAAAAGACTAGTTTATATAAATATATAGAATATAGTAGTATTTAACCCTATTTTCTAATAATTAAAATAATATTAGATTAGTTATAAATAAAACCCTAGATAGTAAGCCTAAAATAAAATTATATTACTTATAACTAACTATTCTACTAGATTCTATATAAAGTAAAACTATTTTATACTATACTATAGTATTTAATATTATTTAATATTATTCTCTAGTAATAAATATAATATTATATTAGTTCCTAATATATTTATAGGTAATAAGTCTAAAATAAAATTAAAAATACTTTTAGCTATTATATATAATTATATCGAAAATAAAAATATATACTATTTACTATTATTTAATATAATTATATATAAATTAATATAAAATTAGGTTAGTAGAGCTCTATATTTTTACTCTAAAGAGAAAAAAGAAAAAGAAAATATTATTTCTAACTATTTTATTATACTTTATATAATACTTAGTTAGTTCCTACTAACTTTTAGTATTTAATTCTACCTTCTTAGCTTTTTCTATAGGGGTAGTAGGGGTATTATTAGTAGTACTATTTTATATAGTATACTTTTTACCCTTCTTAGGTATATTTAATATTATTTAATAATATTTAAAGTAAACTAGGATTAAATAATAATAGATAGTAGAATACTATATTTAGTATTTATAAAATAAAGTAAAATAATATAACTATTAAAGGGTTAAGGCTTATATTTAATTTATTATATTACTAGTATTTACCTTTTTATTATTATTATCTCGATCTAATAGATATAGAATATTATTAAATAACTTATTTAGAAAAATAGTATTATCTAGACTAAGATTTTATTAACTATACTTTATTATAGTAGCCCTTATTATATTAAGGCTATTAAAGACTACCTTCTAGAAAACCCTCCTATCCTTATAAAGGGTAGATACCTTCTACTCCCTTTTATATATAATTAGAAAAGGTATTAATTAGGTCTATAATAATTCTAGTAGTACTATAATTTAGTAGTAGTTTAGATATATATTTTAGCTCTATATTAATATTATTTAGGTATTATTATACCTATTTATAAATTTCTAGTATTATTACTATTAAATAGTAGCTTATTATCTAGATATAATTACCTCTATCTATAATACTCTAGAGGCGTCTTTACTACTAGTATATATATAACTAGAGGTAATAGATATAACTTTATTAGTATTTAACAAGCTAGCCACTAATATAATAGTATTTAGATCTTTAATAAATCCCTATATAGGTTACTTTAATAAGTTTAATATTATCTAGATTTTCTAATTAAGAGATAATACTAGATAGGTTATAAAATAATAAATTAGAGAGTATTAGAGTTAATAAGTATATAAATATAATATTAGAATTAAAGTTTACTATTAGGGTTTAGTCTAGACTAAGAATTAGAATTTAATTCTAAATAAATATTATTATATTTTCTAGTAGGTATATAAGAGCTAACTAGACTTAGTAAATAATTTTTTTAAGTTACTCTAGAGAGCTATATATAGTAAAGAGGACTTCTAGAATATTAAAATTTAATTTCTACCCTAGAAACTTTTATACCTTAAGTTATACCTTTATATTTATAACTTAGTTATAAGGTAATATAAGTATACTAGCCAGCTTATAGATTACTAGTATATACTAACTTAATAAAAACTATATCTAGTTAGTATCTAATTATTTCTATAGTAAAACTTATTATAACTTATAATAAATAATATCTATAAATACTACTAGTATAAGGTATATAAATATAAAAAATAGTTCTACTATTTATAAATAACTTACTAGATAATTATTTTTTTAAAACCTTATACTTAGATAGTATAAATAAATACCTCCTATATATATATACTAATAGAATTATACTATTAGACTACTAAATAGCTAGTAGTTTTAAAGACTAGACTAAACTATAAATACTTTATATAAGGTAAGTTAATTATACTATAATATATATAATACTATTATTAAATCTAGCTTATAACTTATAAGAAGAATAGTAATACTAGAACTTAGTTATAAAAGCTATAATTATTTTAGTTATTACTATTAACTCTATTTAACTCTAAATAGGGTACTAACTTATAGAAAATAGTACTATTTAATACTATTTTATATTATTTAAGGTTAGCTAATATAAAATAATATTAAATTATATAAAACTCTATATAGTAGCCCTATATTATATACTATCTAACCTTAAGGTACTAGTAAAAATATTCCTATTAATTAAGCTATACTCTTTATTATCTTTTAGTAATTACCCTACCTTCTCTATATACTAGATATTAAGATTCCTTATTAAGTAGTCTAGAATCTAGATAAGGAAATTAGTAATAATATTAATAAAATACTTTAGGCCTATACTACCTTTATATTTAGAACTAAGTAGTTTTTAGTAAATCTTAGTAGCTTCGCTAGTTTTATAAATATTAAGTCTTAGCTTTATTTATATATAATATTAAATATAAAGTAGAATTATACCTCCTCTAAAATATATAATTTCTATAGGTATCTTATCTTTAACTCTAATTCTAGTATAAACTACTAGCTAATTTATAAAAAGGTAGATTTACTATTTATATTAATAGTATCTAAATAATATAATTTAGGCCTTATTATACTAACTTATAGAAATAAATACTACTTACTATTAAATAATATTTAATTCTAAAGTAAAAAAAAATTACTTTAGGCTATTTTACTCCTATTTACGCGAAACCTAAATAGGCTATATAATCTAATAGAATTTAATATTATTTAGTAGTATTTCTTAATAGCTACTATAACCTAGGTTAAATTTATAGGGTATTTAGTAGGGTAACTCTAAAGTAAAAGAAAATTATTTTAGACTATTTTATTTCTATTTATATAAAACCTAAGTAGGCTATATAATCTAATAGTTTAGTAACTTTAGAAAATATATTTTAGAGTAGAGGATAGTATTAAAGAGTATACTAGAGGAGGATAGTAGTAGTAGTAGGAGATAAGGTAGTTATAGTAGTAATAGAAAAAAGTAATAAGATAGCTAATATATAATAGATAGTTCTAGAAATTTAATACTATTTAGTAATATTTCTTAATAGCTACTATAACCTAGGTTAAATTTATAGAATATTTAGTAGGGTAATTCTAAAGTAAAAGAAAATTATTTTAGGCTATTTTACTCCTATTTATATAAAACCCGAGTAGGCTATATAATCTAATAATTTAATAACTTTAGGAAGTATATTTTAGAGTAGAGAATAGTATTAAAGAGTATACTAGAGGAGAATAGTAGTAGTAGTAGGAGATAAGATAGTTATAATAGTAATAGAGAGAAGTAATAAAATAGCTAATATATAGTAGATAATTCTAGAGATTTAATATTATCTAGTAGTATTTCTTAATAGCTACTATAATCTAGGTTAAATTTATAGAATATTTAGTAGGGTAATTCTAAAGTAAAAGAAAATTATTTTAGACTATTTTATTTCTATTTATATAAAACCTAAATAGGCTATATAATCTAATAGGATTTAATATTATTTAGTAGTATTTATTAATAGCTACTATAACTTAGGTTAAATTTATAGTATATTTAGTAGGGTAACCCTAAAGTAAAAGAAAATTACTTTAGGCTATTTTATTTCTATTTATACGAAACCTAAGTAGGCTATATAATCTAATAATATATAATATTATCTAGTAGTATTTATTAATAGCTACTATAACCTAGGTTAAATTTATAGGGTATTTAGTAGGGTAACTCTAAAGTAAAAGAAAATTATTTTAGACTATTTTACTCCTATTTATATAAAACCTAAGTAGACTATATAATTTAATAGTATATAATACTATTTAGGAGTATTTCTTAATAGCTTCTATAAACTAGATTAAAAAATATTATATTATTATTAACCTTAATTAGGAGTACTTTAGGGAAAATAAATAGATTCTAGTTAATATAATCTAGATTATTAAGTTTATTACTAAGGTCTCTATTATAACCTAATTAAGATAATTAAATTAAATATATAGTATATTATACTACTAGAATAGTTAAGCTATATTTCCTAATATATCTCTACTAGTTAAGTAATATTCTAGACCTCTAATAGTATAATAGTTATTTAAAGGGAAGATAGATAATCTACTATATCTAAATATATATCTAAGTTTAGTATTACTAGATTAGTATATTTATTAGATTTATCTAAAAAATAGGATATTAAGCCTATAATCTAATCTATAAATTATCTATATTTATTCTAGTTTATATCTATAATAATATTACTATATTATCTTCTCTATTAATATTATTATTTTTATATCTTATTATTATTACTATTATTATTATACTACTTATCTATAAATTCTATACTATATCCTTCTAAATCTATTTTTATACTTTAACTATATACTATTTTATTATTACTTTCCTAGTTATTATATATAGTTAGTATCTATATTTATAAGATTAGTAGAAAGATTTATAGAAAGAAATTAATAGGGTTTATTTTATCTTTATCTCTAAATTCTAATAAAAATATAAAACTAGAAGGTATTTATATCTATTTTATATATATTAGAAATAGCGTTTCTATTCTCTATAATAATACTATAATATTTCTATTATAATCCCTTATAAACTTAGCCTATTAACTAATTAATTTCTATATTAATTACTTCTTAATCTACTTATTAGGTATATATCCCCTAGGTATTAAGGTAAAAATATTAACTAAACTAAATATTATTTTAATTATATTTTATTTTACTCTCTAGTTTAATATATTTCTAAATATTCTCTATATATCCTTATTATAACTCTTATTAGATATTCTTCTAAAGTTTTTAATAAAGGTAATTTTAAATAGTATCTCTTTTATAATATTTCTATAGTTTCTTCTATATACTCTAGTCCCTTACTCCTAATTATAAAACCTTTCTACTAATCTAATAAAGTACTTATATAATTAATCTAGTATCTACTATTAGTATATAAACTTAGTAATACTATTTACCTATATTTTCTATATATTAAAGAACTAGAATTAAAAATTAAATACTTTATTATCTAATAAAATACCCTATTACTACCCTTTATTAATACTATTTATTAGAGTGCTAGGGGATATATTCTAGTAGTAGAATAAAGCTAATATAAAATCTAATACTCTACTTTAAAATAAAATACTCTTATTTATTAGGACTTTAAATAATTTTTTTTTATAGTAATATTATTATACCTATATAAGCCTAATTATTTACTACTTATAAAAGGTATCTATAGACATAATTACTATACCCCTACTAATAAATTTAGTAACTATATTAATTCTAATACTAGGCTATTTATAATAATAGAATCTATACTAATATTTCTTATTTAATTTACTATTAGATACCTCTATATACTCCTAGTTCTATAAGTTTATAATAGTATTAATTAGACTATAATTTAAATTATTAACTAGTATCTTATTTATAGCTAGTATATCCTTTTTAGTAGTATACTTCCTCTTTCTCTATAATATTATAGAGTATTCTTTAACTATTTTAAACTATTATTTTTATTATTATTAGCTAAACTTATCTCCTTTCTATCTTTCCTCCTTCTTAAATTACTTACTACTATTACCTTTCTATATCTATTTATTTTTTAGTCTAGCTATATCTTTATTCTATTAATCTAGATTTTAATATATTATATTAATTATCTTTTTTATTTTAGCTTTAGAAATATTAGTAATTATCTAATATAACGTGTCCTCTAGTGTTTATATAACTAATATACTTATCTAATTAAAGCTACCCTTCTCTATAGTATATATATATAAATATATATTCTAGATTCTATTATATATTACTAGTATAATATTATATTTATTACTTAGCTTTCTATCTATTACCTCTACTAGCTATAGCTATAAAAGGCTAGTAAGGGTATAGAAAGAAACTATAATAGTAGTTAGGTTTAAAAAATAATTATAATTATAGTTAGGAGTATAAAAAAAAGGTAGTAAAGAAGGAAGGGTATAAACTTTTAAAGAAAAGAAAAGGCCAGCCCCTAAACTATATAAAATTACTAAGCTAATTTTAATTCTATAGCTAGATCTAAATCTCCCTTAATATAACTACCCCCCTAATCTAATTATAATCTCTAGAATATTTTCTATTAATTTTAAAATTTTTATTAATTTTTATTTTTCTCTATTATTATAAGTATTAACTATTCTATACTATATAAAACCTTATCTATATTAATATAAAATATAGCCTTATTATTTATATATATTATTACTATTATATTCTTCTATTAGATATTAAATTATACTTTAAATTTAAGATCTATAAGGATATATCTATTTAGTAATATAGAAAGATATAAAAACTTATAAATAGTAAATATATATAGCTCTATTTATTATAAAATAATATAATTTAGTTAATTATTTTATCTACTACTCCTTTTATAGCTATTAGTAGTATAGTACTACTAATATTAGGTTTTAAATATAATATCTATAGAATAATATTTAGGGAAGAGATAGTAAATATAATTAAAAATATAAAAAACTATCTCTATATAATATATAGGGTTAAAAGTTATAATTTTAGTATAAATACTTATACTACTATTACTAATATATAAATAATTTACTATTAGACTATATTCTTATAATATCTCTAACTAAATAGATAAGAATTATAGTACTTTAAAGTATAATATTCTATACCTTAACTCTATATATCTCCCTTAGTAGTAGATATTAAAAATAAAGAGGAAGACTAGTTTATAAAGATAGATATAAAAATAAATATAAAAAAAAAAAAAAAAAGCTAATATATACTATATATTATAGCTACTATTTATTATACTATAGTAGATTAGTTTATATTATAGATTAATTAAATATAAAAGAGACTAGATAAGAATATTATTTACTAATATAGTAAAATACTATCTACTACTAAGTATATTATAAACCCCTTCCTTAAATATATAAAATTCTATAAAATTATTAGTAATATAGAGTAAAATATAATATAGAACTATATATATCTAGTTATTTAAATATATCTAAGGCTTACTCTTTTATAGAATATTATAAAGAGTATATTTTAGATTTAGTAAAATATAGTTATATATAATATCTTCTACTAGGCCTATATATAAATTATATAAAAATACTTAAACTATATACCTATAATACCCCTTATATACTACTAAGACTTTTTAGACTATTACTATAATATAATACTATCTATATTTACTTTTTTCTACTAAGTATTTAAGGTAGGTTTAAATTATCTATTAATACTAAAGATATTAGAGATAGTAGAAAGAGTATAGAAGGATATTTATATATATCTAATAGAAGTAAATAGCCCTATTACTATAATTCTAGCTATAGCCTATAATTACTAGACCCTAGCTTCCTTAAAATAGATATATTATAAGTTCTAGCTAGTATTTATATAGTAGACTACTAGTAGGAACGACTTTAATCTAGCTATTATAATAGTAATTATATTTATTATT
This sequence comes from Karstenula rhodostoma CBS 690.94, assembly GCA_010093485.1. Taxonomy (NCBI): domain Eukaryota; kingdom Fungi; phylum Ascomycota; class Dothideomycetes; order Pleosporales; family Didymosphaeriaceae; genus Karstenula; species Karstenula rhodostoma. The sequence goes on from MU001514.1 coordinate 795,210, forward strand.
CTAGACCTATAAAAGTCTAATTTTAAGTAGATATATAACTTTATTATAGATATATTTATACTAAAGAAATACTACTATTTTATAGTATATTAGTACTTTTAGGAGATAATTATAATATAACTAGAAAAGGGAGATAAAGAGGAGGAAGAGGAAGATAAAAAGAAAAAAGAAGAAAATAAAAAAAAAAATATAAAAGCTATTATAGTAGCCCTAGTTATAGATAATAAGGTAGATAATACTAGTTTAATAGTAAAAAAGGCTATACTATTTAGTAATACCTTTACTACTAATATAAAAGTACTAGTTAATAAGGGAAATATTCTAATTACCTTATAGAATTATAGCTAAAAGGCTAATTAGAAGCTAAGGAACTTTATTTATATCTATTTTAATACTAAGTTCTATACTCCTATATTTTAGTTTATTACTATAGGGTATTACCTTAGTACCTTTTAATATAGGGATATAGTATAGAGTTTTATATAATAAAATAGTAATAATATTATTATCTATAGTATTAAAATATTATTTAAGGAGTATAAGAATATAATATAAATATTAGTTTAAAAGGTAGAGATATTACTTATTAATATTATTAACTATAGTAGTATTATATCCCTACTACTAATCCCCTAGAATAAGATACTATATAATTTAAATATCTAAAATAAAAATTACTCTCCTTTTAAACTAAGTAGCCTACCTTTTAATAAGTAGTAAAACTATATAGTTAAATAGACCTTTACTACTATTAATACTAGTAAAATAAAAATAATATCTAGTAATCTAAATAACTATATTAGTATAGATAAATATAGTATAAAAGTAAATACCTCTTTAATATTTATTATCTCTTTCTTCCCTAACTTACTTATTATAGATATAAGCCTTCCTTAATATTATTTTTTTACTTATTTACTTTACTAGTAGGTAGCCTATATATCTAATAGAATTACTAAATATTATATATAAAAACTTATTTACTAATAATACTAGTAATCTATTTTTATTTCTAGGCCTTATTATAATTATATTCTACTACTATAAGGGTTATAATAAAGATAAAACTATTTATATAGTATACTATTATTTTTTATAATATATTAGTTCCCTTTTTATTTAATATATATAGTTTATTTATTTATTCTACTAGCTTATTACTATAACTATATTTACTAATAATTTAGTAGTATTATATTACTATTATATATATAGCTATTATCTTTAGAGTAATAAAATAGAGTATAGATAAAAGAATAGTTAGTAATTTATTATACTCCTTAACTATATAATATAATAGATTATAGGGCTAGATATTAATATATTAATACTCTAGTATCTAATAATTACCTTCTAATATTAGTAGAATAAAAAGGCATTTCTACTCTATAATATAAAAGTACTAATAGAAGAATAAATAAAAATAGTCTAGAAAAAAGAGTATAAGGAAAATTATAAGGTATAAATAAAATATATATCTACTACTATAGTAATAATATATACTAAAGAGATATAGTATATCTTTATATAAATATTTAGTTATAGTTAATTTAATATCTATATATATATCTCTTATAAGTAATATAACTATTTTAACTTTAATATAAATAACTTTAATATATAAGAAAATATTAGAAAAGAAAAAAAAGAAAATAGTAGTAGTAATAATATAGACTAGCTAGTAGAATATATTACTTTATATAGCTTAGTAAATATATATAAGCTATTTAGTAATAATATTTCTAAGGACTAGATATTATAATTAAAAAGTAAATAGATACTAGTTTTACTATTTAAAAGAATTAGTATAGTAGCCTATATTATACCTACTAGTACTAGTAAAATAAATAGATACCTATTATTTACTACTACTCTAGAAAATAACTATAGATAGACTATAGTTATTACTCTACTTATTACTATATAGAATAATATTATAAGTAAGTATTATAAGCTAAAAATCTATATTAATATATTTAGAATAAAGTAGTTTTATAAATCTATATATATTATTATTACTATATTTAAATATATTAATATAGATATCTTTAAGGACTTTATATACTAATAGTATATAAATAGTAAACTAGAGTATTTAATATTAAATAAATACTACTATATTCTACTCTCTAACTATTAGTATTATAAAAATCTACTTAATCTTTATATTCTAAACTAATTTAGTATACTAATACTTTTACTTTTAATTACTATTCTATTTAACTAGTAAGTATAGGTATATAGTATACTAGTATTTAATAAATATATAGAGATTATATAGAAGCCTACTACTTATTTTAATCTATTCTATTAAACTATTAAGTTAATAGAAAAGTAGATTATAATATTAATAATAGTATTTTATATCTAGTATAAGCTATAGTAATACTATAAGATTATTATCTTTATTAGTAATTATATAGCCTATAAGGACCTCTATACTAATATAGGTAAATATAAAAAGTTATTTATATACTATAAAAAAATAATAGCTAAAGAGAAAAAGGTAATATAGAATATATTTAATAAATATAAGAAAGATATTATTTTTACTATAAGTATATTTACTACTAGGACTAACTTTATTAATATAGATATAGTTATCTATTTTAGAATACTTAATAATAGTATTAACTAGGGATAGGAGTCTAGATAGATAAAATATAATAGAAAGCTAGCTATTACTTATATTATATATAGTAATAGTATATATACCTATATAGGTAAGTTTAATAGTTATATAAAATAGGTTATAAATAAGATAATACTTCTAAATTTTAATAGACCTATCTATATCTATATTATATTTAACTAATATTTTAATAGGTAAATAAACTATACTATATATAAATTTAAAAAGTCTCTATATAGCTTTTATACTTCCTTTATTCTAAGTACTCTATTATATAGGTTTAGGGCTAATATATTTAATATATTCTTATTAGTCTAGGTATTAATATTAACCTTTTTTTTAATATATACCCCCTTATCTATATAAGCTATAACTTTTTTATAAGCTATATCCTTCTTTATATTAATATCTTTATTTACTTTTATTCTACTATTAATATACGTATATATAGCCTTTATTATTATCTTTTCTACTCTAAGTAGATATAATAGCCTACTCTATAGTAAATATATATAAGAATCTTTTCCTTTCTTTCCCTTTTTATATTATAGTACTACTAATATAGTAAATAGGACCTAATTTTCCTTCCCTAGTACTTACCCCTACTAATACGAGGATAAAAGTAGTATATATAATTTAAAAATATAAGAATATATATAATAGAGTAATTTAATATATCTATAATATAAAAGAAATATTTAGATAGATCTATTATATAGTTTACTACTAGTATATAGATTTCTATTCTATATATTTTATAGTAGACTAATTTTTTAACTATACTAAAGGGTTCTATAGAGGCCTATTATAGAGTAATTATATCTACTTACTATATAACTAAATAGATAATAAAACCCTACTATATTATTATTATTTATACCTACTTTTACTATATCTATATAATTACTAGTAAAATAAAAATAGTATATTTTTTAATAGGTAGAATAACTATACTATATACTAATATTAATATATACTATAAGATTTCTAGATAATACTCTAGGTAATATATAGCCCTATTAAAATACTATAATTAAAATATATATCTCTAGCTAGTTATAATAGATTAAAGATAGTAGACTTTATTATATACTTTTTATAATTTATATCTTTATATTCCTATAGTTATATTAGTTAGATACTATTAGATCTATTATAGTTTTATAAAATTTATTTCTTACTAGGCTTATAGTAATAGCTACTAGTAGTAGAAAAGTAAAGATAGGTATATAAATTTAAAATAGGAAGAAATAAAAGTCTAACTTAACTAAAGTTAAAGCTAGATAGTAGTATATTTTAAATCTATAGTAATATTAAGATATCTATTTATAGATCCCCTTTTATATATAGTATATATCTCTATATATACTAGTAAAAAAAAATAATTTAAAGCTATTAAAAGTCTATTTATATAAAATACTACTTAGGTATAAAATTTTATATATAATCTTAGAACTAAGTAATACTCTATATAAAAGGCCTTTTATTAGTAGGGATATATTACCTTTATTATTAGGGTTAGTATCTTTTCCTTATTAGAGAGTAGTTAATCTTTAGTAGGTAATAGATAAGGTTGTATATATACTATTAAGTACTCTAAATACTAAAGAAAAAAAATTAATAATAAGTTAGGTTAAGATTATAAAGGGCTCTTAATACTTTAGAATTTTTAATTAAATAGTAAATAGAAAGTATAGATAGTATTTAATAGAGATAATATAAATTTTATATAATATAATAAAGTATTTTATAGCTAAGTCTAGTAATAGCTTTACTTAAAAAGTAGATAACTCTTTTTTAGGGATTCTTTTAATTAGTAGTAGTAATAGTCTATATACTTTTTATTATCTATTAGAATATTTATACTCTTACTCTATATACTAAAATTATTTATAAACTAGTAATTTTCTAGTTAGCTTATTATAATAGATATTACTACTAGTTTAATAATATAGTACTACTAATTAAAGATATAAATCCTTCCTATTTTAACTATAGATAGAGTAGATATAATATAAAAATATATTAAGTCTTAGGGGTAATAAAGCTTATATTAGGCTTATAATAATTATTTTAATAATTATAGAGTAATAAAAATATAGGAAAAAATAATATAAATTCTAAGTTTAAATAACTACTTAAAATAGATTTATAATATAGTATTCCCTTATATAATATATTATATATATATTAACTAAACTCTACTAGTATAATATATAAGCTAGTATAAATATATTTTTATTTTTACTATTTTTACTCTCCTTATTATATTTTAAATACTATAGCCCTTACTCTTTACTAAGATTTTAAACGAGCGACCCTTACTCCCCTAGTTTTAAAAATTAAAGGGATTAAAGGTATTTCCTATTATAAAGTATTATAACTTCTATTTATAAAATCTACTAGTATTTAATAGTATTTTCTATAATATTACTTTAGTTTATAGAATTTATTAGTATTTAACTAGACTTTCTATTAGCTTACCTTAGTTTATAAAGTTTACTATTATTTAACCCTACTATAATTTAATATAAATTTCCGTTAACTTGTCTTAATATATAGAATCTACTATAATTTTATAAAATACTATATTTCGCCTCTAGAATTAAAACCTTTAAGTTTTTAGGGATTTATAATACCTAGTATTTATTACTCTATATAGGCCTCTATTACTTATATTACTCCTTTTTTAAATTTATTATTTAGAGTATTTTAATATTATTATTTCTAACTATATTATTATTTTTAGCTATAGTTTTTAATCTAGACTATTTATACTTAAGTTATTATTAGTCCTCCTCCTAGCGCTTCTAATAAGTAAATATATACTAAAATTATTTTAGGCTTAAAGTCTAGATTATTTTATTATTATATTTAATTAAGTTAATAGGCTCTAAAGTATACCTAATAATATATAAGTTTTTAAGAAACTTTATTAAAGATATTACTTCTATAGTAAGAATAACTTACTTAAGAAATAATAGTAAAAGTAAAAAATAGTAAATAGCTTTTTATTATTAGTATACTTAGTATTATAGTAATTAATTTTTTTATTAGATTTATCCTTATTTAGGGTTATTTAAGTTATATTAGTTTATAGAGTTTACTAGAAATTAATTAATATAATTTTCTATTAGCTAGTTATTAAGTAATATATTAGCCCTATAAGGAAATTAAGCTCTATAACCCTTATAGTAGATTTAGGGCCTTCTTAAGAGCTATATATATTACCCCCTATTTAGTATAAACTATTACTAATTCGTGTTAATTTATAATAGTATTAATAATATTACTATTTATATTATAAAAAATAAATATCTATTATACTAAGTATAAGAAAATATTAGATATAAAGATTTTAGTATTCTTAATAATAGTTTTAATAAAGTTAATAATTACTAGTAAGGTCTTTAGTTAATAGTATACTTTATAAACTAAAGTAAGCTAATAGAAAATACTATATAATACTAGTAGACTCTATAGACTAAAATAACCTTATAAAATATATTATTAAATACTAGTAGATTTTATAAACTAAGGGGAGGCGAAATATTTTTTAAATCCTTATACTAGTATACTCTATAAACTAAAATAAGCTAATAGAAAATATTATTAACTACTAGTAAACTCTATAAATAGAGACGAGTTAATAAAAAATTCTACTATACTAATACTAAATAGATAATATAGATACTATAGGTATCTATATAATATATTATTTCTAGATTCCTAAATAAGTTCTCTATATAGCTATTTAATTAATTACTAGTTATATTAATATTTTTTACTAGAATAGATAGGAAGTTATAGATAGGGTAATAGATATAATTCTAGAGTAGGTAAGTAAAAATATAAGGGAATATATTAGATAAAAAAAAGTTATTTATTTATAAAGTTAAAATTTAAAGCTATTATATATATATTATATTCTCTAGTTAATAGTTACCCTCTTTATAAGTAAAAACCTATAAGAGAGATAATCTAGACTAATAAATAACTAAAAAACTATTTAGTATACTCTATTCTATAGCCTATTATTATTAAATCTCTTTATTCTACTAGTAGGTACTAGTATTATATAAATTAATACCTCTACTTATAATATTTTTAAATATCTTTATTAATTCTATCTAGTAGTTTAGTCGCGCCTTTAAAGATAATATATTATTAATAAGTATATATATATAATACTCCTCTTTTATTTAACCTTAATAATAGATTCTAGTAAAGAACTATTTAAACTTTTAGATACTATAATTTAGCTTCTAGAGAATAATATAATTAGTAGACTATAGATTTAACCCTATACTACTTATTTCTAATATTAATATTATAATTTAAGGACTATTAGATTTATCTTTTTAAAAAAAATTTAAAGTAAGGCTATACTCCTTCTCTATTACTATAGAGGTATAGATATAGATATTATTTCTTCTAAATTCTTTAGATATAAGAATATTAACTACTTTAGTAATATTTAGCTATAAAATTTCTATAATAATTTTATTAGACTTTTTATTCTAGTACTTTATTTTTATAATCTTATATAGGAGTTTTTTTTCTATTAATTACTTTATATTATTCTTTATATTATATATCTCTAGTAGCTTTCTCTATATATTAGGGTTATATAGAAAAGCTAGAAATTTAAGTAAATTATAATTTTTAGTAAACTTACTAGATTTCCCTTATTTATTCTTCTTACTTTACTACTAATATACTAACTATACTATACTTACTATATTTATAATAATAATATAATTATATATATTAGTTTATTTATCTTTTATAGGCTTAACTTTAAGCTTACTCTTACTATACTTTATATAATCCTCCTTATACTTATACTTAATCTTAGTATTTAGCGCGTTTTTTCTTTTTATAATTTAGTATTTTTTATTTTTATTTAGCCTTATAGTAACCTTTTTATAAACTAACTTTATTTTTATATTAATAATAGACTTATTATTATACTAAAGGGTATTAAAAGACTATATAATTATAAAGAGTAATATAGTAAATACTATTATCTCTATAATTATTTTATAATAGTTTAACTATTATAATTTATTATACTTTATATTTATATTACTAACTATTTTTATAATTAATTTCCCTAATATATCGAGTATTTTTATCCTAGATATAGAATCTAGTTATTAGAAAACTTAATATATATTTTTTATACTTACCTACTTAGGCTAATAGAGCCCTAAAGTATAGAAAATATAATATTTAATCTAGTTAGAATAAATTAGTATACTAGATATACTCTATATAATTAGGTAAATACTATATATAGTATAAAAGAAATCGCGAATAAAATTAAAAATTATTTACTATTAAATATTATTTATATCCTTATAGAACTTATCCTATACTAAAGACTTAACTATAAGGAGTTATATATTATATAAATAGGCCTTTAAGTAATTAATATTTAGGGCTAGAGTTCTACTATTAGATTTTATCTTAACCCCCTTAACCTAGATTAATAAACTAAACTTAACCTAGATATTTATAAAGTAGTCTAGTATAGTTAAAATAATAAAATTAAAAGTTATAGCTAGTATATAGCTATTAGTAGATTTAATCTTTATAATTTTAGTTTTTATAAATTCTAAAATAATATTTAATTATACTATTCTATATTAAATTTTAGATATATTTATTTATATATAATTCTTCTTTAGAATAGTTCTATATAGGTAAAGTTATTCTTAAGTATAATATTAAATATATATACTAATCTCTTTAGTATTAAAAGAACTATATTAATTTTACTTATTAAATATTTATATACCCTTTATATCTAACTTAAAAGTAAACCTAAGTCTAGAGTAACTCTTAAGAAACTAGCTACTTTTAAGAAGTATTTAAATATTATATTTAAAGCTATTAAAAATACTATATAGAGTAATAATTAGTATATTACTAATTTTAAAAGTTTTATTTAAATATATAGTTTTATAGTTATATAGTATATACTAGTAGGTAATTAGTAGTAAGTCTTATAAGGGGTAAATAGATTTATTAGATATATTTAGTACTAGATATTATAAAAAGTCTCTATAAATCTAGTATTATATAACTATAATATAGTTAATCTTATAGTACTTTATAATAATTATTTTAAGTATAAACTTAATAGTTTTATTTATATCTAGCTTATTATTATAGATATTACTACCTACTATTATATACTCTAGCTAAAAGATCTCTATAATAAAGAGAATCTAATAGGGTTTAATTTTAATACCCTCTACTAGTCTAAAGTACTTAAAGGGAATATTATTAGTCTACTTTAATTTATCTCTACTAAGCTAAGGAAGTATTTCTAATTTTTATTATATTATTTTTAGATAAATCCTTATATACTTCTTAGTTAATATAAACTCCTCGGGTATTTAGAAAACTAAAAATATATTATTATAATTATTATAATTATTATTCTCGAATTTAATTATTTTATTCTTATTAATACTATTATATAGTATTATCTAGCCCTTATAATTACTATTAGGGTTTTTAAATAAATATTCTTTATCTTTTATATTATAAATTAAGTAGAAGTACTTTTTTTTATAATATAAGATATACTAGACTAGAGGGGTATTATTATTAATTTTAAACTTACTATTAATTAAAATAGCCTTTTCCTTACTTAAGCTAAAATTCTAAATATCTAGTTCTCTAAAGTTAATATCTTTTTTAAATCTAAGGGATCTATAACTATTATAGAAATTATAAATAAACTAGATTAAATTATAATTACTAAAAAAGTTTTTATTTTAGTTATCTTTCTTAGTATTAGTTATAACTATATTAAGATTACTATAAGTATATAAAAGAAAAGAATATTTATTACTATTAGCTAGAAACTTATTAATAATATTACTAATAGGGTTTTTATTATTTATATTATTTAGATTATTATATATTTTACTAGAGTTATTATTATTATTATCTATAAAGTTACTAGATAATATAGTAGTAATAGTATTTATATATATAATATTTTTAACTACTTAGCTATAAGTAGAACCAGGACTATATTATAATATATTAGTATTATTATTTAGACTAATCTAATCCTTATTAAGAGTATAGCTATTTAAGTCTTAATTATTTATATTATCTAAAATAGTATATATTCTATTAGAGTTACTACTATTATTACCTATAAAGTTATTAAATAATATAATAAAACTATTTATAGATATATTATTTATAACTAAGCCATTCTCTATATAATAAGTAAGAGGCTCTATTCTATTTATTTTATAGTTTTTAGTATTAATTTTTAAGTTTATTTAATAGTATTTATAAGATAGAGATAATAATATATTTCTATTCTATTTTATTTTTACTTTTATTACTATACTAATTTTATTACTCTCTAGTAATTCTAGAAATAGAATAGTAGATATAGTAGTCTTATTAAAATTAAAATCTAAGAGCTTTTAGATTATAGTATTAAGAGTTATATAGGTTTAAATAGAAATATACTTTTTCTTTACCTTTTATATATAAACGCGATAATTCTATATAGTTTTAAATAGTATATTAGCTTTTTTTATTAATAATATCTATTATACTCTATTAGTATTACTAATCTAAAATATATTAATAATATTAAGTTTAGTTAGCTTATCTAATATTTTATATTATATAAAGTTAAATATAAGTTTAGTTTACTATAGTTAAATATAAGATAAAGAATATATTTTAGTTTAAATAAAAATTTTATATAAATTATAGTATATATTATTAATTAGCTTATTAATTAGTTTTTTAATTAAGGCTATTATTTACTTAGGTTTATTTTTCTAGACTAACGCTTATATAATAGATAACTCTTACTTAATAAATAATTTAGGCTTAATAGATAATTTAGGCTTAATAGATAATTTAGGCTTAATAGATAATTCGGGCTTAATAGATAATTTAGACTTAACTATTAGAGTAGTCTCCTTTACTATAGACTTAGGCTTATTATACTAATTTAGTATTATATAAAGGATATATACTTTCTATATATTATTAGGGATTTTTTAAATATTTAATATAGGGATCTTTTATAGTACTAGAATAATATAAATACTTTAGAAAGAGAACTTATAGTTTTTATATTATATATTAGTAGGGTTTATTATAGGGTAATACTCCCTTAGCTATTCTTTAATACCCTTAAACTAATTAGTAGTAAAACTAAATATAGTTTTATAATTAATATTCTTAAACTCTATAGGTTTAGAGTAAGTAGTAAACTAGGTCTAATTAAGTAATATTAGAAGTAATATTATAAAAGTTTAGTATATAATAGCTATATAAGGCTAGAAAAGATAGTTAGTAATAAATAGTAGATTATAAAATTAGATCTATTAATATATTTTTATATTAATTAAAATAGATAGTTAAAGAAGTAAATAATTTAATATAATATTAGTATTAAGTTATATTATACTCTCTATTACTAGAATAAAGGTAAATAGTAAAAAAATACTTAAAAGTAAAATAATTAAAAAAGTAAAGTTATCTTATTATAGGCTAATATTTAGAATATAGTAATTAGGTTATAAATTAATTTTTTATAAATCTATACTAGTTTATACTAATAGGTAGAATATAGAGATTTTTATATTATATTAAACTATTATAGTAAGCTCTCTATTATCTTAGTAAAAAAGATATAAATATATACTTAATAGTAGAAAATAGAATAAAATAATATTAATTAGTCTAAATATATAGTATAATAAGCTAATTTTATCTAAAACTATATAAACCTATATTAATAGGTAGAGTATAGAATTTTTATATTATACTAAGCTATTATATTAAGCTATTATATTAAAGTTACTATTATATAGGGAAAGGGAATTAGTAAATATATACTTAAAAATAGGGAATTAGTTATACTTAGGTAGATTATATTATTCTATATTAAGATATAGAGTATATATTTTATATAGAGTATAATATTAATATAATATAAAAAGAAAATATAAAGGGAACTATTTAAGAATATAAAACTATATATCTAAATATAACTAACTAGTTAGTACTATAATATAAAGTAAAAATAGAAAATATATTAAAAATATTTTTTTAGACCTAGATAGTTAGTATATAATAAATAATATTAATTTAAAATATTATACTAGATTACTCTACTATAGAGCGGGAGAGTAAAAAGAAATTATAAAAACTATTCTAGGTCTAACTAGTTAGTATATAATAGAGAATATTAATTATAAATAACTTACTAAATTACTAAGTAATATAGCTAGGAGTTAAGTTATTAAAGTAATATAGCTATTAAAGAAGGTATATTTATACTAGTTATATAACTAGAATATTTATAGTCCCTATTTATTTATACTAATTATAAACTTTCTATCTATAACTAAAATATTTAAATAGTTTTTTTTCTTTTTTATCCCTTTTTTTAATTCTATAAATAGCCCTTTTAATTTTAATACCTTTTTTTTACTTTTAGATTTTATACTAGACTAGTATAGTAAGCCTTTATAATTATACTCTATAAATATATACCTATCTATTTTATAAATTACTAAAGATATACTCTCTATATATAAAAATATTCTAATAAGTTATTAACTACTATATAGCTATTACTACTATAAATAGTCTAGTAGTATATTTTATTACTTATAATATTAGCTACCTATTATTTAAGGAAAAGTTTTCTAAGGGTATTACTATATTTATAATCTATCTAGAGAAAAAAAAAATACTACTAATAATACTAATAATAAAACTAAGAATAAAATTAATAATAAAAATAATAATACTTTTAGTCTCTATATAAGTAATATCTTTATAAAAAAAAAGCCTATTAGTAAAAAGAACTTACTACTTCTCTATAATAAGTATAAGTAATTTAGCTATTTTTAAGCTTAATACCCTAACTAAATATATAACTAGTATAAGTAACCTAATTATTTTTAAACTAAATACCCTAATTATCTCTATAACTAGTATAAATAATCTAGCTATTTTTAAATTAAATACTCTAACTATCTCTATAATTAGTATAAGTAATCTAGCTATTTTTAAGTTAAATATTCTAATTAAGTATACTATAAGTATAGTAATCTAGATTATCTAGTATTAGACTATTAATTACCTAATAAGTATATAATTTATAATAAAAAAAAATATAAATATAAAAAGTATCTAAATAAATATTTTTACTATTTAGATACTAATTATATAGTTAATATATACTATATAATCTAATATATAGTTACTTTTATTAAAGTATCTATTACTAAGAATACTTTTACTAAAATATCTATTATTATAAATATATCTATTAAAGTACTAACTAATCTAGATACTATAGAAAATATTAGACCCCCTTTTAATATATTTAAGGTACTAGAGATTAGCTAGCTAAAAATTATAATATTTATAATAGTATAGCCTAAATATATTTTATTTATATATCTATACTTAGTAATCTTATATTTAAATAAGGATATAAAAGGCTATTAGATTTATAAAGAAATTATCTTTTAAATATCTATTTTTAACCTTTTATAGGATATTAAAATCTATAAGCTTTTACTTAATTTATTTTCTAATAACCCCTCGCTTTTAGAGAAAGATAAATATAATTTTAAGTAATTTAATACTTTAGACTATAATAAGTTCTATAAATTAGTTTATAAAGAGAATATTATTTCTAGTTTCTACTATATTATTTAGCTAATAGAATTATATAAAAATAATAATAATAAAATAATAAATTACCTTACTTTTAGTTTAAGTATATTAGGTTATAGGATATATACTATATATCCTATAAAAAGTAGTATATATATAAAGTAGTAATACCTAATATCCTATTAATTAATATCTAGTATCCTATTAACTAATACTAATTATTCTACCTATTAACTAATA
>MU001514.1:808786-823158 GCA_010093485.1 Karstenula rhodostoma CBS 690.94
TAATACTAATTATTCTATTAACTAATATCTAGTATCTAGAAACTATAATAGGGGTAGTTATAAAAGTTTATAACTTTCCTATAGCCCCTTTTAGTATAATCCTTTATATATATCTAAACTTTTCTATTAACTCCTATTATAAGGTATATCCTCCTATATACTAATATTACTAAAACTTTCCTTTTTAATAGTATAATATACTAGTTATAGACCTTTTACTAAGTTATATTTTACTAAATTACTATCTAATAGTTCCTTTAGTAATAATTTTTTAAAAGGTAGTCTATTTATTATATAGATAATATATATATCTTTAATTACTATAGAATTCTTAAATACCTTCTTATTATACTTTATAACTATATCTATTTAGAAGCTAAACTATACTATAGTTATACCTCTTTTAATATATATATTTAAGATAGTATTTTAAGGCAAGATTATAAATATTTTAATTCTAAATTTTACCTTTAGTATATACTATCTCTTTTCTACCTCTAGTTATTTTCTAAATTCTTTCTATATAGATAGGTCTATATATTTTATAACTTCTTCCCCTTCTACTATATAATATAAAACTCTAAATAAGTATTCCTTTACTATAGTTATATAGCCTTTTTCTTATTTATTAGATAGTACTTTTTACTTCTATACTATTATTTCTACTATTTTAAATTCTATCTAAATTACTACCTATATCTATTACTATCTTATCTCCCTAATAATTCTAATAGTCTAGCCCTACTTTATTATTATATATAGTAATATAAACCTTACTATATCCTCTTCTATAAGACTAGACTCTATATATATACCTTTTAAATACTATAATAATACTAGCTAGTTTTATTTTTAATTTATATTATTTTCTCTATTTCCTCTAAATAATATATCTTTCTCTACTATAAGTTTATTTATTTTATTTTCTATATTAGTAAAGAATCTCTTTCCCTCCTTATACTATACTCTCTATACCTATAGTACTATTTTCTAATTTTATAAATAGTTTACTATTCTAATTACTATAGCCCTATTAATTATATTACCTATTATATTTATACCTATTTTTAATAAACTCTAGATAAACTTTCTATATCTTTACTCCTCTTTACTTATTATAATATTTTTAGCTATTATAGTAGATAAGTTTTATATATTTACTACTTTTTATATTATTATTTCTTTTAACTTCTACTTTAGTTTCTTATTTACCTCTCTTATACTAGTTTTCTTTAGCTATTCCTTCCTTTTTTTTTTTATACCTTAGTCCTTCTCTTTATTATTCTATCTCTTAGTATACCTTTTTTTAATACTAATCTTATTAGTACTTTTATATACTTCTCTAATATTAGTTTTTTTATCCTCTATTATCTAACTTTTATACTTTTATATAATAAACTAGGTAATATTTTTTTTTAAAGTATATTAATATATCTATTATACTATATCCTCTAGTATAGATACTATAAAAATATTACTAGTAGAGCTATCCTTATTATATACTTCCCTATATATAGGGCCTCTAGAACGTGTAACTTTATATATATACTATAGTATATCTAGTAAATTATTCTTAATTAGTTCCTTTTCTTTATAAATATCTAATAGTATATATACTATTATTACTAGTATATTTATTATTTAATACTAGTAGTTATATTACCCTTATTATATACTAATATATAATATTTTTCTAGTCTAGCTTAGTAGCTATCTAATTTTAGCCTAGACTATAGCTAAAATTAAATAGTACTATATATTCCCTCTACCTTAGTAGCCTACTAATTTTAACCTAGATTAGGGCTAAAATTAAGGCTACCTCCCCTATCTACTATAGTCTAAGTAATATTTATTTATTTTAATAAAGCTTATAACTTTATATTCTATATATTATATTACTATATTTTTCTTTCTAGTAAGATATTCTTTTATTTTAGTAGAGAGTACTATAATACTACTATACCTAAATAAAAATATAAAATCTAAAAGTTAGTTAATAACCTATTTAATAACTATCCTCTTCTATAGAACTATAAGGACTTTATTATCTCTACTAAGGCTAAGATACCCTATTCTAGTCTATTAGTATATAGTAATAGTTATTACTATAATATATATAGCTTAATTATTACTAGAGTTACTATAAAGTATAATATATTTATTTATCTATATAATAGTTATATAATTTATAGCCATTTCTATAATAGTATAACTAAGTACTATTTCTAATACTCTAATTATATTAGTATAGTTATAAATTAATAATTCTTTTCTTCTATCCTACCCCTATTTACCTACCTTAGTATAACCTACTAATTTAAAGTACCTTCTACTAGTATTATAGGAACCCTACCTAAGCTATATAATACCTCTATATTCCTAATTAATTTATATTTTAATTTTTATTACTTTTAATCTATATTATCCCTAGCTAAGCCTATTACTTCTACTATATAACCGAATTATAGTATAGTCTCTTCTTTAAAGTTCTAGCTATAATATACTTTAATATAGATATAGTATATATAGGAATAATAGCTATAATTTATATCTAGTATATTTTCTATATCTATAAATTTATAGATAGTATATACTAGATTTTTAGAGGTCTTTACTAGTATTACTATATAGTAAGCGTACCTAGTATTTATTACTATACCTAAAGCTAAATTTAAATTTAAGTTCTTCTACCTATATACTATTATAAAGAGTATAGCTTATATATAGTAAAATATAGTAATAAAAACCTCCCACTTTATATAAATCTAAGTAATATAGAAGTATAAATATAATATTCCTATAATTTTTATTAAATTTTACTAAGACTCTACTCTTTATTATACTAACCCTTTTTAGAAGATTTTCCTTTTTTTTTTTTATACTTTATCTCTTAGGGCTATATAATCTAAGACTCTTTATTTATAAAAATATTAGTAATTAGTTTAGAAGTAGGTTATAACCTACCTAAATATAATAGAAATTCTTCCTACTATTAAAAAGTACTATAACTATATATATTTAAACCTATTTAAAGGATATTATTATACTTTTTAACTCTTCTTACTAGAATAAACTAGCTAGTCTACTTAGTTTAAACTTATCCTTATTATTCTAGTAGCCTTCCTTAGTCTCTCCCCCTAAGGTAATAGATTTTAAGAGGCTTATAACTTTACTACTAATATATTAGCCCTTAAAAAAATATATAGGTTTACTAGTCTATAGTATCTCTAAGATATACTTCTTTATATAGTATCTATAGAGGCTCTAGATTATTCTAATTCTAATTTACTAGTTTCCTAAAAGAAGGCTAGCTTTTTTATTACTAAACTAAATAACTATAAGATAGAGGATTAGAATAGAGAGCTATATAATATATTTAAAATATAAATATATAACTACCTTACTATAGAGTACCCTACCTCTATAAATTAATTTATTAATATAGTATACTTTCTTAGTACCTTTTAATATAGGGAGAACTTAGACGCCTTTATTTACTAGAATAAGGATAATATAATTATTTATAAAATTAGAATAGACCTTACTTTATTTTCTTCTATAGTAAATAACCTATTTAAGAAGATATTTATTCTTTTCTACTAGCTAGTATTTATATAAATATAGGTAGGACTACCCTCTATCCTATAGAATATACTAAGAGAAGATCTAAAAAATATAACCCCTAACTTTAATATTTTTAATATAGATAATCTATAACTTAAGTATAGTACTAGTTTTATTATTTAATAGCTTTTATAGTTATTTAATATAAAGGACTCTAAAGGTTATCTACTTATTAGTATTAAAAACTATACCTAGATATAGTAGTACTATAATCTTATTTAAAAATTTCTTAATATACTCTTAGGTTTTATATACTTTATAAGTGACTAGTCTAGTTATAGTAGTAAGATATTAAGTTTATAATTTAAGAATAATTATATAACTAGTATCTAGAATATATTCCTTTATAATAGTTTTATTATTATTATTCCTTAATACTATAAGGGCTATAATAGAGATAAGTCTATAAAGACTATCTACTACTTTTTTTCTTATAAAGTAGGTAGCCTTTTAGTCTAGTATATCTGGCTTATTTATTTTTTCTACCTTACTATATAGGGATAAATTAATAAGGAGATATATAACTATTACTATAATTAAGTCTAGAATTATTTACTTTAGCTAGATTTACTTAGTAAGTAATAGACTACCTTTTAGGCTCTTAGTTATATTATAAGGCGGGTAATACTTTATTAAATAGAAAAAGAAATTAATATTAGTATAATATACTATCTCCTTATTATCTTTAGTAGAAAGCTTTCTACTATTAATTACCTACTATAGGAACTATTAAAGGAGGAGGTTAATAAAATAATAAATAAAGTAGAGATAAAAGCCTATAAAATATAAGCTAGCTATTTACTAGAAATAGCCTATATAGTCTATACTCTAGATATTTTAAGGATTTTTACTTATAAGTTTAATAATTTAGAGGTATATTTTAAGATATCTACTAAGTAGTATAAGGCCCTAAAGTTTCTTTTAATTTAAGAGGAAAAGGCCCTTTAGAAAGTTAAGAAAGCTATTTATTCTAATTATCTAGATATTAATATAGTATAACTATTATAAAAGAATTTTAGAAAGTTAGTCTAGTTTAGAGGATAATAAAAGTAAGCTCTTTATATAATTTTAATAGAGGAGAGTATAGTTATCTATATTATAGATATTAGATCTAGTAAAAGTTTCTTTTTCCTTTTTTTTATCTACTTTCTAGACTATAGTTAGACTATTATTATTATCCTACTAGTAGTACTCTACTCTAACCTTTTTTATTATTATTCTAAATTATAGATTAGAGCTACTATATAGTAGTAAGGAGTATATAATAAATAAGTATCTATTATCCTAGTAATCCCTAAAAGTATTTTAAATAATTCCTTCTAGACCTATATTACTAGGTAAAAAGTATTAGGAGTATTAGAGAGGATTATAGTAGACGAGTTCTACTATATTATCTTTCTAGATATAGCCTATTACCCTTATTTTTATAATTTCTATATATTTATTAAATATTATATCCCTCTTATACTCCTCTCTATAACCCTACTATTTACTAAATAGAGTTAAGCCTTTTAACTTTTTAAACTTTCTACTAATATTATAACCTTTAGGGAGTCTACTATTTAGTCTAAAATCTAGTATAAAGTCTATACCTTATATATAATAAGTATAGACCCTATAATAGCTATAATAGAATATATTAAAAAGGTTTTTTAATTATATAAAAAGGTTTTTATTTATATTAATCTTATTATAATTATAGATATACTGGCTCTATAGCTTAACTATCCTAAGTACTATAAAAAAATAAAAAAGAAAAAATAATTTATAAGTTTAGTATAATTTTAGACCTTAGAAATAAGTATTATAGTAGCTATAAGTATCCTTATAGAAGGTCTAAATATACTAGATATATATATAATACTATATTTTATATTATTAATAAACTTTTATAGTCTTATCTAGGTAGGTAGATAGATTAGTTAGAATAATAAATCTAGTCTTACTAAACTAGTACTAGTAGATACCATCCCTAATATATATTTTAATAAGGTTAGTAATATAATAAAAATATCTATTCTTACCTATATATAACTTTAGTCTCTAAATAAAGTCTACTATTATATTATTATTAATAGCTTTTTAGATAATAATACCTTAAGGATAATATATACCCCTTTTAAATAATCTTATAATATTTATATACTAAGATTCTATCCTCCTATATAAACCGGCTCTATTTAGGTACTATAAATTCCCTAGCCAAAGAAATAGCTATTAGTAGTATTAATATTAATACTAATATACTAGAACCTATTACCCTTATATACTCTAATACCCTATAACTATACTTATAGGGATATAATAATACCTATAAAATAATCCTTTTTCTAAGATAAATTTATACCTATATAGCCCTAGTATACTACTCTAATTTATAAATAGTAAGCTCCCTATTATATATACCTTTTATCTCTATTAAATAAAAAAGAAAACTCGACTTTTTTATATAGAATACTAATAATACTAATAAACTATATACTAAGTTATTTTATAATAAATTACCTACTTATATAGCCTACTAGAGGCTATACTATATTACCTATTTTATTAAAGAAGACCCGTTTAAATATAGATAGGATTAGTATACTAGTACTAATAGTAGCTAAGCTAAGTATATTAGGGATATTATTATAACCTATTAGTATACTATAGATAATAAATAGGTAAAGGGTAACTACTAGTTCTATTTAATACCTACTAACTACTATCTAGAATAGATATTTCTAGAAATAAGTAAAGTAAAAACTATTCTAGCCTAATAAAGTCTCTATATTAATAAATATATAATTTATAATACTTAGGCTATTCTTTAGAATAAATATAAAACTATATACTCTAAATAGATTAATAAAATTAAGGAAATAAAGAGAGATAAATAGAATATAAATTTACTATATAATTTTAAAATATACTTTATAAAGGTAGTTAATTTTAGAAATAACTATAAAGTAGGGAGAATTATTTTAGGACTAAACTAAATTATAAAAATATACCTTATATTAGAATAATATAACTAACTACTTCTATTATATACCTAAGATAGGGACTAGGATATAAAAGGACTAGATATATAGTAGGAAGAATAGTAATATTATATATCTATACCTTACTAAGCTAATAACTAGATAATATATAAGGGACACTCCTATAGGGGGATATAAATAAGTTAATACCCTATCTAATTCTAGATAAAGTATAATTATTTTTTATTTAGATTTCTTATCTAGATAATATACTAGTTATATAATATAGACTTAATATAGATAAATAAATAGAGTACTTAAATAAAATATATACTATTTAAATTTTCTATTCTTTTTACTTTCTACTCTTATCTACTCTATCTTTTAATACTCTTTTACTATCTCTATTATAGTTTTTATTTCTATTACCCTTAGCTATTATAATACCTCTAGTATTATAAATATAATAACTAGCTAGATTTAGCTAGAAGAGATACTAGATATATTAAATTTTCCTAAGGACCCCTAAATAATATAGCCCTAGCTAATAGGTTACCTTTAACTAAATAAGTAATAAGCTAGAAACTTTTTTATAAATCTCTATAGTAACTATTAATTTAATATAGATTAGAACCTATTATAATAGAAATTAGTTTACTAATATTATTTAGTATATAGTCTCTTTTCCTCTTTATTATTTTTTTTTTTCTATCTATAAAACTATACTAGTTTAATATATTTACTATATTTATTACTACTATACTTTTATACTAGTATAGAGGGGATATTAAAAAGTTTTCTATATATTCCTATATACTTATAACTACTATACTCTTATACTAGTTTAAGGGGAAATATTAAAAAGTTTTCTATATATCTCTATATATCTATAACTACTATACTCTTATACTAGTCTAAGGGGAAATATTAAAAAGTTTTCTAAATACCTTCTATATACCTATAATATATTATCTAATATAGAGATCTCCTTTTTTAGTATTTTAGATTTAGAAAAATATATTAATAAATTTAGTTTTTTAAACTAGTATAACCTAAATTCTAATTAGCCTCCTTTACCTTAATTAGACTTAAGTAAAGCTAGCCTTACTATATCTAACCTAGCTATAAAGTAGAAATATACTAGATTACTAAGTCTATATATTTCTACTTCTATAATATAAGTTAGATATATAAATACTTTCTAAAACTTTTCTAACTACCCTCCTAATAACTAACTACTAGATAATATATCTATTACTTTTTTTAAAGATAAAGTATCTAATAATAGTAATAGTAGAAATATAGAGGATATAATAGCTAATAAAATAAAAATAACCTTAGTCTATATAAATAAAACCCTATATATATTAGACTTAGTACCTTTTTTAAAATAGATTATTAGTCTTAGAGATTTTATTAATAAGATACTTACTATATTCCCTAATATCTTTATCTAAATATATATCACGAACCTACTTATTACTTTAGCCTATAAAGAAATTATATAGTATATTAAACTTAGTAAGTAATTACTAAGCCTAAATAGAGTAATTAAAGAGGGTATTTTAAAAATAGATAAGGTTCTATTACTTACTACTCTACCTAAAGTATAATAGTTCTAGAGTCTAATATTCTATTAGGCCTACTTTATAAAGAAGGTAGAGTATATTCTTACCTAATCTATATAATTATTCTTTAACTAAATAAAAATTAAGGGAGAAGATATAACCCTTATATACCTATAGATTAGTTATAAGATTATCCTATAGCTAAACTAACCCCTTAATAAAATACGCGCCCTAAAGAATTTAGTAGTATTAATTTAAAAGGGATATATAAAAGTCTTTATTATATAAATATAATCTAGTATTATTAGGATATAGAATAGAAAAATAAATATATAAGTTATCTAAAAGGTAACTAATAATATTAGCTTTTAAGGTATACCTTTTTACCTGGCTATAAAATAGTTAAAGGTTAGCGACTCTAACCTAATTCTTAAGCTAGAGGAGAATCTACTTATATATAATAATACTATTTCTAGTATAGTAAAGCTATAATATATCTAAGGGATATTAAATAAGAAAGTTTTTATATCTTTTCTAATTAATATTAAAAAATAGAATACTTATACTTTATAGAATCTAGCTACTAAGGTCTAACTAGAAAAGTTTATATATTTATATCTAATAATAGTTTATATAATAAATATAGATACTATAAAGTATTAGTTATATAGAGTCTTTATTAATATACTCTAGAAATATATAAAATACTATCTATATAATATTAAAACTATTATAAACCCTAATTATACTAAGAATCTAATTATTTATATAGCTAATAATTTTTATTAGAAGTACTTAAAAATTACTCTACTAGCTTTCTAGTTTATAGTAAAGGACGGTATATTAGTATTCTATATACTAGAAATAGTTACTAAAGAGAAAGTAGAAATAATTTATAGAA
Source organism: Karstenula rhodostoma CBS 690.94 (assembly GCA_010093485.1). Taxonomy (NCBI): domain Eukaryota; kingdom Fungi; phylum Ascomycota; class Dothideomycetes; order Pleosporales; family Didymosphaeriaceae; genus Karstenula; species Karstenula rhodostoma. The sequence goes on from MU001514.1 coordinate 817,846, forward strand.
ATATTAAGAATACTATAGTAGAGAATAACTATAATATACTATAAAGAAGTAAATAGAGTAAGGTAGCCAATATAGTATTTTTTTCTATTAAGTAAGCTAATAATTATAGTATAGAAATTTTTAAAATAAATAGTAATAATAATATATTTATTTTAATATATTTTAAGGAGGTCTATACCTCTATATATATTACTAATATAAGGTATAAGTTAATACTATATATAATACTCTCTTTTAAATAGTAGTAGGTAGTTACTATAAAATAGGTAGCTAATATACTAACTAGTATTAATAAAGTAGTATCTATTAAAGGTAGGATTATTACTAATATAATTAGATTAGGTAAAACTATTTAAGTAGGGGTAATTATATTTAAGGTATATCTCTAGTAGGTTTATAGGAAACTTTTTTATAAATCCTTTAGCTATACTTTATTTTACTTTATTAACTTATTATAAGTTATACTAGATTATAAATATTACCTTAACCTAAAACTTACTAATATCTATAAAAAGTAACCTACCTAGTCTATTATAAACTTAAATTATAAATAGTTTAGAAATAAATCTAGGCCCTTTTTTTATTTTATTTTAGCTAGACTTTACTATTAGACAGTAACTAAACTTATATAAATATTAATTTACTTTACTATTTTTATAATCTCCCCTAATAAGTTATTAGCTATATCTAGTTTTAAAGTAGTTACTAGTTTCCCTAATACTAATTTAAGTATTTAAAACTATAAGAATTCTTATAACTAGTATATTATTTTTATAGCCTTCTATAATTATATAGCTAAGTTTACTAGCCCCTATACTTTCTAGTTCTATATTAAGAAGAATATTAAATTATTTACTAAGGAAAATAGCTTTAAGCTAGATAAATTTAACTTCTAGAACTATAAAATATAGCCTAATTCCCTACTAACTAAACCCCTAAATAAGTATATCTATATTTTTAATTATAAGTTTAGGCTAGTATTTTATAATAAAATATAAGATTTTTTATAAAATTAAAGTTCTATATAGAGAACTATTTTATAATTATACCTATATAGATTATTTCTATTATTAGGCTATTCTATATCTAGAGATATAGAAAATATTAGAAACTACTTAAAACTACTAGAGAATCTAAACCTCCTTAATAAGTTTACTAAGTAGGAGAATAAATACTATAAAGAGTTAGCCAAGACTAGCTATATTATAGGGTTTTACCTAGATTATAATAATCCCTACCTACTTAATAAGGAGGATTCTAAGTAAGTTCCCCTATAAAAAGGTTAGAAAACTTTTCTATATCCCCCCCTAATATATATTAATAATATATAGTATATATTTTAGATTTCTATATAGTAACTAGATAAAGTTTATAATAAATACCCTAAGCCCTACTTATAATAAATAGATTACTTAAGGTAAGCTTATATAACTAATTATAGTATATTTTATATTTAGATATAACTTTAATAGTACTATTATTCCTAGATTTAAAAATACTATTAGCTAGTCTATTTTATTAAAGTACTATTATACTATTAAGTAAATATTTATACTATTAGATAAGTATACCTATAATAACTAGTTTATATACTAGTCTAAGTATATATTTATAATATATAAGAGTTCTAATAGTTAAAATATTCCTATAGTTAATACCTATATTTAAAAAACTATCTAGATTATTAAGTTTTACCCTTTCCTTAGATACCTATATATTAAGGTTAATATAGAAAAGTAATCTAAAGACTCTATATATAAATATAGTAATAATTACCTTAATCTAAAATATAATCTAAACTATAAATTCTAGTTTTATAACTAGTCCCTCCTCTTTAAAGAGTATAATATACTCCCTAAGGGTAGTTTAAAAAAATATAGTAATTATATTTAGTAGTTATTTAAAAAGGTACTAGATATAGGTTATAATACTATCCCTATTAATATTAACTAGGATAAGCTTAATAATATCTAACTTATCTATAAGTTTCTTAAGTATTTACTAAAAATATAAGTAATTATAGCCTTTATTATAGACTAGACTTTAGTTTATAATAAAAAGATTATTCTATAGTTTTTTATACCCCTAATTTAGAAGCTTATTTAAGAAATTCTTAAACTATTAGAGTATATATTATTTTTAGTTTACTTCTCTAATAGTATAGTCTAGTATAACTAGGTTTAATCTCTCTAAAATAATACTAAGACTAAAATTTATATTCTTTTTATATCCTTCTAGATATTTAGTACTAGCTATAACCTTTAGAATAATAGTTATATTAGTACTTTTATAAATTTCCCCTTAAATTAAAATATAGAGGACTAGGCTTTTAAATATTAATACTAAGGTAGCTAATATTTAAGTATATATTTTTTCTATATTACTATCTAAGGAATATATAGTATCTAGTAATATAAATAAATTAATTTACTTAGGGGTATTCTAGAAACTTTCCTATATACCCCCTATATAATAACTATCCTTACTAACTTTTCTAGTAAAAACCTACTTATTTTACTAATATTAGTATCTACTTTTTTTAATTATACTATTAAGGAAAATAGTATTAAGGAGTTTACTAAAACCTTTAATATTCTAGAGAATATTATTACTTAGGTATATAAAAATATATTAAATACCTTTATTAAAAGGTCTAAGTATAATATAGTCTTTAATAATATTAACTATAAATATCTTTTTATTTTTAGTAAATATATTATAAAGTTTATTAAGGAGGAGTATAAAAACTATAAGTATCCTTCTAAGTAATAGCCTATTCTAGTCCTATTTTCTATTATAATATATATTTTTATAGCCTCTACTTTTACTAGGACTATTACTAAAATATCTAGTTTTCTAGATAACTTTACTAAGAATATTATTAAATTAGGGTAGCTAGAGTTAGATATATATAAAGTAGTCTAAATAGAGAAATATAGTTTTAATCTAGATAATATCTTCTATACTAAATTTATATTTAAAAAGAAGAAGAAATCTAGTATAGCCTACCTTATAGACTATATTCTAAAGATAAGTAATATATTATTTAGAATATAAATAAAGTTTAATAAGTATACTAAAAATACTAAAATAGATTTATAAAATATTTATCTAATTATTATTCCTATATAATATAATAGTTTCTAGATATTTAATAATACCTATATAGAAGTATTTAAGACTACCTAAAAAGCTAATATAGAATAGAGTTTTAATAAGTAAATATTAAATATTAAGGAGTACTTAAATAAGTATAGTATATAGAATATACTTAATTATATAAAGTAATATTTAATATATTATTTACCTTCTAGTAATCTTATATCTCTAAATATATAAGAATATAGTTAGGTTATAAAATAGGTTAAAATCTATAAAGGTCTAAAGGATATAGACTATTTAACTATAATATTAAAGAAATCTAGTAAAGGTAGTAAAAAGAGGAAGTAGTAAATAATATTATATAGTTATAGTATAATAAAAATTAAAGTAGAGAATAGAGATTAAAGTAGGGTATAGAAATTAAAGTAGGGTATAGAGATTAAAGTAGAGTTATAATCTAGAACTATAGTCTAATAATAATAAAGATTAAAGTAGGGTTATAGTCTAGAATTATATAATAATAATTAGTATAGATAGTTCTAATCTATAGATATATTTTACTATTTACTTATATTTTTTTACTATAGTATTAAAAATCTACTATAGTGGTCTTTACTATAATTTTTATCTTAGATAGTATAATCTAGTAATATCTTATATACTATTATATAGGTAGATTTACTAAAATATCTATTTATAGTTTAGTAATTATTTTATAACCCTTTTCTCCTCTTTTTCTTTCCTCTTCTTTTTCCCTTTTCTTTTCTCTTCCTTCTCTTCTCTTTCCCCTTTCTACTACCTTCTCTAAACTATCTTCTTACCTACTATTCTATAATATAAATATATAATATATTTTAACTCTTTTATAGATTATTTAATTTTAATAAGTACTCTACTAACTAATCTATAAGGGAGATTTATAATTACTAATAGTAAAATAATACTTATACTATTATTAGTATAATTTATAAAGTATAAGAGGCTTCCTTTTTTAATAGTATATACTACCTATCTCTTCTAGATAACTAGATAGAATTTAATATTTCTAGAAATATAATAGAGGATTAAAAAGTAGCCTTTTATACTACTAAACTCTAGTTTAGCTAATTAGGGGCGTTTATAGTCTTAATACCCCTAGACCTATCTATATAGATATAATACTAAATAGTATTATTTATAGAGAAAAAGTATAGTATTACTTTACTCTTTAATAATATAAATATTAAAGCTAACTAGAATAAGTTTATTTACCTCTATAATTATAAGGAAGATAGTCTTAAGTAGATAATACTATAAAAGGAGTATAATAAGTATATTATAGGTATTATAGTAGATATAGTCTAAGTAGCTAAGAATATATACCTTACTAATCTAGTAAACTAGTTTATATAGTTAGAATTAGATAATCTAAATAAAGAGTAGATATAGACGCTTAAGGAATATATACTTAAAAAAAGAAAAAGGGAGTAATTATCTAGATACTCTAGTAATCTACTATTTATAATAAACGAGCTTAGTAACTACTTTTATAATAATACTAATAATAACTTTAATATATATAAGTATTTTAGAGTATATACTATAAAGGACCTAAATACCTTTATAGATAATAGATAGGCTAGATATAGCTAGGGAGCTTATAGTAAATTTTTCTATAAACCCCCTATTTAATTCTAAGTATAATATAATAATATAATATATAGTATTAGTATTTAATATATAGATAGGTATAGTTAGTATATAGTATTAGTATTTAGATTATAAATTAGTAGGGGGTAATTATTTTAATAAAAGTAGAGAAGATTATATATAGATATTAGATAGTATAAATCTATATATATAGGCCTCCTTACTTTAGGGCCCTAAGTAGGAAAATAATGGCCCGTGTATTCACTAAAGTAAAAAAATACCTAGGCCTAAATTAAAAAAAATAATTTTAGTTACTAAAATATACCAAGATCTTACGCGATACCTAAACCCCAAAGTAAAAAAATTCAATAATAAGGAACCCTAAATTAAAAAAAATAATTTTAGTTACTAAAATATACCAAGATCTTACGCGATACCTAAACCCTAAAGTGAAAAAATTTAATAATAAGGAATTCTAAATTAAAAAAAAAAATTTTAGTTACTAAAATATACCAAGATCTTACGCGATACCTAGACCCTAAAGTGAAAAAATTTAATAATAAGGAACCCTAAATTAAAAAA
>MU001514.1:830217-851186 GCA_010093485.1 Karstenula rhodostoma CBS 690.94
CTAAAGTAAAAGAAAATTACTTTAGGCTATTTCACTCCTATTTATATAAAACCTAAGTAGGCTATATAATCTAATAGTATATAATACTATCTAGGAGTATTTCTTAATAGCTCCTATAAATTAGGTTAAAAAATATTATACTACTATTAGCCTTAATTAGGAGTACTTTAGGGAAAATAAATAAATTCTAGTTAATATAACCTAGATTATTAAGCTTATTACTAAGGTCCCTATTATAATCTAACCAAGATAATTAGATTAAGTATATAGTATATTATACTACTAGAATAATTAAGCTATATTTCCTAATATACCTCTACTAGCTAAGTAATACCCTAGACCTCTAATAGTATAATAGTTATCTAAGGGGAAGATAGGTAACCTACTATATCTAAATATATATCTAAGTTTAGTATTATTAGATTAGTATACTTACTAGATTCGTCTAAAAAATAGGATATTAAGTCTATAACCTAACCTATAAATTATCTATATCTACTCTAGTCTATACCTATAATAATACTACTATATTATCTCCCCTATTAATATTATTATCCCTATATTTTATTATTATTACTATTATTATTATACTGCTTATTTATAAACTCTATACTATATTTTTCTAAATCTACTTCTATACTCTAACTATATACTACCTTACTACTACTTTCCTGGCTACTATATATAGTTAGTATCTATACTTATAAAATTAGTAGGAAGATTTATAGAAAGAAGTTAATAGGGTTTATTTTATCCTTATCTCTAAGTTCTAATAAGAATATAAAACTAGAAGGTATCTATATCTATTCTATATATACTAGGAATAATACCTCTATCCTCTATAATAATACTATAATATCTCTATTATAATCCCTTATAAGCTTAGCCTATTAACTAACTAACTTCTATATTAATTATTTCTTAATCTACTTATTAGGTATATATCCCCTAGATATTAAGGTAAAGATACTAACTAAACTAAATATTATCTTAATTATATTCTACCTTACTTTCTAATCTAATATATTTCTAAATATTCTCTATATATCCTTATTATAACTCTTATTAGGTATTCTTCTAAGGTCCTTAGTAAAAGTAATCTTAAATAGTACCTCCTTTATAACGTCCCTATAGTTCCTCCTATATACCCTAGTCCCTTACTTCTAACTATAAAACTTTTTTACTAATTTAATAAAGTATTTATATAACTAATCTAGTATCTACTATTAGTATATAAACTTAGTAATACTATTTACCTATATCTTCTATATATTAAAGAACTAGAACTAAAAATTAAATACCTTATTATCTAATAGAATACCCTATTACTACTTTTTATTAGTACTATCTATTAGAGTACTAGGGGATATATTTTAGTAGTAGGATAAAGCTAATATAGAATCTTATACTCTACTTTAGAATAAGATACCCTTATTTACTAGGACTTTAAATAACTTCCTTTTATAGTAATATTATCGTGCCTATATAAGTTTAATTATTTACTACTTATAGAAGGTATCTATAGACCTAACTACTATACCCCTACTAATAAACTTAGTAATTATATTAATTCTAATACTAGACTATTTATAGTAATAGGACCTATACTAATATTCCTTATTTAATTTACTATTAGATACCTCTATATACTCCTAGTCCTATAAGTTCACGATAGTATTAATTAGGCTATAATTTAAATTATTAACTAGCGCCTTATTTATAGCTAGTATACCCTTTCTAGTAATATATTTTCTCTTCCTCTATAATATTATAGAGTATCCCTTAACTACCTTAAGCTATTATTCTTATTATTATTAGCTAAACTCGTCTCCTTCCTATTCCTCCTCCTTTTTAAATTACTTATTACTATCGCCTTCTTATACCTACCTACCTCCTGGCCTAGCTATATCTTTATCCTATTAATTTAGATTTTAATATATTATATTAACTATCTTCCTTATCTTAGCTTTAGAAATATTAGTAATTATCTAATATAGTATATCCTCTAGTGTTCGTGTAACTAATATACTTACCTGGCCAAAGCCACCCTCCCCTATAGTATATATATATAAGTATATATTCTAGATTTTATTATATACTACTAGTATAATATTATATTTATTACTTAGCTCCCTATTTACTACCTCCACTAGCTATAGCTATAAGAGGCTAGTAAGGGTATAGAGAGAAGTTATAGTAGTAATTAGGTTTAGGGAATAGTTATAGTTATAATTAGGAGTATAAAAAAAAAGGTAGTAAAGGAGGAAAAATATAAGCTTCTAGAGGAAAGAAAAGGCTAGCCCCTAAACTATATAGAATTACTAAGCTAATTTTAATCCTATAGCTAGATCTAAATCTCCCTTAATATAACTACCCCTTTAATTTAACTATAATCTCTAGAATATTTCCTATTAACTTTAGAATTTTTATTAATTCTTATCTTTCTCTATTATTATAAGTATTAACTATTCTATACTATATAAAACCTTATCTATATTAATATAAAATATAGCCTTATTATTTATATATATTACTACTATTATATCTTCCTATTAGATATTAAATTATACTTTAGATTTAAGACTTATAAGGATATATCTATTTAGTAATATAGAGAGGTATAGAAACTTATAAATAGTAAATATATATAGCTCTACTTATTATAAAATAATATAATCTAGTTAATTATTTTATCTACTACTCCTTCTATAGCTATTAGTAATATAGTATTACTAATATTAGGTCTTAAGTATAATACCTATAGGATAATATTTAGGGGGGAGATAGTAAATATAACTAAGAATATAAAGAATTACCTCTATATAATATATAGGGTTAGGAGTTATAACTTTAGTATAAATACTTATACTACTACTACTAATATATAGATAACCTACTATTAGGCTATATTCTTATAATATCTCTAACTAAATAGATAAGAATTATAGTACTTTAAAGTATAGTATTCTATACCTTAACCCTATATATCTCCCTTAGTAGTAGATATTAAGAATAAAAAGGAAGGCTAGTTTATAAAAATAAATATAGAGGTAGATATAAAGGAGGAAGGGAAAAACTAATATATATTATATACTATAGCTACTATCTACTATACTATAGTAGATTAGTTTATATTATAGATTAATTAAGTATAAAAGAGACTAGATAAAAATATTATCTACTAGTATAGTAAGGTACTATCTACTACTAAATATATTATAAACCCCTTCCTTAAATATATAAAGTTTTATAAAGTTATTAATAATATAGAGTAGAATATAGTATAAAACTATATATATCTAACTACCTAGATATATCTAAGGCTCGCTCTTCTATAGGATATTATAAAGAGTATATTTTAGATTTAGTAGAATATAATTATATATAGTACCTCCTACTAGACCTATATATAGGTTATATAGGAATATCTAAACTATATACCTATAATACCCCTTATATACTACTAAAACTTCTTAGACTATTACTATAATATAATACTATCTATATTTACCTTCTTCTACTAAGTATTTAAGGTAGGTCTAGACTACCTACTAATACTAAAGGTATTAGAGATAGTAAAAAGGATATAGAAGGGTATCTATATATATCTAGTAAAAGTAGATAGCTTTATTACTATAATTTTAGTTATAGTCTATAATTACTAGACTCTAGCTCCCTTAAAATAAATATATTATAAGTTTTAGCTAGCGCTTATATAGTAGACTACTAGTAGGAGTAATTTTAATCTAGCTATTATAATAGCGATTATATTTATTATTCTAGACCTATAAAAGCCTGGCTTTAAGTAGGTATATAACTTTATTATAGATATATTTATACTAAAGAAATACTACTATCTTATAATATATTAGTACTTTTAGGAGACGATTATAATATAGCTAGAAGAGGAAGATAAAGAGAAGGAAGAGGAAGATAAAAAGGAGGAAAAGGGAGATAAAAAGGAGAAAGAGAGAGATAAAGAGGAGAATATAGAAACTACTATAGTAGCCCTAGCTATAAATAATAAGATAGATAATACTAGTTTAATAATAAAAGAGGCTATACTATTTAGTAATACCTCTACTACTAATATAAAGGTACTAGTTAATAAGGAAAATATTCTAACTACCTTATAGGACTATAGCTAAAAGGCTAATTAGGAGTTAAGGGATTTTATCTATACCTACCTTAGTACTAAGTCCTATACCCCTATATTCTAGCTTATTACTATAAGGTATTACCTTAGTACCTTTTAGTATAGGGATATAGTATAGAGCTTTATATAATAAAATAGTAATAATATTATTATCTATAGTATTAAGATATTATTTAAGAAGTATAAGAATATAGTATAGATATTAGTTTAAGAGGTAGAGATATTACTTATTAATATTACTAGTTATAGTAGTATCGCGTTCCTACTACTAATCCCCTAGGACAAGATACTATATAACCTAGGTATCTAAGATAAAGGTTACTCCCCTTTTAAACTAAGTAGCCTGCCTCTTAATAAGTAATAAGACTATATAGTTAAGTAGGTCTTTACTACTATTAATACTAGTAAAGTAAAAATAATACCTAGTAATCTAGATAACTATATTAGTATAGATAAGTATAATATAAAGGTAGGTACTCCTTTAATACCTATTATCTCTTTCTCTCCCCTAATTTACTTATTATAGATATAAGCCTTCCTTAATACTATTTTTCTACTTATCTACTTTACTAGTAGGTAGCCTATATATCTAATAGAGCTACTAAGTATTATATATAAAAACTTATCTACTAATAGTACTAGTAATCTATTCCTATTTCTAGGCCTTATTATAGTTATACCCTACTACTATAAGGGTTATAATAAAGATAAGACTATCTATATAATATACTATTACCTTTTATAATATATTAGCTCTCTTTTTATTTAGTATATATAGCTCGTTTATTTATTCTACTAGCTTATTACTATAACTATATCTACTAATAGTCTAGTAGTATTATACTACTATCGCGTATATAGCTACTACCTCTAGAGTAATAAAGTAGGGTATAGGTAGAAGGATAATTAGTAATTTACTATACTCTTTAACTATATAATATAATAGATTATAGGGCTAGATATTAATATATTAATACTCTAGTATCTAATAATTACCTTTTAATATTAGTAAAATAAGAAGGTATCTCTATCTTATAATATAAAGATACTAATAGAAGAATAGGTAGAGGTAGTCTAGAAAGAGGAGTATAAGAAAGATTATAAGGTATAGATAAAATATATACCTACTACTATAGTAGTAGTATATACTAAAGAGATATAGTATATTTTTATATAAATATTTAGCTATAGTTAACCTAATATCTATATATATATCTCCTATAAGTAGTATAACTACCTCGACTTTAATATAAATAACTTTAATATATAAGGGAATATTAAAGAGGAAGAGAAAAAAGATAGTAGTAGTAGTAGTATAGACTAGCTAGTAGAATATATTACCTTATATAGCTTAGTAAATATATATAAGCTATTTAGTAATAATACTTCTAAGAACTAGGTACTATAGCTAGGAAATAAATAAGTATTAGCCTTACTATTTAAGGGGGTTAGTATAGTGGCCTATATTATACCTACTAGTACTAGTAAAATAAATAAATACCTATTATCTACTATTACTCTAGAAAGTAACTATAAATAAATTATAGTTATTACCCTACTTATTACTATATAGAATAATATTATAAGTAAGTATTATAAGTTAAAGATCTATATTAGTATATTTAGAATAAAATAGTTCTATAAATCTACGTGTATTATTATTACTATACCCGAATATATTAATATAGATACTTTTAAGGACTTTATATACTAGTAGTATATAAATAGTAAGCTAGAGTATTTAGTACTAAATAAATACTACTATATCCTACTCTCTAATTACTAGTATTATAAAGATCTACTTAACCTTTATATCCTAGACTAATTTAGTATATTAATACTCCTACTCTTAGCTACTATCCTATTTAACTAGTAAGTATAGGTATATAGTATACTAGTACTCGATAAGTATATAGAGGTTATATAGGAGCCTACTATCTACCCTAATCTATTTTATTAAGTTATTAAGCTAATAGAAAAGTAGGCTATAATATTAATAATAGTATTCTATATTTAGTATAAGCTATAGTAGTACTATAAGATTATTATCTTTATTAGTAGTTATATAGCCTATAAGGACCTCTATACTAATATAGGTAAATATAAAAAGTCGTTTATATACTATAAAAAAATAATAGCTAAGGAAAAGGAAATAATATAGAATATATTTAATAAGTATAAGAAAGGTATTATCTTTACTATAAGTATATTTACTACTAGGGCTAACCTTATTAATATAGATATAGTTATCTATTTTAGGGTATTTAATAATAGTATTAACTAGGAATAGGAGTTTAGATAGGTAGAATATAGTAAAAAGCTAGCTATTATCTATATTATATATAGTAATAGTATATATACCTATATAGGTAAGTTTAATAACTATATAAGGTAGGTTATAGATAAGATAATACTTCTAGGTTCTAATAGACCTATTTATATCTATATTATATTTAACTAATACTTTAATAGGTAGATAAACTATACTATATATAAATCTAGAGAGTCCCTATATAGCTTCTATACTTCCTCTATTCTAAATACCCTATTATATAGGTTTAGAGCTAATATACCCGATATATCCTTATTAGTCTAGGTATTAATACTAACCTTTCTTCTAATATATACCCCCTTACCTATATAAACTATAACTCTTTTATAAGTTATACCCTTTTCTATATTAATACCTTTATTTACTCCTATTCTATTATTAGTATATATATATATAACCTCTATTACTACCTCTTCTATCTTAAATAAATATAATGGCCTACTCTATAGTAAATATATATAAGAACTTTTTTCTCTCCTCCCCTTCTTATATTATAGTGCTACTAATATAGTAAATAGGATCTAGTTTTTCTTCTCTAGTACTTACCCCTATTAATATAAGGATAAAGGTAGTATATATAACTTAAAAGTATAAGAATATATATAATAGGGTAATCTAATATATTTATAATATAGAAGAAATACTTAGATAGATCTATTATATAGTCTACTACTAGTATATAGATTTCTACTCTATATATTTTATAGTAGGCCAACCCTTTAACTATACTAAAGGGTCCTATAGAGGCCTACTATAGGGTAACTATACCTACTTACTATATAACTAGATAGATAATAAAGTCCTACTATATTATTATTATTTATACCTACTTCTACTATATCTATATAATTACTAGTAAGATAAAGATAGTATATTCCTTAGTAGGTAGAATAACTATACTATATACTAATATTAATATATACTATAGGACCTCTAGATAATACTCTAGATAATATATAGCCCTACTAAGATATTATAGCTAGAATATATATCCCTAGCTAGTTATAATAGGTTAAAAATAGTAGACTTTATTATATACTTTTTATAACTTATATCTCTATATTCCTATAGCTATATTAGTTAGATACTATTAGACCTATTATAGTTTTATAAAATCTACTTCCTACTAGGCTTATAGTAATAGCTACTGGTAGTAAAAGAGTAAAGATAAGTATATAAGTTTAAGGTAGAGAGAAGTAGAGGCCTAACTTAACTAAGGTTAAAGCTAGGTAATAGTATATTTTAAACCTATAGTAATACTAAGATATTTACCTATAAACCCCCTTTTATATATAGTATATATCTCTATATATACTAGTAAAAGAAAATAATTTAAGCTATTAAAAGCCTATTTATATAAAATACTACTTAGGTATAGAATTCTATATATAACCTTAGGACTAAATAATACCCTATATAAAAGGCCTTTTATTAGTAGGGGTATACTACCTCTATTACTAGGGTTAGTATCTCTTCCTTATTAGAGAGTAATTAACCTTTAGTAGGTAATAGATAAGGTTGTATATATACTATTAAGCGTTCTAAGTACTAGAGGAAAAAGCCAATAATAAATTAGGTTAAGGTTATAAAGGGCTCTTAATACTTTAGAATTTTTAATCGAGTAGTAAGTAGGGAGTATAGATAGTATTTAATAGAGATAATATAAATTTTATATAGTATAATAGAGTATTTTATAGCTAAGTCTAGTAGTAGTTTTATTTAAGAAATAGATAACTCTTTTTTAGAGGTTCTTTTAATTAGTAGTAGTAGTAGTCTATATACTTTCTATTATTTATTAGAATATTTATACTCTTACTCTATATACTAAAATTATTTATAAACTAGTAGTTTTCTAGTTAGCTTATTATAATAGATATTACTACTAGTTTAATAATATAGTACTACTAATTAAAAATATAAATCCTTCCTATCTTAACTATAGGTAGAGTAGATATAATATAAAAATATACTAAGTCTTAGGGGTAATAGAGCTTATATTAGGCTTATAGTAATTATTTTAATAACTATAAAGTAATAAAAATATAGGAAAAAATAATATAAATTCTAGATCTAAATAACTACTTAGAATAGGTTTATAATATAGTATTCCCTTATATAATATATTATATATATATCGACTAGACTTTACTAGTATAGTATATAAGCTAGTATAGATATATTTTTATTTTTACTATCCTTATTCTCCTTATTATATCTTAAATACTATAGCCCTTAATCTTTACTAAGATTTTAAATAAGCGACCCTTACTCCCCTAGTTTTAAAAATTAAAGGAATTAAAGGTATTCCCTATTACGAAATATTATAACTTTCTATTTTTACCTCCCCTTAGTTTATAAAATCTACTAGTATTTAATAATACTATCTATAATATTACTTTAGTCTATAAAGTCTATTAGTACTTAACTAGACTTTCTATTAGCTTATCTTAGTTTATAGGATCTACTATTATTTAACCCTACTATAATTTAATATAAATTTCTATTAACTTATCTTAGTATATAGAATTTACTATAATTTTATAGAATACTATATTTCGCCTCTAGAATTAAAATCTTTAAGTCTTTAGAAATTTATAGTATCTAGTACTTATTACTCTATATAGGCCTCTATCGCTTATATTACTCCTTTCTTAAATTTATTATCTAGAGTACCTTAATATTATTATCCCTAACTATATTATCGTCTCTAGCCATAGTCTCTAATCTAGACTACTCGCGCTTAAGTTATTATTAGTCCTCCTTCTAGCGCTTCTAATAAGCGAATATATACTAAAGCTATTCTAGACTTAAAGTCTAGATTATTTTATTATTATATTTAATTAAGTTAATAGGCTCTAGAGTATACCTAATAATATATAAGTTTTTAAAAGACTCTATTAAAGATATTACTTCTATATTAAGAATAACTTACTTAAGGAGTAATAATAGAAGTAAAAGATAGTAAATGGCTTTCTATTATTAGTATACTTAGTATTATAATAATTAATTTCCTTATTAGGTTTACCCTTATTTAGAGTTATTTAAGTTATATTAGTTTATAGAGTCTACTAGAAATTAATTAACACGACTTTCTATTAGCTAGTTATTAAGTAATATATTAGCCCTATAAGGAAACCAAGCTTTATAACCCTTATAGTAGATTTAGGGCCTTTTTAAGAGTTATATATATTACCCCTATTTAGTATAAACTATTACTAATTTATATTAATTTATAATAGTATTAATAGTATTACTATTTATATTATAGAAAGTAAGTATCTATTATACTAAGTATAAGAAAGTATTAAATATAAAGACTTTAAAGTTCTTAATAATAGTTTTAGTAAAGTTAGTAGTTACTAGTAAGGTTTTTAGTTAATAGTATACTTTATAAACTAAGGTAAGCTAATAGAAAGTACTATATAATACTAGTAGACTCTATAGACTAAAATAACCTCCTAAAATATACTATTAAATACTAGTAGATTCTATAAACTAAGGGGAGGTAAAATATTTTTTAAATCCTTATACTAGTATATTCTATAAATCGAGACGAGCTAATAGAAAGTACTATTAATTACTAATAGACTTTATAAATAGAGACGAGTTAATAGAAAGTTCTACTATACTAATATTAAGTAAATAATATCTATATAATATATTATCTCTAGATTCCTAAATAAGTTCTCTATATAACTATTTAATTAATTACTAGTTATATTAATATCTTTTACTAGAATAGATAGAAAGTTATAGATAGGGTAGTTAAGTAATAGATATAATTCTAGAGTAGGTAGGTAAAAGTATAAGGGAATATATTAGGTAAAAAGAAGTTATTTATCTATAAAGTTAAAATCTAAAGCTATTATATATATACTATATTCTCTAGTTAATAGTTACCCTCCTTATAAGTAAAAACCTATAAGAGAGATAATCTAAACTAATAAATAACTAGAAAACTATCTAGTATACCCTATTCTATAGTTTACTATTATTAAATCTCTTTATTCTACTAGTAGATACTAGTATTATATAGATTAATACCTCTACTTATAATATTTTTAAATACCTTTATTAATTCTATCTAGTAGTCTAGTCACGCCTCTAAAGATAATATATTATTAATAAGTATATATATATAGTATTCCTCTTCTATTTAACCTCGATAATAAACTCTAGTAAAGAGCTATTTAAGCTTTTAGATACTATAATTTAGTTCCTAGAGAATAATATAATTAGTAGACTATAGATTTAACCCTATATTACCTATTTCTAATATTAATATTATAATCTAAGGATTATTAGATTTATCTTCTTAGAAAAGATCTAGGGCGAGGCTATACTCCTTCTCTATTACTATAAAGGTATAGATATAGATATTATTCCTTCTAAACTCTTTAAATATAAGGGTATTAACCGCTTTAGTAATATTTAACTATAAAGTTTCTATAATAACCTTACTAGACTTCCTATTCTAGTATTTTATTTTTATAATTTTATATAGAAGTTTTTTCCCTATTAACTACTTTATATTATTCTTTATATTATATATCTCTAGTAGTTTTCTCTATATATTAGAGTTATATAGAAAAGCTAGAAATTTAAGTAGATTATAGCTTTTAGTAAACTTGCTAGATTTCCCTTATCTATCCTTCTTACCCTACTACTAATATACTAACTATACTATACTTACTATATTTATAGTAGTAATATAGCCGTATATACTAGTCTACTTACCTCTTATAGGCTTAACCCTAAACTTACCCTTACTATATTTTATATAATCCTCCTTATACTTATACTTAACCTTAGTATTTAGCACGTTTTCCCCCTCTATAACCTAGTACCTCTTATCTTTATTTAGCCTTATAGTAATTTTTTTATAAACTAACTTTATCTTTATATTAATAATAGGCTTACTATTATACTAAAGGGTATTAAGAGACTATATAGTTATAAAAAATAGTATAGTAAATACTACTATCTCTATAATTACTTTATAATAGTTTAACTACTATAATTTATTATATTTTATACTTATATTACTAACTATTTTTATAATTAATTTCCCTAATATATTAAGTATTTTTATTCTAGATATAGGATTTAACTACTAAAGAACTTAGTATATACCTTTTATACTTATCTACTTAGGCTAATAGAGCCCTAAAATATAAAAGATATAATATCTAATCTAGTTAGAATAAGTTAGTATACTAGATATATCCTATATAATTAGGTAGATATTATATATAGTATAAAAGGAATTACGAGTAAAGTTAAAGATTATTTACTATTAGATACTATTTATACCCTTATAGAATTTATCCTATACTAAAAACTTAACTATAAGGAGTTATATATTATATAGATAGGT
Source organism: Karstenula rhodostoma CBS 690.94 (assembly GCA_010093485.1). Classification (NCBI taxonomy): domain Eukaryota; kingdom Fungi; phylum Ascomycota; class Dothideomycetes; order Pleosporales; family Didymosphaeriaceae; genus Karstenula; species Karstenula rhodostoma. Next base: position 842,083 of record MU001514.1, read on the forward strand.
CTTTAAGTAATTAGTATTTAGGGCTAGGGTTCTATCGTCGGGTTTTATCTTAACCCCCTTAACCTAGGTTAACAAGCTAAACTTAATCTAGATATTTCTAAAGTAGTCTAGTATAGTTAGAATAATAAAGTTAAAAGCTATAGCTAGTATATAGCTATTAGTAAATCTAATCTTTATAATCTTAGTCTTTATAGATTCTAAAATAATATTTAACTATACTACCCTATATTAAATCTTAGATATATTTATTTATATATAATTCTCCTTTAGAATAGTCCTATATAGGTAAAGCTATTTTTAAGTATAATACTAAATATATATACTAACCTTTTTAGTACTAAAAGAACTATACTAGTTTTACTTATTAGATACTCGTGTACCCTTTATACCTAACTTAAAAGTAAACCTAAGCCTAGGGTAGCTCTTAAGAAACTAACTACCCTTAAGAAGTATTTAAATATTATACTTAAAGCTATTAAGAGTACTATATAAAATAATAATTAGTATACTACTAATTTTAGAAATTTTATTTAAATATATAGTTTTATAGTTATATAGTATATACTAGCAGGTAATTAGTAATAAGTCTTATAAGGGGTAAATAGATTTATTAAATATATTTAGTACTAGATATTATAAGAAGTCTCTATAGGCCTAGTACTATATAACTATAATATAGTTAACCTTATAATACTTTATAATAACTATTTTAAATATAAACTTAATAGTTTTATCTATACCTAGCTTATTACTATAGATATTACTACCTACTATTATATACTCTAGCTAGAAGGTCTCTATAATAAAGAGAATCTAGTAGAATTTAATTCTAATACCCTCTACTAGCCTAAAGTACTTAAAGGGAATACTATTAGTCTACCTTAGTTTATCTCTATTAAACTAAGGGAGTACCTCTAATCCTTATTATACTATTTCTAGATAAATCCTTATATACTTTTTAGTTAGTATAAGCTCCTTAGATATTTAGAAAACTAGAAGTATATTATTATAATTATTATAATTATTATTCTTAAATTTAATTACTTTATTCTTATTAATGCTATTATATAGTACTACCTAGCCCTTATAATTACTATTAGAGTCTTTAAATAAATACTCCTTATCTTCTATATTATAGACTAAGTAGAAGCGCTTTTTTTTATAATATAAGGTATACTAGACTAGAAGGATATTACTATTAATCTTAGACTCACTATTAATTAAAATAGCCTTTTCCTTACTTAAGCCAAGGTTTTAGGTACCTAGTCCTCTAAAATTAATATCTTCTTTAAATCTAAAGGATCTATAACTATTATAGAAATTATAAGTAAACTAAATTAAACTATAATTACTAGAAAGGTTCTTATTCTAGTTATCTTCCTTAGTATTAGTTATAACTATATTAAGATCGCTATAAGTATATAAGGGAGAAGAGTACTTACTACTATTAACTAGAGGCTTACTAATAATACTACTAGTAGGGTTCTTATTATTTATATTATCTAGATTATTATATATCTTACTAGAGTTACTACTATTATTACCTATAAGGTTACTAGATAATATAGTAATAGTACCTATATATATAATATCTTTAACTACTTAGCTATAAGTAGGACTAGAACTATACTATAATATATTAGTAACCTAACCCTTACTAAAAGTATAGTTATCTAAGTCTTAATTATTTATACTACCTAAAATAGTATATATCCTATTAGAGTTATTACTATTATTACCTATAAGGTTATTAGATAATATAGTAAGGCTATTTATAGGTATATTATTTATAACTAAGCCATTCTCTATATAATAAGTAAGAGGCTCTACTCTACCTATTTTATAATTTTTAGTACTAGTTTTTAAGTTTATCTAATAGTATTTATAAGATAGAAGTAATAGTATATTTCTATTCTACTTTATTTCTATTCTTATTACTATACTAACTTTATTACTTTCTAGTAACTCTAGAAATAGAATAGTAGATATAGTAGCCTTATTAAAACTAAGATCTAAAAGCTCTTAGATTATAATATTAAGAGTTATATAGATTTAGATAGGAATATACTTCTTCTTTACCTCTTATATATAAATATAATAATCCTATATAGTTTCGAATAGTATATTAGTTTCTTCTACTAATAATACCTACTATACTCTATTAGTATTACTAATTTAAGATATATTAATAATACTAAGTTTAGTTAGCTTATTTAATATCTTATATTATATAAAGTTAAGTATAAGCTTAGTTTACTATAGTTAGGTATAAGATAAAGGGTATATTTTAGCCTAAATAGAGATTCTATATAAACTATAGTATATATTATTAATTAGCTTATTAATTAGTTTCTTAATTAAGGCTACTACTTATTTAGGTTTATTCTTTTAGGCCGATACTTATATAATAGATAACTTTTACTTAATAGATAATTTAGGCTTAATAGATAATTTAGGCTTAACTATTAAAGTAGTTTCCTTTACTATAGACTTAGGCTTATTATACTAGTTTAGTATTATATAAAGGGTATATACTTTCTATATATTATTAGAGATATTTTAAATATTTAATATAGGGATTTTCTATAGTACTAGAGTAGTATAAGTACTCTAGAAAGAGGACTTATAGCCTTTATATTACATATTAGTAGGGTTTATTATAGGGTAGTACTCCCTTAGCTATTCTTTAATACCCTTAAACTAATTAGTAGTAAGGCCGAATATAGTTTTATAATTAGTGTCCTTAAGCTCTATAGATTTAGAGTAAGTGGTAAACTAGGTCTAATTAAGTAGTATTATAGATAGTATTATAGAAGCTCGGTATATAATAGCTATATAAGGCTAAAAAGAGTAGTTAGTAATAGATAGTAAGTTATAAGATTAGGTCTATTAGTATATTTTTATATTAGTTAGTATAGGTAGTTAAAAAAGTAAATAATTTAATATAGTATTAGTACCAGGTCGCGTTATACTCTCTATTACTAGGGTAAAGGTAAATAGTAAAGGGATACTTAAGAGTAGAATAATTAAAGAAGTAAAGTTATCTTACTATAGGCTAATATTTAGAGTATAGTAGTTAGATTATAAGCTAACTTTTTATAAATCTATACTAGTTTATACTAATAAATAGAGTATAGGGATTTTTATATTATATTAAACTATTATAGTAAGCTCCCTATTATTTTAATAAAGGAGATATAAATATATACTTAATAGTAGAAAGTAGGGTAAAGTAATATTAATTAGTCTAAATATATAGTATAATAAGTTAATTTTATCTAAAACTATATAAGCCTATATTAAATAGGTAGAGTATAGAATCTTTATATTATACTAAGCTATTATATTAAGTTATTATATTAAAGTTACTATTATATAGGGGAAGGAAATTAGTAAATATATACTTAAGGATAGGGAATTAATTATACTTAGATAGATTATATTACTCTATACTAAAATATAGAGTATATATTTTATATAAAGTATAATATTAATATAATATAAAAAAAAAATATAAAGGGGACTATTTAGGGGCGTGGAGCTATATATCTAGATATAACTAATTAGTTAGTACTATAATATAGAGTAAGAGTAGAAGATATATTAAGAATATCTTTCTAGACCTAGATAGTTAATATATAATAGATAGTATTAATCCGAGATATTATACTAGATTACTCTACTATAAAGTAGGAGAGTAAAAAGAAATTATAGAGACTACCCTAGGCCTAGCTAGTTAGTATATAATAGAGAGTATTAATTATAAATAATATACTAGATTACTAAGTAGTATAGCTAGAAGTCGAGCTATTAAAGTAATATAGCTACTAAAGAGGGCGTGCCTATATTAGTTATATAACTAGGATATTTATAGTCCCTATTTATTTATACTAAATACGAACTTTCTATCTATAACTAAAATATTTAGATAGTCCCCTCTCTTTTTTACCCCTCCTTTTAATCCTATAAATAGCCTCTTTAACTTTAATATCTTCTTCTTACTTTTAGATTTTATACTAGACTAGTATAGTAAGCCTTTATAATTATACTCTATAAATATATACCTATCTATTCTATAAATTACTAAAGGTATACTCTCTATATATAAAAGTACTCTAATAAGCTACTAACTACTATATAGCTATTATTACTATAAATAGTCTAGTAGTATATTTTATTACTTATAATACTAGCTACCTATTATTTAAGGGAAAGTTCTCTAAGGATATTACTATATTTATAATTTATTTAGAGAAAAAGAAGAATACTGCTAATAATACTAATAATAAGACTAAGGATAAAACTAATAATAAAAATAATAGTATTTCTAGCCTCTATATAGATAATATCTTTATAAAGAAAGAGCCTATTAGTAGAAAAAACTTACTACTTCTCTATAATAAGTATAAGTAATCTGGCTACCTTTAAGTTTAGTACCCTAACCGAATATATAACTAGTATAAGTAATCTAGCTATTTTTAAACTAAATACCCTGGCCATTTCTATAACTAGTATAAGTAACCTAGCTATTTTTAAACTAAATACCCTAGTTATCTCTATAACTAGTATAAGTAACCTGGCTACCTTTAAGCTAAATACTCTAATTAAGTATACTATAAGTATAGTAACCTAGGTTATCTAGTATTAGACTATTAATTACCTAATAAGTATATAGCCTATAGTAAAAAAGAATATAAATATAAAAAATATCTAAATAAGTACTCTTACTATCTAGATACTAACTATATAGTTAATATATACTACGCGATCTAATATATAGCCACTCCTATTAAAGTACCTATTACTAAGAATACTTCTACTAAAGTATTTATTACTATAGATATACCTATTAAAATACTAACTAATCTAGATACTATAGAGGATATTAAATCCCCTCTTAGTATATTTAAGGTACTAGAGGTTAGCTAGCTAGAAGTTATAATATTTATAATAGTATAGCCCGAATATATTTTATTTATATATTTATACTTAGTAATTTTATATCTAAGTAAGGATATAGAAGGCTATTAGATTTATAAAAAAACTATTCTCTAAATATTTATCTTTAACCTTCTATAGAATATTAAGATCTATAAGCTCTTACTTAATTTATTTTTTAATAACCCCTCGCTTTTAGAAAAAGATAAGTATAACCTTAAGTAACTTAGTATTTTAAACTATAATAAGTTTTATAAGTTAGTCTATAAAGAGAATACTACCTCTAACCTCTATTATATTATCTAGCTAGTAGAATTATATAAAAATAATAATAGTAAAGTAATAGACTACCTTACTCTTAGTCTATTATCTAATAGTAAATAGGGCCTATTTATATCTTATATATATATATTTTAAAATATAATACTAGAGTATTATTAAGTAGATATTTACTTCTATACTACTATTATCTTATAGTTTAAAGATACTATAATTAAAGCTAATATATTAATAAATAATTATTATATATATAATACCTTAGCTAACTAGTTCCTATATAAGAAGATTAATATTTAACTTAAAATAGAATTACCCCCTAATATATACCCCTAATATAAGATTAAGGCTTATAAATAGTTTAATTACTATAATAAGTTTTTAGTTATATACTTCTTTAATACTATTATAGAACTTAAGGTAATACTAAATATAGTATTTATACTAATATATATATATCTAGTCGAGATTAGTAAGAACTCTAATTAATACCTCTACTTTATACTTATAGTTATAGACGAGTATCTAAATCTTTATATTAATAGTAAATTTAATATTTAGTTTTTTAGTAAAAATATAAGTAAGAGTAATATATAGTATAGAAATATTATACCCCTAAATAATTTTAGTAGGGGTCTAGAATATTATATATAGGTTTAATAACCTTATAACTATAAGTCTAGATTTAACCTAGTACCTAAATTCTTAGCTAATTATATTATAAAGGCTAGAGATTATAAAGATATTAATAAACTATAGGCTATACTAGACTATTACCTAGGAATCCAGGTCTATATTTAGACTAAGGAACTAAAGAACTAGATTAAGTATAAAATTAATACTCTATAGGAGCTATTCTAAAAAAAGGAGAAGCTATAGTACCTACTTAATATACTCTTAAATAATAATATACTTAGCCTTCCTATATATAACTACTTTAACCTATATATTAAGAAGTATAGGTAGAAGGTTATAGATATTACTATTAACCAAGCTACCTATACTATTAAACTAAAGGATAAGTAGCTAATATACTTTATCTTTTTAAGGAGTTTATAAGGTATAGTTGGCCTTATATAAAGTACTAGTAGTATAGGTAAATCTAGACTAATTAAGGCTACTATATACTACTATTATAAGATATCTATAGGAGGTTATAATATAGAATAGCTCTAGATTATCTCGCCTATTAATATATAGCTAGATAAACTAGCTATATAGATATATAGCTATTTTATAGTATAATATAAAAAGTACTATATAAACTACCTTAATATTAATATTCTATATCCTATTATAGTTTACTAGTATATATAAGTAATAGAGAAAAAGGTCTAGTAGAAAAATATACTTACTAAATATAAGAGTATTAATACTTATCTAGGGTATATACTTAGCCCTAATAATTCTACTACTACTATTAATAATAATACTACTAGTAGACCTAGTATAGAGGAACTATTAATTAACTATATACTATATATATTATTAGTAAAGAAAAATAGTACCCTTAATAATATATAACTAAAGGAAGGCTATATATTTAAAGGATAGTAGATACTATACCTTATTAGTATCCCTATAGTAGATAGACTCTACTATCCTATTACTAATCTAGACCTAAAAAAGTATAAGTTATTTTATAACTTACTTAATAAATATAGTAAAGGCTATAAATTCGGGTTTAAGGATATAGAGATACTTAACACGGCTATAAATTATATAGTAACCTATTTAGCTAAGGTTACCTATACTATTTTTATAATATTATATATCCTATTAGAGTATTATATATATATAAAGTTATAGGCCTATACTATACTCTAGAATAAGGCTAGTAGAACTATTAAGTATTAAGTACTTTACCCCTATATTTAGTTATAACTAGGTACCTATTATATTCTCTTTAGAGATATCTACTAATTATCTTCTATTATAGAATTGGCTAAAGCTATTAAGAATCCCTACTTCTAGAAGTAGACTAGTATTTTATTATTTATATACCTTCTACTTAGTAGCCTCCCCTAGCTCTAGTTAGACCTATAATACTAGTATATAGAGAATATTACCGGCTTAGTAAATATAGTTTAGCTAGGTAAGTAGCTATATACTAATTCTAGTATTAATAACCAGTCTAATATCCCCCTTATTCACGAGTTTTTTAAGAAGGAACTTAATATAAAGAAGATAATTTATTTTATCTAGACTATAGGTAAGATTAATATAAATCTAATTATTAAATTAAGGTTTAATATACCCTTTACTAAACGTGATCTTAATCTCCTAATCTAGCTTCTTAATTAGGGTTTTAAGGGCGAGGATATTCTTATTATTATACCTTATATAGTATAGTATTTAGCCTATATTATAGGTATCTATATAGTTACTATATACCTATTAAGTAAGGTAAAGGATACTAATAAGTTTAAAAGTATCTCTAAGGGTATAATAAAGATAATAATTACTACTATTAATAGTATTTAGGGTTTAGAGAAGGATATTATATTATTTAATAATATTATTACTAGTATTCTTAGTTTTATATCTAATATAAACTATATACTATTAGCTTTCACTCGCCCTTATAATAGTATAATTATTATTAGGGATAGTACTACCTATTAGCTAGTATTAAATAAAGATAAATACTACTAGAAAACTATATACTACTAGATAATATATTATTACTACAAGTAGAGGTACTTTATAAATCTAGAGGGTAATAAGGCTAAAAAATAGTAGGTTAAGATTAAGCTCCTAGTTAAGCTAAATAAAACGCTTACTAACCTCTATACCTTCTAGACTATAACTTAGAACCCCTATAATCTAGAAGATAATAATATTTAGAAAGGCCCTATTTTAGATATCTTTAAAGAGCTAAATAATAATAATAGTAGTAGTAAAGGTAGTAGTAAAGGTAATAGTAATAGTAATAGTAGTAGCTAGAATAATAGTAGTAGTAGTAAAGGTAGTAGTAGTAGTAATAGTAATATCTAGAATAGTAGTACCTAGAATAATAGTAGTAGTAATAAAGGTAGTAATAATAAAGGTAATAATAGTAATAATAGTATTATTAGGGGTAATAATAATATTACTAGGGGTAATAGTTTCTAAAATAGTAATTAGTAGTAAATAAGAGGGTAATAATACTAATAATAGTAGTAAGACTAATAGTAGTAGTAAGATTAATAGTAGTAGTAAGACTTTAATAGTAGTAATAAGGCTAGTTATAGTTATAAGGGTAAAGATAAGAACTATACCTATAATAATCCTAATAATAATTACTATACTCTAGATAATCTTACTAAGGCTATTAGTATTATAATACTTTATAGTTTATAGTAGATAATAATATAAAGTAAATAGTTTAATTAAAATAATAAAAACTTACCTCTATAATTAACTATTAGTTTATTATTTAAAATATAATTATATAGAAAAATAGAGGTAGGAATTAGTATATAATACTACTATCTCTATAGAAGTATTACTTAAAATTATTAATAAAGTTTAACTCCTCTAATATAAGAGGTTCCCTATTAGAGAATTTTTATTTAAGATTCTAGTATTATTAAATTTTATACTAGATAAAGGCGGAGTTAGTTTCTAATATTAGTATTACTTATTAGCTTATATAATTATAATTAATCGTGGGGCCTATTATAGGGTAGGAACTTAACTTTTTATAAATTAAAATAAATTTATATAAATTTCGCTTTATATAAATATACCTACTCTTTCCTTATTTAGTAAAAATTTTATTATATATAAACCTATATAATTTTATATAAATATTATTTTATATAAACTTCTATAAACTTATATAGACTTAACTTAATATAAATTTACCTAATTTAATATAAGCTAGTATAATCTTAACCTTATATAAA
>MU001515.1:7825-75306 GCA_010093485.1 Karstenula rhodostoma CBS 690.94
AGTTTAAATATCCCTTTATTTAGGGAGCGAATTAATTAGATTACTATATAAGAAAAAATTACTAGAAAGGCTAGTTATATACTATACTTATCCTAAATTAATTTAGTATTTAGGTTAAGGTACTCCTTATCGTGGCTAATTAGAGCTCTATAAACCCTAATATTACTAAGTATTATTTATATTCTTAATATACCCCCTAGATAAATAGTACTTATTATTTATCTACTAGTAGAATTTAATTATTTAGATTAGCTTCCCTTTAGAAATATATAGCTTAGACTATAATTTCCTACTTATATTATACTATTATTAGTATTATAATACTAATTAGCTAGAGTAAGAGTTTCCTAGCGCTTAGTATAGTATTTATAAATAGTAATAGCCTTATAACTAGGTATAATAAGTAATAGTAAATAAAGTAAGTAATTATTATATAGTATAAACTAGTAAAAGTAGATAAAATAAGAAGGTATTTTTTATACCTTTTAAACTTCTTTTCTTTATTTTTATTATCCTATTTTATAGTATATTCTTACCTTTTACTTTTTAATACTCTACTTATACCTTTTAGATAGCTAATAATACTACTAAAGCTTACGCTACTAAAGTATATAAATAAGAAGAGAAATTTAAAGCTAAGTAAGTAGTTACTATTAAAAGATTTACTATAACTCCTTAAATAACTTATTAATCTAGTTACCCTCCTACTTAATCTACTTCCTATACTTTTAGCTAAACTTCTTTAATAGTATTATATATTCCCCTAGTTATAGAAAAAGAGTATATTAGAGCTATCTAGTTAATAAACTACTTTAGCTACTTAATAAGTACTTTAAGTAGTAGATTAGATAGCCTCTACTATAATATTATAAATTAGTAAACTAGATACTACTTTTACTATTATATATACTTATATAAATTAATATAAGCTAGATTCTCTATTTATCTAATTAAGCTTTACTAATTATTATAGTTTACTATTCCTAGCTATATATATAATATACTTTATCCTATTCTATAATAATCTAAACTCTAATATAAGTTTTCTTTATCTTTCTTATTACTTAGATTTTTACTAACTATATATAGGCTCGCGAGGTTAATTATTTATAGTAGTATATTTAAGCTATACTAAAGAATTAGAATAAGGGTTAAAAGACCTTTTTTATATTTTTATAGAATCTCTATTTAATATCTAGCTCTTTTTCTATTTTTTTTACTTTTATCCTTACTTTACCTACTTTTATTCTACTTTTATCTACTTTTATTTCTACTTCTATTTCTATTCCTTTTACTTTTATTCCTATTTCTACTACTTCTATCCCTACTCTACTTATTTTCTAGTAGGTCTATTTTATAGATAGCTAGGAGATAGACTTATAGGAGGCTATATATACTCTTAAGTATAATATACTTACTCCTTATAAATATTATACTTTATAGTAGCTCTATAAGGTAGGCCTAAGTATTAGTTATTATAGTATAGATTAGTAGTAGCCTAACTTTAATTACTCTAAGGAGTATCTATATAGTTATAGTAGATTTTTTAAAGTTAAGAAATTTTCTATTTATAGTTAGGGTAGCTTTAAATATAGGTATACTAGATATTCTAATATATTAGAAGTATAGTAGTATACTTAGCTTTATAAGCTCTTTAATTAGATATTTAATATATTTAAGTAGAATAGATTTTTTTTATTTTTTCTTTATTTTTCTTTTATTCTCTAGTTAAAAAGTACTTTTTATAATTAAATCTAATAAATCTCTACTTACTTTACTTCTTTTATATCTATAATTATAAAACTTATATCTTAAAGGTTAAGTAGCTATATAAATCTAGTAAACTACTACTTTAATAGTACTTTTATTAAACTATCTATAGATATTTTACTTATTTTAAAATATAAAACCTTAAATAATCCCTTTATATACTTTTATTATAGCTATATATTCTAGATATTAATATAGTAAAGATATATAGTAATCCTTTTATTTTTTCTAATTACTAGTCTAATTATCTACTAGTTATTATAGTAAATTTACTAGAATAATTCTAAGTCTAGTATAAGTTTAGTAAAAAAATACTTTAAAGCTATTACTTCTTTACTAATATACTCTAGAGTAAGAAGCTCTACTTTTATAATTAAAATTATAATTATACTTTAGTAAGCTACCTTCTATAGAATAGCGCTACTAAATAGTAGAGTAATATATCTATAAAATAATTATCTTATTAGTAGATTATTTATAAAAGATATATCTCTATAGATAAGTAGGTCTAGACTATTATATCTACTAAACTAAATTACTTTCTAGCGCGTTTTATAGAGGTATAGAATTACTTAATTAACTACTACTTTATACTTTATACTTAGGTTAGTAAGAAAGAAGGATAGCTTTAATATAGTAAATATAATATCTAGTTATAGTATAATTACTATATATAATACTAATCTAACCTTCTCTTAATAACTCTTAATCTACTATAGTAATACTTCACCTTTACTCTTTTTAAACTTATTAATTAAGAGAGGAGTAGGTAGGAAGCTACTAGCTTTATAAAGCTTAAATCTTTTTATAATCTTATTAATATATATATTATATATAAGTATAATTATCTAATTATCTTAATCTCTAATTACTTATACTCTAAGAAACTATTTAACTAGTCTCTTATTTTTAATCTTATATTTATTTATAACCTTATTCTATAGTATTTAAGCTTACTCTCTATAATTATTATAATATAGAAGTAGTATATTATCTATATAGAATAGTATTAGGATTTTCTAATCTCTAAAAAGGAATAAATAAGGCTCTTTCTTTAAAGTTTTAAGCCTTTTAGCTCTAAGTAAGTAGGAAAACTCTTTATACTAAAGAAATAGTAAGTCTCTTAAACTATAGAGAGCTTAATTTAATTTTATATATATTTCTAGTATTTTAAACCTATTTAGAAGTTTATAGGTTATAGGATTATCTATTATAATTATAGTATTTAGGAATACTCCTATAATATTATATTATTTAATTTTAAAGTTAAACTCTATAGTAATTACTATTACTACTTAAAATAACCTTACTATAAGTATAGTAGTATAGGTTAAATATAGGGTATCCTTTAGTTAAAGGTCCCCTTTAACTATAATATAAGCTTTATAGTTCTTAAATTAACTATTCTAATTAAGCTTATATATAAATACCTATTTTAATAGAAGTAGGTATTTTATTACTTATAATTAGGGTAGCTTTATCTAAGTTCCTTTCTACTATAGGGTAGTAATTTCTTTAATTATAGCCTACTTAAATAGCTTTTCTAGAGGATAGGAAAGTAGATATTTCTAGAGTATTAATTCTAGTAGTAGCTTATTTCTATATAAATAAGCTAGTAATATTACTAGTTTTAGTTTCTTAAGTATAGCTACTATAACTATTATATTTAGTATTTTATAACCTTTATACTTATCTTAGGTTTTATCTACTCCTAGTATAAATATATATATAAAGTTAATCTAGAAACTATCTTTTAAAGATAGATCTATTATTAGTATATATATACTAAAATTTAATCTACCCTTTAGCTAATTATTATAATCTATATCTTATTATTTTAATCTTTAAACTAGTAAATACCTACTTATTAGTTAATTAATCTTAGGTACCTCTTCTTAAAGTTATCTATTTATCCTACTTACTATAGGGAAGATATACTATTACCTTTAGTTTACTAGTAGATTTCTTATTTTATCTAGTAGTATAGAGTTAGTTATACTAAGTTAAAAGATAGTAGTAGGGTTTTAAAGCTCCTATTCTAGGAAAGTATTATCCTAAGACTCTAGTTTACTAGCTCTTCTAGTTAAATTCTAATTCTAGTAACTTCTAGTATCCTTATAATTATACTAATTAGTCCCTATAATATCTAGCTATAGTATTATATTTAGGGTTATAAGTTCTATACTTAAATTTTAATCTATATAAATTTCTAGCTACTAGCTAGCTATACCTATAGCTTATATAATAGTTAGTATTATTACTTTTTAATTTCTTAGCTAACTATTCTTAGAATCTATCTACTCTAATCCTTTACTCCTAAGTAGTTACTTAGTATCTTTAATTCTTATAGTACTTATATACTTATTTAAGCTAAAAGTAAGATTAATTATATTAAATATATCTTCTAGATTATTAATCTTATCCTTATAAATACTTTTTATAATTCTTAAAGCTTTTATCTTTAGGAGCTTTACTTTATATACTCCTTAGTAGAAGGTTATCTTATTAAATATAATATTCCTAGTTATAATTACTTAATTAAGTATAGGAACTTATATTCTATAGATATTAGAAGCTTAATAGCCTACTAAATACCTAATATAAGCTTTTAAATTTATTTTAAATCCCCTTCTATTATATCTAGCTTTATAATCCTTTATTAGAGGATATACTTAGTATCTATAGATATAAATTCTACTCTAGTCTAGGTAGAGATCTACTATTATATATTATATAATTATAGGCTTATAGTACTAAAAGTACTATTAGAACTAGCTATCTAATACTTTATTTAGTAATTAAAAACTATATACTATACTTAGGCTTATATTATATAGCTAGACTACTATATTTATAATCTTTAACTATAGCTTTATTAGTAGATTTACACTAGACCTTATCTTTACTATTTATTTAATTAGCTCTTTTCTAGCTTACTCTACTAAACTATTAGTTTTATATATATAAGGTAGTAAAGGGTTAATTATAATTTCTTCTTTAATTATCTATTCCTTATATCGCGATATTCCTTACTATAGGAGTATTACTATATTATTATTCTACTAGATTTATATAATTTAGAGCTAGTACTTATTCTTTATAAAGGTTAATAGGCGTTTTATTAATTATAGAATCTCTAAAAGCGTCTTCCCTTATAAATTAAAATTATAGAACTTTCTACTAAATTCTTTCTTTATTATAAGAATCTAGGATTTAAGTATTTACTTTTACTCTATATTAAATAGGTTCTATATAATATAGTAGAATAGATATAATAAATATTTATATAGTTATTATAAGATTACCTTACTTATATATATAATTATATAATACTTATATTCTTATTATTATATTTCTTTAATAGATACGCTATATATACTAGAAACTAGAGCTTATAAAGCCTTTTTCCTAAGATATTCTAATTACTTATACTATAGTTCTTTACTATTTAAGCGGGAGATATTTTCTCTTAATAGCTTAAATAGTTAAATTATATTTATAATAGTAGGATAAGAGTATATAGGCTTATATTTAAAAAAAGTAAGGTTATACTTATACTATAGGTCTACTATTATAATACTTTATTTAATTATTCTAATCCTTAGGGTATTATTTAAGCTAAGATACTAAATACTAACTTTCTTAAATTAAGTTTCTAAGATAATATTTATATAAAAGTTTTTAACTATCTTTATATTTTTAAATAGTAAATTCTCTAATTATTTCCTATTCTTACTATAAAGAATATTCTTAATTAGGTAATTTCCTATTCCTAAGATAGGTAGAGCTTAAGTTCTTACTTTAACTTAGTCTTCTATAGTTACTTTCTTAAAAGAACTAGTAACTAGAAAGTTCTAATTATTAATAAAATAAATAGTAGCTATACTATCTAGAATTATACTCTTAGAAAGTAGGTAAGAATTCTATATTATATTATAGATTCTATTCTTAGAGACTTTACTTAAAAGGTTAATTAAATTAATAAGAGCTACTATAATACTACTAGAGTAGTTAATAGTAAGTTACTTCTTATTACTTATTTTCTAATTAGTACTATTAATCTTAATTTATAGCTTTAACTACTATAGAAGTTTTAAATAGCTTAAGATCTTATTTTACTCTTTATTAGAAAGGTTAAATACTTAGGATCTATTAATTAAAGTATTAGTAATAGCTATTTATAAGTATTAGTATTTAATTAATTACTATTTATATTAGGTATTCTTATAGGGGTAGTTAAAATAATTATTATTCTATATATTATTAGATAATTCCCTACTAGACTTAGTAGTCTAACCTTTAAATATTATATAGATACTAGTCCTTTTATAATTAGGGTAGAGTAATTATTTCTAGATTAGTACTAAAAATACCTTTCTAATCTTAAAAAGTATTATTATAGGCCTTCTAAGTATCTTATTAAGTAGGATTTATTACTTAATTAAGTAGGACTATTTAGGGGTAATCTTCTTACCTAAAGCTTTAAGAAAATTATAGGTTATAAGTACTCTTTTAGTTTCTTTAACTAAGTATATAATTACTTTATAGTAGAGGAGCTATTATACTTTAAACTAGATTTCTAGATTTTACTATCTACTCTTTACTTTATTAAAATAAGTATAATATTATACTTAAATAAGGTTCTTAGTTACTTCTTTAGTAGGTACTAGATTATTCTTTAGTATATAAAGTAGATATTATAAAGTAGATTTATTATCTTTAACTATATTAATTATTACTAGAGTAAGGAAATCTTAGGAGATAGTAATATAAACCTAGTTCTAGAAATTTTATAGCTTAGAATAGTATATCTACTAGTTAGAGACTATAGTATAATATTCTATAATCTTTATAATATAGCTTTCCTTATCCTTCTTATATAATTTAAGCTCCTGCTTATAATCTTTAAGGTTATCTAAAGTGACTAATTAGTATAGTTTCTCTAGAATAACTAGTTAAATAGGATAATTATCCTTAATTAAAAGGACTATTAGACTATCTAGATTAATTTTAAACTAGATATCTTTAGAGTTTACTTAGAAATATAAGCTTATAAACTAATAAGGCTAGTTTATTTAATTAATAAGCTAGGTTTAAGTAACTAGAATAGTTAAATCGCTTATAGCTTTATTAAATAAAGAAGGCTTTTAGTATAATAGGAGAACCTAAGAGGGTATATTTAAGTAGTAAAGTATATAGGGAGAATTATCCTATATTCTAAGCACTAGGCTTATAACTATAGTAGAGAAAAAGAGCTTAAATATCCCTTTATTTAGGGAGTGAATTAATTAGATTACTATATAAGAAAAGATTACTAGAAAGGCTAGTTATATATTATACTTATCCTGAATTAGTTTAGTACTTAGGTTAAGGTACCCCTTATCGCGGCTAATTAGAGCTCTATAAACCCTAATATTACTAAGTATTATTTATATTCTTAATAAAAACTCTTTATACTAGAGAAGTAGTAAGTCTCTTAAATTATAAAGAGCTTAATTTAATCTTATATATATTTCTAGTATTTTAAACCTATCTAAAAGTTTATAGGTTATAGAATTATTTACTATAATTATAGTATTTAGGAATACTCCTATAATATTATATTATTTAATTTTAAGGTTAAACTCTATAGTAATTACTATTACTATTTAGAATAACCTTACTATAAGTATAGTAGTATAGGTTAAGTATAAAATATCTTTTAGTTAAAAATCCCCTTTTACTATAATATAAGCTTTATAATTCTTAAACTAACTATTCTAATTAAACTTATATATAAATACCTATTTTAATAGAAATAGGTATTTTATTACTTATAATTAGGGTAGCTTTATTTAAATTCCTTTCTATTATAGGGTAGTAATCTCTTTAATTATAGCCTACTTAAATAGCTTTTCTAGAGAATAGGAAAGTAAATATTTTTAGAGTATTAGTTCTAGTAATAATTTATCTTTATATAAATAAGCTAGTAATATTACTAGTTTTAATTTCTTAAGTATAGTTATTATAACTATTATATTTAGTATTTTATAATCTTTATATTTATTCTAGGTTTTATCTACTTCTAATATAAATATATATATAAAGTTAATTTAAAAACTATTTTTTAAAGATAGATTTACTATTAGTATATATATACTAAAATTTAATCTATCCTTTAATTAATTATTATAATCTATATCTTTTTATCTTAATTTTTAAACTAGTAAATACCTACTTATTAGTTAGTTTATTTTAGATACCTTTTTTTAAAATTATCTACTTACCCTACTTACTATAGGAAAGATATACTATTACCTTTAGTTTACTAGTAAATTTCTTACTTTATTTAGTAGTATAGAGTTAGTTATACTAGATTAAAAGGTAGTAGTAGGGTTTTAAAACTCCTACTCTAGAGAAGTATTATTCTAAGGCTCTAGTTTACTAGCTCTTTTAATTAAATTCTAATTCTAGTAGCTTCTAATATTTTTATAATTATATTAATTAGTCTCTATAATATTTAGCTATAGTATTATATCTAGAGTTATAAGTTCTATACTTAAATTTTAGTCTATATAAATTTCTAACTACTAGCTAGTTATACCTATAGTTTATATAGTAGTTAGTATTATTACTTTTTAATTCTTTAGCTAGCTATTCTTAGAATCTATCTACTTTAATCCTTTACCTCTAAGTAGTTACTTAGTATTCTTAATTCTTATAGTACTTATATACTTATTTAAGCTAAAAATAAGATTAATTATATTAAATATATCTTTTAGATTATTAACCTTATCCTTATAAATATTTTCTATAATTCTTAAAACTTTTACCTTTAGAAGCTTAACTTTATATACTCCCTAGTAGAAGATTATCTTATTAAATATAATATTCCTAGTTATAATTACTTAATTAAATATAGAAACCTATATTTTATAGATATTAGAAGTTTAATAGCTTACTAAATATCTAATATAAGCTTTTAGATTTATTTTAAATCCTCTTCTATTATATTTAGCTTCGCGATTCTTTATTAGAGGATATACTTAGTATTTATAGATATAAATTCTACTCTAGTCTAAGTAGAAATCTACTATTATATATTATATAATTACTAGCTTATAATACTAAAAGTACTATTAGAACTAGCTATCTAATACTTTATTTAGTAATTAAAAGCTATATACTATACTTAGACTTATATTATATAGCTAGACTACTATATTTATAATCTTTAACTATAGCTTTATTAGTAGATTTACGCTAGACCTTATTTTTACTATTTATTTAATTAGCTCTTTTTTAGCTTATTCTACTAAACTATTAGTTTTATATATATAAGATAGTAAAGGGTTAATTATAATTTCTTTTTTAATTATCTATTTCTTATATTATAATATCCCTTATTATAGAAGTATTATTATATTATTATCTTACTAAATTTATATAATTTAGAGTTAATACTTATTCTTTATAAAGGTTAATAGGCGTTTTATTAATTATAGAATTTTAAAAAGTATCTTCCCTTATAGATTAAAATTATAGAACTTCCCGCTAAATTCTTTCTTTATTATAAGAATCTAGGATTTAAGTATTTACCCTTACTTTATATTAAATAGGTCCTATATAATATAGTAGAATAGATATAGTAAATACTTATATAATTATTATAAGATTACCTTACTTATATATATAACTATATAATACTTATATTCTTATTATTATATTCCTTTAATTAATATACTATATATACTAGAAACTAGAGCTTATAAAACTTTTTTTCTAAGGTATTCTAATTACTTATATTATAGTTCTTTACTATCTAAGTAGGAGATATTCTCTTTTAATAGTCTAAATAGTTAAATTATATTTATAATAGTAGGATAAAAGTATATAGGCTTATATTTAAAAAAAGTAAAATTATACTTATACTATAGGTTTTTTTTTTTTTTTTTTTTTTTTTTTTAATATAAAGCTACTATTATAACTACCTAGTAATAAGAAAAAATCTAGAGGTACTATATAGTTCTATTAAATAGCTCTAAAGGATAGTACTATTTATAATAAAAGAGAAAGAAGGGCGCCTATAGTACTAGACTTAATTAACTAAGTATTAACCTACCTATATATATTATATAATATAGTAATACTATAATACTATAATACTATAATATTATATAATACTAGTAGGGTAGTATACTCCTTATTTACTAATACCTAATATATAATTATAGAGAAATCGCGAAATATTAAAGATATTATAAAATATTAATAATATTATAATTTAAAAAAAAATATAAAAGAAAGGTTACCTACTAGTAGTAAGTAACTTATAGTACTATATATAAAAGCTAGCTTTTATAAAAAGAGACCTATATTATATCTCTATTAAAATAGCTAATAATAGCGAGTAACTAATCCTTAGTAATAAATATAACCTAGTATATACTAATAGTAAGTCTATTAATAACCTAGATATATCTAACTATATATATTATAAAATCTAATATATTATCTAGTAAGTTAACCTCTATTAGTATAATAATTAATTTAATATATAAATACTATAAGTTATAGCTATAAACTATATAATTATAGAATCTATTAGTAAGTTTCTTATATATATATATATATAGTATTATTAACACGATATTACTAACCTAAGCTATATAGGGATAATACTATAGTAGTTAGCTAAGAATAAAAACTTTATATATAAATAGTAAAAAATAATTATAATAGTTTTTAAGAATTAAAAGGAGCTAGACTTTATAGTAAAAGTAATTATAATTAAGTTAGAATAATCTATATAATTAATAAATATAGAGTAGGTAATAGCTACCCTATTATAAGGGTTAATTTAACCTAAGGTTAAATCCCCTTATAGAATATTTACCTACCTTTAAGCTTAGGCCTTATCTAGTAGCCTATATATAGATTAGTTAGTAGATCTTAAATACCTAGTATATAGAGAGCCCCTCCCTAGAACCCTCTCTATCTTAGTATCTTAAGTTTAGTCTTAATTTATATAGTTTCTTCTATCTATCTAATTCTAAGAGTATTTACTCTATTTAGCTATATCCTAGCCTTATATTAAACTTAAGACCCCTTCTTTTAGCTAGAGATTAGTAACTATAATATCTACCTTTAGCTCTTTAGGTATAAAAAGGTCTACTAAAATCCTAAAATTTTTTTTAGATTAGCTATTAAGGTACTAGAATATCCTCTAAAGTTCTTATTAAAGGCTAGCTATTAAGGCGCTAGAACGTCTTCTAAAGTCCTTATTAAAGACTAGCTATTAAGGCGCTAGAACGTCCTCTAAAATCCTTATTAAAGGCTAGCTATTAAGACGCTAGAATATCCTCTAAAGTCCTTATTAAAGACTAGCTATTAAGGTACTAGAATATCCTCTTAGGTTTTTTAAACTCCCTTAAAGACCTACTAATATTAGGTATTTTTAGTAGAATTAACTACTATAAAGGTTAAATCCCTTTTAGATAGAAATATATACCTACTATAGATATACTAAAAATAATATATATACCCTTAGTAAATAGGCTTAAAATATAACTAACTACCTACTTATTATTTATACTTTACCTACCTAAACCTACCTTTTACCCTTATAGTAAATATTAATTTATATAATATCTTTATCTTAGATAGCCCTCTCTCTTTATCTACTTTACCTCTAAATAGCTCTATACCTGCTATACTACTACCTATAACTAAGTGTATAAAGATAAAACCTCTAGTATCTAAATAGTCTATTAATAGGGACCTAATAACTTTTCTTTAGAGCTATACTAGGATTTACTCTATAAGCTATACTACTAAAGTAATAGTAGCCTTTAATTTTAGTAAAGAAAACCTTAATAATATTTTAAAGGTAAATAACCTCTATTATAGTATAACTATAAGTAAGATACTATATATACTACTCTAAGGTTACTTACCTATCCTAATATAAGAATAGGTACTAGTAGTTAAAGCCTCTAGTATATAACCTTCCTATAAGCTAGAAGACCTACCCTCCTAGATTAAACTTTTCCTACTAGAACTAAGTATCTAGCTACCTAAAGGTACTAAAGAATATCTAGCTAATATTAGTAAGATTAAAAAGGAATTAGACCTCTATTAGAATCCTAGAACTAGAAATTATAAGGAGGAAGAAAATAACTTTAAGGCTAGTCTATAGGTAGCTAGGCTATAAGAGCTAGAGGAAGTATCTAAACTATATATAGCCTTTATTAATATTAATATAATTATTCTAGACCTAATTACTTTAGATAGAAAGTACCTAGAGACTTTAAACTACTAAGGCCTAGAGTTTACTACTATTTCTAATATATATATAGGCTATATTAAGGCTAATATAGCCCTATTTACTATAAAGCTATAGCTTATAGTCTTATCCTAATATATATATAAAGTATAGGACTAGTAATAAAAGCTAGTTTAGTAAAATACTAATCTAAATAATAAAATTAATATTATAATAGACTCCTAGATATAGACTTAGAAAGAAAATAGTTATTTATAAACTAAGATTATAGAACTAAAGAAGACTACTAAGGTTAAGAATTAATTAATATAGGTAATAATTAGTAACTTAGATAGTAATAATAGCTTTAAGTTACTCTACCAGTTTAGTACTTCCCCTATTAAGCTAGTGCCTACTATTAAATATAATACTAAATTAGTTACTCTAAAGATAGATAGTTAATAAGGTATAGACTATTCTACTATAAGTTAATATATCCTAAAAGTAAATACCCCTAATAAACTTTTCTATAAAGTACTAAACCTTTACTATATAAAGTATTAAACTTACTAGAGTAAACGCCTATCCTCTAAGGTTCTAAACCCTAATAAGTTTAATAGCGATAAGGCTTAGTTTAAGCTATAGTTCTATTTACT
The DNA here is from genome assembly GCA_010093485.1 of Karstenula rhodostoma CBS 690.94. Classification (NCBI taxonomy): domain Eukaryota; kingdom Fungi; phylum Ascomycota; class Dothideomycetes; order Pleosporales; family Didymosphaeriaceae; genus Karstenula; species Karstenula rhodostoma. The sequence continues at coordinate 20,495 of MU001515.1, forward strand.
AGAGGTTAAGATTAAGTCTAATATAGACTACTTTTAGTAAGATACTCCTAAAGAATATATTATAGCTATTACTAATTATATTAATATATAGCTAGAAGGCTATACCTTTAAAATTTTTAATATCTAGAAATAGTAGTAATTAACTATATCTCTTATAGGTCTATATAACTATCTCTAAGCTATATTTATACTATTAAACTAGAATATTAATACCTATACTAACCTTTAGAAGATAATACTTCTATCTAGAGGAGATATAAACTTATTTATTATATAGTATAATATATTTATAAACTAGACTAGGTTTTATTCTAATAATTCTAAAGAGATATTCTATAAGAAGCTCTATATAAAGCTTACTAACTAGCTTACCCAAAATACTATTAACCCTACTATAGACTATAATAAATTTTATACTATTATCTATAAGCTATATAAAGTCTATAAGCGTGACTATTAGGCTAACTATAACTAACTTACTTTCTCTACCCTATACTATTATAAGGAGTTTTTATTATAAATAGTTACTTTAGCCCCTTATTATACTATAGGACTACCTAAAGATACTATAGTAGAATTAGTTCTAAAGCGCTAATCTATTAACCCTAGATATAGATACTCTAGGAAATAGTATTATAAGAATTAGGTATATTATAACTACCTTTTTAAGAACTATATCTACTATAATTACCCTATTAAACCCTGTAATAGGTATACTATTACTACTATTATAAAGGTTTAAAAAGAGAATAAGGCTTATTTCTTCCTAGAATCTAGTAATAAATATACCTCTAATAAAGACTCTAAGTTAGACTTTAAGTTAGAAAACTAGAGGTACTAGTTAACTCTAGACTAGTATCCCTAATAGGAGTAGTAGGTATAGAACTAATTAACCTATAGAAGCTAGTGTTCTACCCTAAGAAATATTATACTAACCTTAAAGGCGTTTAAATTCCTAACTTATTTAGGGGAATATCTTTTATACTTCCTATAATATTCTAAAATAATAGATATAAGATTTATATATATAGTCTTATTAATTCTAGTATATTTATATATAATCTTATCGCCTTATAGCTAGAGAAAGTACTAAGGTACTAACTTAGTATTAAGTTAATATAGCTTAAATACCTAATCCCCCTTAAGAGTTTTACTAGTAAGAAGGCCGCCTTAGTTAATTACTACTTTTAAGTAGTACTTAATATTAATAGATACCCTATAACTATATAGTTTATCCTATATAAAATAGGAGACTATAACCTTATTATAAGATAAAAATTCTTTAAGAATACTAAGTTACTAATTAATTACTATAACTAGTACTTAATATAGTTAGATAATATACTATTATAGGTTATTACTCTACTTATAGTATTATACTACCTACTCCTACTAGTTAATAAAGAATACTAGTTTAATACTAACTAATAGGATACTAACTTTAAAAAGAAGAATATTTAACTTTAATAAGTATAATTACTTTATAGGGAACGCTCCCCTATAAAGGAGTTTAAAATCCTTATAGAACCTATAATATTATTTATCTCTCTAGTATAGGCTACCCCCTAGAACTATAGTAATTATTAACTATCTTTAGTAGAGTCTATTCTAGATAAGGACTTTATTATAGTATACTATATATCTTTAAATAAGGATAGTAATAAAGCTAAACTACTAGAGCCTAGAGATAAGAGTTAGTAATTAGCTAAGCCTAGTATTAAAGATAATACCCTAGTATATAGATATAGTAATAAGTTACTATATAATAATAAATTATTACTAAGGGAATTAACTACCTCTATTAAGCCTAATCCTACTAGAGACTCTAGTAAATAAGCTATTAAGAAACTCTTATAAGAGCTAAGAATTAAACTAAAAAACTATCTAAAGGACTAAGTTATTACTACCTTCTACTCTATAGAGTAGCTTTAATATAAGGAAGATTTATATAAGATAAATAAAGTACTATCTAATTTAGGGCTACTACCCCTAGAGGAACCCCCTAAATATTAAATACTAATAAGGGAATAGCTCCTTAAGGCTAGTATTAATATTTTAACTATCTCTACTATAGTATTTATAGTTAGTATATAAGGTATAGAGATTAGCTTTATTAGTTAATATAAGTTACTTAAACTTATAGAAGCTAAGTATTATAAGAAGGAAGCTATAGCTAACTCTCTAGAAAAGTCTTAAAAATAGCTATTAGTAGAACTTAAAGCTAAGCTTCCCTACTATAAATAGGTAGGGATAGATATTTCCTACTTTAGTAAATAAGAGGTAAATACTTTACCCCTATAATAGAAAGGTATTAACTATAATATTATCTTTACTAAGGATATTAGTACTTTAAAGACCTCCCTACTATATCCTATATCCCTTAATAAGCTAGAATTACTATACCTATATATTTAGAATATAGTAAAGAAAGGGTTTATCTCCTCTAGTAATACTAGTTTTACCTCCCCTATTTTATATATAAAGAAGTCTAGAGGGGGGTAGTATCTTTATATTAATTATAAAAGGCTTAATAGTATTATTAAGAAGAATATTATTTCTATACTACTACTAGAGGAAACTCTTATATACCTATCTAGGGTATATATATTTACTAAACTAGACCTATAATAAGCTTTTTACTATATATAACTTACTAAATATACCTCTAACCTCTCTATATTTTAAACTTAATATAATAACTTTAAGTATAATATTCTTCCTTTTAGTATAACTAATAGACTAATATTATTCTAATACTTTATTAATATAATTCTAGCTAATATAATTAATTTAATTTATATAGTTTATATTAATAATATCCTTATCTACTCTAAGGACCCCCTAGAGCACGAGGCTTATATATCTAAAGTTATTAAATAGCTAAAAGAGTACTACCTCTATTATAATATTAAGAAAAGCGAATTTACTATTTAAAAAGTTAAATTCCTAGGCTTTATTATTACTACTAACGGGATCTATAAGGACCCTAAGAAGAAAACTATAGTATAGGATTAGGAAGAGCCTACTAGCCTCTATACCCTCTAATCCTTTTTAGGATTCTATAACTACTATTAGGCCTACCTTAAAAACTATAGATATATTATTTAACCCTTTACTAAGCTAACTAAAAAAGGCGTCTAGTATAAGTTTAAAAATAAGGAATATACTACTTTTTAAGCTATAAAGGACTTTCTCTACTTAGATAATCTTATTATATAGTACTCCCCCTACTATAAAATATAGATAGAGACTAATACTAGTAATAGTATTATTATAGAAGCTATCTTATAGATATAAGATAATAGAACTTAGAAACTTTTTAGTTTCTACTCGCGTAAAATAAAACTAGTAGAGATAAATTATAATATTTATAATAAGGAAATACTCACTATTATAGGTAGGTTATATATATAGCGTGTCTAGCTTATTAGTCTATAGTTAGAAGAGCTATTTACTATTATTATAGACTATCGCGTACTTAAATACTTCTCTATAAAATAAGAACTTATACCCTACTAGACTTATTAGTTAGAAGTATTATTCTAGTATAATTATATAATTATATTTTACCCTAGATCTATAAATATTATAGTTAATATACTATTATAAAAATAGGAAGAACTAGTTATATAGAAGATAAAAGCTAAGTTAGTCTATATAATATACTTCTTCCCCTAATAATAGGATATCGCTAATAATAATACTAATAATAAGGACTATAAAATAGTAGTATTAGTTACTACTACTAAGCTAAACTAGTAAAGTAAGGAGGCTAAATTATAAGACTCTCCTATTATACTAGTAGACTACCTACTTAAGGTAAATTATACTAACCTAACCTTAGAACTATTTTAAAAGGCTATCTTTAAACTAAATAGTAAGTATAATAGAATACTTTCTAAGTTTCTTTTATACTAAGACTACCTAGTTATCTCTAAAACTAGTTAGCTTTAAATAATTCTTATTAATATAGTTTACTCCTACTAGATAACTATATACCCTAGTACTAAAAAGACCTATAAATTTATCTAGGAATTATACTATTAGAGCTATATATATATAGATATTAAATAGTTTATATAAAATTATAAGATCTACTACTAGACTAAGCCCCCTTATAATAAGAAGTTAGGCCTACTCTAGTTACTACCTATCCTAGAGGCTATATAGTAAAATATCTCTATAGACTTTAAGAGCTTTCTACTAGATTAAAAGGGCTTTAATAATATTATAGTTTATATATACTACCTAAGTAAATATATCTTTTTACTACTATACTATAAGATAATTACTATAGAATAAACTACCTCTTTTTACTACTAGTATATCTAGAGGATCTTTAGTATCCCTAAATCTATTATATTAGATTAAGGGCTATAGTTTACTTCTAATTTTACTAGTAAACTATATTATCTTATAGGTATATAGTAGAAACTTATATCTATAGGTTATACCTAAATAGATAGCTAAACTAAGATATATAATAAGTATATTAACTAGTATCTCTACCTATTTATTAATAAATTTTAGGATAACTAGTTAGATCTACTCCCTTTAATAAACTAGGCATAAGCCTCTTTACCTAATAAATCTACTAGTTTCTCTCTATATAAAATTAAGTTTAGCTATAAAACTAAAGTCTTTTAGGACTAAAAGGATAAAATTAGGTTACCTAAGGACTCCCCTAATAATATTAGCTCTAAGTAAGCCTATAAGTTTATTACCACTCGCCTTAAAACTATTACTTAGGTCTATAACTAGGCCTATTAGAACCTTATTATAGTATAAGACTTAATAGTAAAATAAGCTAATAAATACTATTAACTATCTAATTTTATTATTAGTAACTTTATTTATATTACCCTAAAAGGCTTTTTAATATCGCGTCCCTCTATTAAGCTTAATAAGTAAATATATAGTCTATACTATATTATAGGGATAAAAAGGTTATCCTATAAACTTAAATTACTATTATATATAAAAGTTTACTTAGTATTTTATATAGACTATTTTTAGAAAGTGCCTAATAACTTACTTCCTAGATAATATTAGCTATAGGAACTACTAACTAAAGTTAATAATACCCTTAAGTAGAAGGTATTACTTATTTATAATAGCTAACTAAGCTAGGGAAAACTCTAGTACTAAGTAGTATAGTAAGGCTATAACCTAGATAATATATAGTATCTAGTATTTAACTTTAGGAATACCCTAAAACTAGTAGGCGACTTTTATAACACTAATCCTTAGGTAGCTAGGCCCCCTAAATACCTAGATACTTAGAAAAAAGCTACCTTTAATAAAGTATTCTTAGATAGTAATCTTAAAGATAATATACCTATTAAGGTAGATAGTTAATAAAGGGTTACCTAAAAATAGGCTAGTTAGTATAGTAGCTTAATCTAGATAGCCTATCTAGTATCTATAAGGTATACTTACCTTATACTTTTTAGTACTATAAAGAATTAAGCTTTATATATTAAATACTTTAAGACTTTAACTATAAGTAAGAAATATAAGGTTTTAAACTAGATTTTAACCTCTCCTTATAGGATTAGGGAACCCTATATAATATATATATAATAGTATATAGCTAACTACTTAGAAAAATTCTAAATAAAGGTATTTTTATATAGGAAATTATAGAGCCCTATATAATTATACTAAAGTAGGATACTCTAATCTAGTCTATAACTATATAAGTTTAATAGGAAATTTTTTAAGGATATAAAGGATATTTTTCTTTATTTTTATTTTTTTCTCTCTAAACTAATTTATTCTTTTCTTTCTTTTTATAGATATAGGTATTCTTATAGTTCTTAGGGACTATTAAGACCCTAGATCGCGCTTAGAGGGGGGTAGTATAAGGGTTAATTTAACCTAAGGTTAAATCCCTTTATAGGATATTTACCTACCTTTAAGCTTAGGCCTTATCTAGTAGCCTATATATAGATTAGTTAGTAGATCTTAAATACCTAGTATATAGAGAGCTCCTCCCTAGGACCCTCTCTATCTTAGTATTTTAAGTTTAGTCTTAATTTATATAGTTTCTTCTATCTATCTAATTCTAAGAGTATTTACCCTATTTAGCTATATCCTAGCCTTATATCTATAGTAGTAGATAAAATAAGATATAGTAGGTAATATTAATAATAATAATAAGTAGGTAATAATAGATAGGTAATATTAATAGTAATAGTAATAGTAATAGGGTAATATACTAAGCTATAAGTTATAGGTAAAAGTTAAAGATATTAGTAAGTATAAGTAAGTAAAAGAATTAGTATTTAAATAACTATTAGTTAGTATTATACTAATAATTAAAAAAGTATAAAAATATATAAAAAAAAAGGTCTAAATTATATAAATAAAGGTCTAAAAGTAAGTAAATAAGTATTAAAAAAGGATAAAAAGGTCTCTCTTTTATTATAAGTATACTATATAGTTCTATAGGCCTGGATTAGAATCCAGGCTAGACTATAGGTTTACTATTATAATACTTTATTTAATTATTCTAATCCTTAGGGTATTATTTAAGCTAAGATACTAAATACTAACTTTTTTAAATTAAGCTTTTAAAATAATATTTATATAAAAGTTCTTAACTACTTTTATATCTTTAAGTAGTAGATTCTCTAATTATTTCCTATTTTTATTATAAAGAATATTCTTAATTAGGTAATTTCTTATTTCTAAGATAGGTAGAGCTTTAAATTTCTACTTTAACTTAGTCTTCTATAATTACTTTCTTAAAAGAACTAGTAACTAGAAGGTTCTAATTATTAATAAGGTAAATAGTAACTATACTATTTAGAATTATACTTTTAAAAAGTAGATAAAAATTCTATATTATATTATAGATTCTATTTTTAGAGACTTTATTTAGAAAGTTAATTAGATTAATAAGAGCTACTATAATACTACTAAAGTAGTTAATAATAAACTATTTCTTATTACTTATTTTCTAATTAGTACTATTAATCTTAGTCTATAGTTTTAACTATTATAGAAGTTTTAAATAGTTTAAAATCTTATTTTACTCTTTATTAGAATAATTAAATACTTAGGATCTATATTATAGAGATTCACTATAAGGTAGGGTAACTTAATAAAGTAGGGGGGATAAAAAGGCGCGTTATACTTTACTAATACACGAATAAAGGGGGACTAAAAAAGCGGCTAAGGCGTGCCTAGTATCTATATACAGGCTAACTAAAAAGGGTATAGTACCAAGCTAACTAAAATAGGCTTAGTACGTACCCGCTAATATATAAGAACTTAGGATCTATTAATTAGAATACTAGTAATAGCTATCTATAAGTATTAGTATTTAATTAGTTACTATTTATATTAGGTATTCTTATAGGGGTAATTAAAATAATTATTATTTTATATATTATTAGATAATTCCCTACTAGGTTTAGTAGTCTAACTACTAAATATTATATAAATACTAGTCCTTTTATAATTAGGGTAGAGTAATTATTCCTAAATTAGTATTAAAAATACCTTTTTAATTTTAGAAAGTATTATTATAGGCCTTTTAAGTATCTTATTAAACAGGATTTATTATTTAATTAAGTAAGACTACTTAGGGGTAATCTTCTTACTTAAAGTTTTAAAAAAATTATAAGTTATAAGTACTCTTTTAGTTTCTTTAACTAAGTATATAATTATTTTATAGTAGAAAAACTATTATTTTTTAAACTAGGTTTTTAGATTCTACTATCTACTCTTTATTTTATTAAAATAAGTATAATACTATACTTAAATAAAATTTTTAATTACTTTTTTAGTAGATACTAGATTATTCTTTAGTATATAAAGTAGATATTATAAGGTAGATTTATTATTTTTAACTATATTAATTATTACTAGAGTAAGGAGATCTTAGAAGATAGTAATATAAACCTAGTTCTAAAGATTTTATAGCTTAGAATAGTATATCTACTAATTAGAAACTATAATATAATATTTTATAATTTTTAAAATATAGCTTTCCTTATCCTTTTTATATAATTTAAGCTCCTACTTATAATCTTTAAGGTTATCTAAAGTAACTAGTTAGTATAGTTTCTCTAGAATAACTAGTTAAATAAGGTAATTATTTTTAATTAAGGGGACTATTAGATTATCTAGATTAATTTTAAACTAGATATTTTTAAAGTTTACTTAGAAATATAAGTTTATAAACTAATAAGGCTAGCTTATTTAATTAATAAGCTAGGTCTAAGTAACTAGAATAGTTAAATTACTTATAGCTTTATTAAATAAAAAAGGCTTTTAGTATAATAAAAGAATCTAAAAGGGTATATTTAAGTAGTAAAGTATATAGAAAGAATTATCTTATATTTTAAATACTAGGCTTATAACTATAGTAGAGAAAAGGAGCTTAAATATCCCTTTATTTAGGGAGTAAATTAATTAGATTACTATATAAAAAAAGATTACTAGAAAGACTAGTTATATACTATACTTATCCTAAATTAGTTTAGTACTTAGGTTAAGGTATCCCTTATTATAGCTAATTAGAGCTCTATAAACCCTAATATTACTAAGTATTATTTATATTTTTAATAAATATTATAAGTTACTTATTATTAGTAAATAACCTCTTTTTTATATTCTTTTTTAAATTATAATATTTTTAATATTTTATAACTTCTCTATAATTATATATTAGATATTAGTAAATAAAGAGTATACTACTCTACTAGTATTATATAATATTATAGTATTATAGTATTACTATATTATATAATATATATAGGTAGGTTAATACTTAGTTAATTAAGTCTAGTATTATAGGTACCCTTCTTTCTCTCTTATTATAAATAGTACTATTCTTTAGAGCTATTTAATAGAACTATATAGTATCTCTAGATATTTCTTTATTACTAGATAGTTATAATAGTAACTTTATATTAAAAAAAAAAAAAAAAAAAAAAAAAAATAAGAATATAATTAAAATAGCTATTATTAATAAGCTATAAATCCTTCTTAATAATATAATATTTATATAATATAGGTTTACTAATATAATATCTATATACTAGGATTACTTTATTTAGTAGTAGTAGTAATAATAATAATAATAATAATAGATTAATAATCTATCTATTTTCTATAATTCTAAAAGGTATAAAAGTAGTCTATAATACTAAGTAGTACTTCTATAAAGTATATTCTATTATTATAATATACTAAGGTAATAGTAATAAGCTAAGATAGGTTATTATTAAAATAAAGATTAATAAAGAGGTATATATAGAAATTAGTAAGGTATTTAAGGTATCTTAACTAGACTAGGGGGTAATTAATACTTATAAAATAAAAATAAAAAATAGATAATAGCTAGTATATATATAATAAAAGCTATAGAAAATTAAAGCCTATTATAATAAGAAAGTAATTAAAGAAGTAACTAGAGAGAATAAGAAATTTATAATAGAAATAATAGGTAAGATAAGTATCTATTAAATATAAAAGGTCCTATATAATATAGTAGATATATAGATAAGGATAAAAATAAAAATAAAAATAAAAGTAATAATATTAGTAAAGGAGTTCTAAGTTCTATTCTAAGTTTTAAGTATAGAGTCTATAGAGTAATATATAAAAAGTAAAGAATAAAGAATAAAAAATAGAAATAGTAGTTATATAAAATTAGTATTTAATAATAGTAATAGGGGTATATAGTATTTAATTATAAAATACTAAGTATAGGAGTTTAGTATTATATTAATAGTAAAATAAGGTAATAAGAATTATAATATAATTAACTAGTATTTAGTTATAATTAGTAGCTTTTAATAGACCTTAACTAGTTTTAGAGAAAGATAGTAATTAAATAAACTTAACTTAGCTAAGTAAGAATTCTAAATAAATAAATAAAAAGGTAACTAACTAATACTAGCTAGTTATAAATAATATATTAGTTATATTAGTATTTAGAGAAATATTATTATATTATATTTTAAGAATTAATTAGAATATATAAAATATCTTTTTTTAACTAATAAAAAGTCTAAAATCCTCTATTCTAATTAGGTAATATATAGCCCTAAGATTTAGCTAGCTATATAAAAGTTTTACTATAATAGTTTACTTCCTTACTTTATTTATTATAAATAATAATAGTAATTAATAGAGTTAACTATAGTATAATTATTTCTATTATAGATACTAATATTCTATATAAACTAAGTTTTATATAGACTCTAACTTTTTTACCTAATCTTATAACTATTATAAGGCTAGAATATAGCTAAATAGGGTAAACACTCTTAGAATTAAATAGATAGAAAAAACTATATAAATTAAGACTAAACTTAAGATACTAAGATAAAAAGGGTTCTAAAAAGGGACTCTCTATATACTAGGTATTTAAAATCTACTAACTAATCTATATATAGGCTACTAGATAAGGTCTAAGTTTAAAGATAAGTAAATATCCTATAAGGGGATTTAACCTTAGGTTAAATTAACCCTTATACTACCCCCTTCTAAGCGCGATTTAGGGTTTTAATAGTCCCTAAAGACTATAAGAATACCTATATCTATAAAAAGAAAGAAAAAAATAAATTAGTTTAAAAAGAAAAAAAAATAAAAATAAAGAAAATATCCTCTATACCTTTAAAAAATTTCCTATTAAACTTATATAGTTATAGACTAGATTAGAGTATTCTACTCTAGTATAATTATATAGGGCTCTATAATTTCTTATATAAAAATACCTTTATTTAGAATTTTTCTAAGTAGTTAGCTATACACTATTATATATATATTATATAGGATTCCCTAATCCTATAAGGAGAGGTTAAAATCTAGTTTAAAACCTTAAATTCCTTATTATAGTTAAAGGCTTAAAGTACTTAATATATAAAGTTTAATTCTTTATAGTACTAAGAAGTATAAGGTAAATATACCTTATAGATACTAGATAGGCTATCTAGATTAAATTACTATATTAACTAGCCTATTTTTAGGTAACCCTTTATTAACTATCTACCTTAATAGGTATATTATCTTTAGGATTACTATTTAAGAATACTTTATTAAGGGTAGTTTTTTTTTAAGTATCTAGACACTTAGAGGGCCTAGCTACCTAAGGATTAGTATTATAAAAATTACCTACTAGCTTTAAAATATTTCTAAAGTTAGATACTAGATATTATATATTATCTAAGTTATAGCCTTACTATACTATTTAGTACTAGAGTTTTCCCTAGCTTAGTTAGCTATTATAAATAAGTAATACCTTCTACTTAAAAGTACTATTAACTTTAATTAGTAGTTCCTATAGTTAATATTATCTAGAAAGTAGGTTATTAGGCACTTTCTAAAGATAGTCTATATAAAATACTAGGTAAATTTTTATATATAATAGTAATTTAAGCTTATAGAATAACCCTTTTATCCCTATAATATAGTATAGACTATATATTTACTTATTAAACTTAATAGAGGGATATAATATTAAAAAGCCTTTTAGAGTAATATAAATAAAGTTACTAATAATAAAATTAGATAATTAGTAGTATTTATTAGCTTATTTTACTATTAAGTCTTATACTATAATAAGGTTCTAATAGGCCTAGTTATAGATTTAAGTAATAGCTTTAAGGTAAGTAGTAATAAACTTATAAGCTTACTTAGAGCTAATATTATTAGGGGAGTCCTTAGATAATCTAACTCTATTCCTTTAGTCCTAAAAGACTTTAGCTTTATAGCTAAACTTAATTTTATATAAAGAGAAACTAGTAGATTTATTAAGTAAAGAGGTTTATACCTAGTCTATTAAAGGGAGTAAATCTAACTAATTATCCTAAAATTTATTAATAAATAGGTAAAGATACTAGTTAATATATTTATTATATATCTTAGTTTAGCTATTTATTTAGGTATAACCTATAGATATAAATTTCTACTATATACTTATAAGGTAATATAGTTTACTAGTAAAATTAAAAGTAAACTATAGCCCTTAATCTAATATAATAGATTTAGGGATACTAAAAATCCTCTAAATATACTAGTAGTAAAGGGAGGTAGCCTATTCTATAGTAATTATTTTATAGTATAGTAGTAAAAAAGTATATTTACTTAAATAGTATATATAAACTATAATATTATTAAAGCCCTTTTAGTCTAATAGAAAGTTCTTAAAGTCTATAGAAATATTTTACTATATAGCCTCTAGAATAGGTAGTAATTAGAATAGGCCTAGCTTCTTATTATAAGGGGGCTTAGTTTAGTAGTAGATTTTATAATTTTATATAAACTATTTAATATCTATATATATATAGCTCTAATAGTATAATTCCTAAATAAGTTTATAGGTCTTTTTAGTACTAGAGTATATAGTTATCTAGTAGAAGTAAACTATATTAATAAGTATTATTTAAAGCTAACTAGTTTTAGAGATAACTAAGTAGTCTTAGTATAAAAAAAATCTAGAAAGTATTCTATTATACTTACTATTTAGTTTAAAAATAACCTTTTAAAATAGTTCTAAGGTTAAGTTAGTATAATTTACTTTAAGTAGGTAGTTTACTAGTATAATAGGAGAGTCTTATAATTTAGCCTCCCTACTCTACTAGTTTAACTTAGTAGTAGTAACTAATACTACTATTTTATAGTCCTTATTATTAGTATTATTATTAGTAATATCCTATTATTAGGGGAAGAAGTATATTATATAGGCTAACTTAACTTTTACTTTCTATATAATTAGTTCTTTCTATTTCTATAATAGTATATTAGCTATAATATTTATAGATTTAGGGTAAAATATAATTATATAGTTATACTAAAATAATATTTTTAACTAATAAGTCTAGTAGAGTATAAGTTCTCGCTTTATAGAGAAGTATTTAAGTATATAATAGTCTATAATAATAGTAAATAGCTCTTCTAATTATAGACTAATAAGCTAGGTATACTATATATATAACTTACCTATAATAGTAAGTATTTTCTTATTATAAATATTATAATTTATCTCTACTAATTTTATTTTATATAAGTAAAAATTAAAAAGTTTCTAGATTCTATTATTTTATATCTATAAAATAGCTTCTATAATAATATTATTACTAGTATTAGTCTCTATCTATATCTTATAGTAAGGGGAGTACTATATAATAAGATTATCTAAGTAGAGAAGATTCTTTATAGCTTAAAAAGTAGTATATTCTTTATTTTTAAACTTATACTAGATACCTTTTTTAGTTAGCTTAGTAAGGGATTAAATAATATATCTATAGTTTTTAAGGTAGACCTAATAATAGTTATAGAATTCTAAAAAGGATTAGAGGGTATAGAGGCTAGTAGGCTTTTTCTAGTTCTATACTATAGTTTTCTTCTCTAGGTCCTTATAGATCCTATTAGTAGTAATAATAAAGCCTAGGAATTTAACTTTTTAAATAGTAAATTTACTTTTTTTAATATTATAATAGAGATAGTACTCTTTTAGCTATTTAATAACTTTAGATATATAAGTCTTATATTCTAGGGGGTTCTTAGAGTAGATAAGAATATTATTAATATAAACTATATAAATTAAGTTAATTATATTAGCTAGAATTATATTAATAAAGTATTAAAATAATACTAGTCTATTAGTTATACTAAAAGAAAGAATATTATACTTAAAGTTACTATATTAAGTTTAAAATATAGAGAGGTTAGAGGTATATTTAATAAGTTATATATAGTAAAAGGCTTATTATAGGTCTAGTTTAGTAAATATATATATTCTAGATAGGTATATAAGAGTTTCCTCTAATAGTAATATAGAAATAATATCTTTCTTAGTAATACTATTAAACCTTTTATAATTAATATAAAAATATTATCCCCCTCTAGGCTTTTTTATATATAAGATAGGGGAAGTAAAGCTAGTATTACTAAAGAAGATAAACCCTTTCTTTACTATATCCTAAATATATAGGTATAGTAATTCTAGCTTATTAAGGGATATAGAATATAGTAGGGAGGTCTTTAAAGTATTAATATCCTTAGTAAGGATAATATTATAGTTAATATCTTTCTATTATAGGGATAAGGTATTTACCTTTTATTTACTAAAGTAAGAAATATCTATCCCTACCTATCTATAGTAGGGAAGCTTAGCTTTAAATTCTACTAGTAACTATTTTTAAAACTTTTTTAGAGAGTTAGCTATAGCTTTCTTTTTATAATACTTAGCTTTTATAAGTTTAAGTAACTTATATTAACTAATAGAGCTAATCTCTATATTTTATATACTAACTATAAATACTATAATAGAGATAGTTAAAATATTAATACTAGCCTTAAAAAGCTATTTTCTTATTAGTATTTAATACTTAGGGGGTTCCTCTAAGGGTAGTAGTTCTAGATTAGATAGTATTTTATTTATTTTATATAAATCTTCCTTATATTAAAGCTACTCTATAGAGTAGAAGATAGTAATAACTTAGTTCTTTAGATAGTTTTTTAGTTTAATCCTTAGCTTTTATAAAAGTTTCTTAGTAGTTTATTTACTAGGGTCTCTAGTAGGATTAGGCTTAGTAAAGGTAGTTAATTCCCTTAGTAATAATTTATTATTATATAGTAACTTATTACTATATTTATATACTAAGGTATTATCCTTAATATTAAATTTAGCTAATTACTAATTCTTATCTTTAGACTCTAGTAGTTTAACTTTATTACTATCCTTATCTAAAAATATATAATATACTATAATAAAGTCCTTATCTAGGATAGACTCTACTAAAGGTAGTTAATAATTACTATAGTTCTAGGGGGTAGCCTATACTAGAGAGATAAATAATATTATAGGCTCTATAAGGATTTTAAACTCCTTTATAGGGGAGTATTCCCTATAGAGTAATTATACTTATTAAAGTTAAATATCCTCCTTCTTAAAGTTAGTATCCTATTAGTTAGTATTAAACTAGTATTTTTTATTAACTAGTAAGAGTAGGTAGTATAGTACTATAAATAAAATAATAACCTATAATAATATATTATCTAGCTATAATAAGTACTAGTTATAATAATTAATTAGTATCTTAATATCCTTAAAGAATTTTTATTCTATAATAAGGTTATAGTTTTCTATTTTATATAGAATAAACTATATAGTTATAGGGTATCTATTAATATTAAGTACTACTTAAAAGTAATAATTAACTAAGGTAGCCTTCTTACTAGTAAAACTTTTAAGAGGGATTAAGTATTTAAGCTATATTAACTTAATACTAAGTTAGTACCTTAGTACTTTCTCTAGCTATAAGGTAATAAGATTATATATAGATATACTAGAATTAATAAGGCTATATATATAAATCTTATATTTATTATTTTAGAATATTATAGAAAGTATAAAAGGTATTCTTCTAAATAAGTTAGAAATTTAAATATCTTTAGGGTTAGTATAATATTTCTTAGGGTAAAACGCTAGCTTTTATAAGTTAATTAGTTCTATATCTACTACTCCTATTAGGGGCACTAGCCTAGAGTTAACTAGTATTTCTAGTTTTCTAATTTAAAGTCTAACTTAGAGTTTTTATTAGAGGTATATTTATTACTAGATTCTAGGAAGAAGTAAGCCTTATTCTCTTTTTAAATCTTTATAATAGTAGTAATAGTATACCTATTATAGAGTTTAATAGGGTAATTATAGTAGATATAGTCCTTAAAAAGGTAGTTATAATATATCTAATTTTTATAATACTACTCCCTAGAGTACCTATATTTAGGGTTAGTAGATTAGTACTTTAAAGTTAATTCTATTATAGTATCTTTAGGTAGTCCTATAGTATAATAAGGGGCTAAAGTAACTATTTATAATAAAAACTCCTTATAATAGTATAGAGTAGAGGGAGTAAATTAATTATAGTTAGTTTAATAATTATACTTATAGGCTTTATATAGCTTATAGATAATAATATAAAATTTATTATAGTCTATAATAGGGTTAATAGTATTTTAGGTAAGCTAGTTAGTAAACTTTATATAGAGTTTCTTATAGAGTATCTTTTTAGAATTATTAAAATAAAACCTAGCCTAGTTTATAAATATATTATACTATATAATAAATAAGTTTATATCTCCTCTAGATAGAAGTATTATTTTCTAGAGATTAGTATAGGTATTAATATTCTAGTTTAGTAGTATAAATATAGCTTAGAGATAATTATATAGACCTATAAGAGATATAGTTAATTACTACTATTTTTAAGTATTAAAAATTTTAAAAGTATAGTCTTTTAGCTATATATTAATATAATTAGTAATAGCTATAGCCTATTTTTTAAAAGTATCTTACTAAAAGTAATCTATATTAAACTTAATTTTAACCTCTAGTAAATAGAATTATAACTTAAATTAAGTCTTATTACTATTAAACTTATTAGAGTTTAGAACTTTAGGGAATAGATATTTACTCTAGCGAGCTTAGTATTTTATATAGTAAAGATTTAGTACTTTATAGAAAAGTTTACTAGAGGTATTTACTCTTAGAATATATTAACCTATAGTAGAATAGCCTATACCTTACTAACTATTTATCTTTAAAGTAACTAGTTTAGTATTATATTTAATAGTAGGTACTAGCTTAGTAGAGGAAGTACTAAACTAGTAAGATAATTTAAAGCTATTATTACTATCTAAGTTACTAATTATTATCTTTATTAGTTAATTTTTAGTCTTAGTAGTCTTCTTTAGTTCTATAATTTTAGTTTATAGATAATTATTTTCCTTTTAAGTCTATATTTAGAAGTCTATTATAATATTAATTTTATTATTTAAATTAATATTTTACTAGACTAGCTTTTATCGCTAGTCCTATACTTTATATATATATTAGAATAAGGCTATAAGCTATAGCTTTATAGTAAATAGGACTATATTAGCCTTAATATAGCCTATATATATATTAGAAGTAGTAGTAAACTCTAGGCCTTAGTAGTTTAAGGTCTCTAGATACTTTCTATCTAAAATAATTAGGTTTAGAATAATTATATTAATATTAGTAAAGACTATATATAGTTTAAATACTTCCTTTAGCTTTTATAGTCTAGTTATCTATAAACTAGCCTTAAAGTTATCTTCTTCCTTTTTATAGTTTCTAGTTCTAGGATTCTAATAAAGGTTTAATTTCTTTTTAACCTTACTAATATTAGCTAGATATTTTTTAGTACCTTTAAGTAGCTAAATATCTAGTTCTAGTAGGAAAAGTTTAACCTAGAAAGGTAAGTCTTCTAGCTTATAGGAAGGTTATATACTAGAGACTTTAGTTACTAGTACCTATTCTTATATTAAAATAGGTAAGTAATTTTAAAATAATATATATAGTATCTTACCTATAGTTATACTATAATAGGGGTTATTTATCTTTAAAATATTATTAAGGTTTTCTTTATTAAAATTAAAAATTATTATTATTTTAGTAGTATAGCTTATAGAGTAAGTCCTAGTATAGTTTTAAAAAAAAGGTATTAAATCCCTATTAATAGACTATTTAGATACTAGAGGTTTTATTTTTATATACTTAGTTATAGGTAGTAGTATAGTAGGTATAGAGCTATTTAGAGGTAAAGTAAATAAAATAAAAGGGCTATTTAAAATAAAAATATTATATAAATTAATATTTACTATAAGAGTAAAAAATAAGTTTAGATAAATAAGGTATAAATAATAAATAGATAGTTAGTTATATTTTAAACCTATTTATTAAGAATATATATATTATTTTTAGTATACCTATAGTAGATATATATTTTTACCTAAAAGGGATTTAACCTTTATAGTAGTTAATTCTACTAAAAGTACTTAATATTAATAGGTTTTTAAGGAAGTTTAAAAAATTTAAGAGAATATTCTAGTACCTTAATAGCTAGCTTTTAATAAGGACTTTAGAGGATATTCTAGTACCTTAATAGCTAGCCTTTAATAAGGACTTTAGAGGATATTCTAGTACCTTAATAACTAATCTAAAGAAAAATTTTAGGATTTTAGTAAACCTTTTTATACCTAAAGAGTTAAAGGTAGATATTATAGTTACTAATCTCTAGCTAAAAGAAAGGGTTTTAAGTTTAATATAAGGCTAGAATATAGCTAAATAGAGTAAATACTCTTAGAATTAAATAGATAGAAGAAACTATATAAATTAAAACTAAACTTAAAATACTAAAATAAAGAGGGTCCTAGGAAGGGACTCTCTATATACTAGGTATTTAAAATTTACTAACTAATCTATATATAGGCTACTAGATAAGGCCTAAGCTTAAAAGTAGGTAAATATTCTATAAGGGGATTTAATCTTAGGTTAAATTAACCCTTATAACTATCTAGCTAGGTAGTTTAAGATTACCGCGTTCTTATATAGTATATATAGTGGCGATATACCTTTAAAATAGAGAGTATCCTTATTCTAATTATTATAGTCCTATTATTTAACTTTTATATCTACTAATTTATATAAGCCAAATAATATAGTCTTGTTCTAAAGCGATATAGTGGACAGGATTTCCTAGAATCGACACGTTACTATAGAGAGAATCTTAATATCCTTGAAATCTTCCTGCTGTCGGCCGGTGTCGCTTTCTTCCTGTTTCCCTTTAACCTGTACAAGCAATAAGTTGAAGGGTAAATTAGCGCATTGGGGACCAGCTTCTTAGTTGTTAGAATCGCCTTGCTGGTTGCCCTTAAGACATAGGAACACTTCTTCGCCAACAAGTCCCTTGTGCCATAAGTTTTCGTGAAAGATTAGACTGTTGTTGGCGCTTGCCTTGCCCCATCCACTTTATACTTCAGTCTAGTTGTTGGTTCGTATATTCTAGTCATATGTGCGGCAGATTCTCTCTATAACCCCTTGTGACAGCTTAACTGCGGCTTTCTTCGAAGGAGCGGGAGAATACCCCACGCCGTCAGCGCTGCTCAGCATAAGCCGCCCGACGAAGGAAGGTTGAGATACAGTAAAAAATGTGTTTTTTAAGAGTTGGTATAAAACTGTGAAACGCCGCCTTCGGTTTTCTTATGCTGTCCATATTATTTACATTATTACCCTTCGACACAATGAACTAAAATTCATGTGCAAGAACAGTTACACTAAATAGAGCGCGATATCGCTAGGTTCTCCAATCAGTCGCAATAGCAAAGGAGGAGCTGCCCAAACGCTCCCTACCAACCCAAAACCCAAGTGACACTAGAACACCGCAATTGGGACCGCCCACCCTCATTAAGCTCATAATATAATCCATCAATCATTACGCTTTCGTAGTTTAAAGGTTGCAACATCATAATATCCCGTTCTCCAGATTCACTTCAAGCACGAAGGCGCATGCCGTCGATACCATGTACTTCACCTCCTCTTGCTCCAGCCCGTTTGTCTGGTCCGACCCATCCCACTTAATGCCAACAATCTTGCCGGCGCCTTCTCCCTTCAAATCAATAACAACGAAAAGCTCGGCGATCTTCATCCCCGTCCAGCTACGGTGGAAGTGCACTTTGAGTTTACCGGAGCGGTCGGGCCCTTCGGAATATATGAACCATTTGTCGTCCGTTTCCCTCGGGCGGAAACCCGTGACTAGGCTGTACGCTTGCTCGGGCGTCAGGAAAACGTTCCACGCAATGGTATGTACGAACGGCGAGGCGGGGAAAGGCATTGTGCGCATGTCGGATGCCAGCACCCTCCTTCGCAATTCGACCTCTCGCTTGGGAGATACGACCGCAGGAGCTTTGTCGGAGAACTCAATCGTTTGGAGGTGGGTGATGATTTTTGCATCTAGGTTCTTGTTCGCGGGACGCCGTTGCAGCTTGCGAGGCGATGATAGTGGCGATGATCCCGGGGAAACCGGCAGAACCGGCCTACTTTCGCGTTTTGAAAGGCGTCTAAAAATTGAAGTCGAACGCTTCAAGAGCGAAGGCGATGGCGGTTGCTCCAAGGCTATCATTGTGTCGAACAATGCGCTACCTTGGTGAAAGAATGTGAGAATGGAAACGAAACACTGAAAAGTCGTGGGCGCAGCGAAGTTGCTCAAGGGCCAAAGAGGATCGAAGAGGGCCGGAGAGGTGGGCCGGAGGGGCAAGGCCCTTTGTGAGCACTTGAACGAGGCTCAGCCGCACCACACCAGCTCCACGCGCTGCTGTTTTGAGACATTCCAATACGCCGGCCAAGCCCACAGCGGTCGCGACAAAGGCCTGGGGCCAGGAACTAGCGGAGCGCCGTCCAATGGCGCGGGTCTTACGCCACCCTTGGTGCGGTCGAGGTTACCACGCGTCGCAGAGATCGTGGAGGGGCTACATTAACGTCACCTAGGATTCCTGCGGGCATCGCACGACCCGCCTCCCGAGTTCTTGTTCCCCAGCGCGACACACGGTCCTTTGAACGGCAACGATGCGGCCAGTGCTACTTTCGTATCAACTCGAGATACCGTCCTCGAACGACGGGGTAGTTCGTGTCATCGCTGTGGGAACCGTAGCCGACCCCTCCTAAGCGTTGGCGATGGGTCGGTTCGTGTTTGGCCGGGATCTGCACCTTGGACTAGACCCTGCATGTCGGCCCCCGTACGCAAGTCCGATGCAGTTGCAATATCGACATATTGCACCGCTGCTCCTACTTTTACAGTGCGTTATCATGCTTATCTTCAGTATCGACATTCACGAAAAGCTCGTTTCGCGCCATGGAAATTCGTTTCCATCGCACAGAACGAACACGAGAACAGACGCGTTTCACCTCTGGCCGGAGCTATCGGGAGACCCAGAACTATGGTCGCGCTGCCGATATCACGACGGACCACTGATGGACTGTGCGTTGGCTGTATCGTTGGCGCGTCAACGTTCAGACCGACTACGCGTTACCATAGTAAGGGGGCATACATACATGACGAAACGACACGTAAAACTTGTATCACGACGGACAGGTCCCTCGCTGCACTTTGGAGCAATCACCAAACCAGGAGAAGCTCCGCCGATGCACGACGAGTGGAGCACCAGTAGAGAGACGCGCATCGACACGTACAACGAACATGCATGGCCTTTCCTCCATTCAATTATCATCAATCATCACATGTGTACAAAGTTCCTAGCTCATAGACAGCCATTGTGTAAAAGGGCTACCTCCCGATATAATCGCCAGCTATTTCGTGCGGAGATGGCGCCTGGTACACTAGACGGAAAAGAAGAGCCACTTCTTCATGGTGCGCGTCCTACTGCGCGATGGTGGTTCGCTCAAACCTTAACACTCGAATCGGCACCACTTCCCACCCCAAAAGCTCTCCCCGCCCGCAATAATACCAGGCGAAAATCAGCGATTTCGTTTACCAAAAGGGCCTGCCATAAGACGCTGGTAATGCCCATATGCATGCTCAACGCGCAATGCGTCTACGTGTGGTGGCGCCAGCCCAAGTAGATCAACCAGCCGGCTATGAAGGCATAGCAGACAGCGTATAGGACGAATGGTGCCAAGACCAAGCAAGCTGCGGCCATAAAGCTTAACTCCGTTTTCAGCTTCTGCGTCCATTCCGTCAAGAAAGCGGTTACACCGATTACTCTACACGGTACGAGACGGCGACCGTCGTTCCATGCGACAATAGTTACAGCCGCAGTCGTGGTAATGGTTCCAACCAAGTAGCCGAGAAGATAGTCGTGGAGTTCAGAGAGGGTCACGACGTTGGAGACCGCGAACCTGAACCCGGACCTGGCACACGTGCGCAGGCCGGTAAAAGCCACGAAAGCACATGCGACCGTAAGCATGTACAAGTAGAGGAACTCGAGATGGGTGAACCAGAGTCGAAGAGCTTCGCGCTTGGTGTAGGGTCCGCGGCTGAAGAGCTGGGCTTGCATGTCGGAAAGCGCATTCTATACTGTAGGGGAAAAGCACGTCCCCCACCAAACAGGAGACTTCGCCGAGGGGGGTTCATCTTGCAAAGGATAGACGGGATCTTTGGGACGGCGGTGGTGTACGTGATATCGCGCGTGCAGACTAGACAACGGGTTTGGTGGTGAAAGGCGAGCTTCGTGTGACATGTACCGCCGACGAAGTGTCCACATGGATGCAGCTGCATTGGTTGGCATGGTGGCTCGTTGCCGGCCGGGTCCGGTGGGGCACCGAAGTCGCGGAAGCAGATGAAACAGTGCTCGTCGGAGGGGACATGATACACCTTGGTGAGGCACGGCTTTCGCAAGAGCAGAAGGATGTTGCGCAGGTCGTCAGACTGGTCACGGTCTGCCATGGTGGAGTAGCAAAGACGCTTCTGTGCTTGAGGTAGGTACGCGAGTTGCTGCCGGGATTGTCACCTGACTGGAGTAAAGGTTGACTACACAGGCTGAGTGTCGAGCCGAGTTTTTTGCTCTAGGGAAAAGCTCATGAACATCTATTTATATCCAGATGATCAAGGATATGTGCGCCCGGGCCTCAGTGAGACTGGCCATGGCGTATCTAAAGTCGGAGGTCGTTCGCATATCTTTCACGCTTGGGCTCGATCGCGTGGTCAGCTTCTACAGCTGAATACGGAACTACGAAACAACGCTTCTAGATGGAGCATTGTTAAAGTTCTATGTATTACTTTGTGCAGCTCTAGAATCACAGTGAAGTATCTCCCACCGGGTTTCGAATGATGTCAGTATCTGATCGTCTTGCAATGCTCAGCAGCACCATTATCTAGGCCAATTCCATCCCTGCGGCCTTCTTCAAAAGACGAGTTGCATCCGTCCTGTCTGCTTACATGGTAATAGAGAAGCATGACGTAGATGGCTAATTATCATGAAAGCGACCAGGCAAGCAACCCATCCAGACATTCGCCCAACACTAAGAGTTATACCAGATCATGATCTCCGTATAGTCACAGTAATGCCGCAGCTTCTAGGGAGGCATCAGCCCAGCAAGAACAAGTGAATGACCATCGCCATCTTCATGAAGTCAGCGTAGCTCGACATGCAGTAGAGCCTTAACACACCGATTGTTCGGCCCTTGAAATAGCAACGCTGTGGTATAAGAAAGGCACTAACTTTCCAAGCCGCTGAGAAATTAGCATTGAAATATCCAGAGCCTTGCTGACCAGCTCCGAGGCTATTGAGCGCTCGCCGTTTGAGGCCACCAGACCAGCGCTCAAGTCACGGGTTTTATAAATACATATCATGAAAATTCGGTCAATTATTCTCACCGTGCAAATGCCATACGGCGAAGACAAGAGACAAGGGTAAAAAAGATCAACGTCCGCACGTGCCTGAATTACTATATGGTATCTGCGTTTTTACCGGGAACACATGTATTTCTCAGGGACCCCATTGTCTCTAAAAGAGGACTGTCGCAGCTATCAGTCGTACAGGCACTCGTGAAAGATACTTGCGCATCGTCAACTTAGGTGGATCACGTCGTGCCTGGCGAGATCCGTGGACGCGAGGTGTATTCACAGCCACTTTTTTCAGAAGTTCGGCCAAGCGCTCACGCTGATATATATGATGTAGTTCAATTGTATGGTGTATTTAAAAGGTGTGCAGCGAGGGTTTACGGAAAGGTTTCCGGACAATTTGTTGGAAACTGGCTAAGCAAGGAACGCGGCCACTTGCTATGTTCTTCAGAGTACCCTGTAGCCTCAGACATCGATACCAAATGCAGAAAAAGTATTGGATCCAGTTCATCCAAGTCTAGCATATCTGAATGCAGCCCTCTCGGGTGTGTGATGTGGGCCGAACTCTACTCTCCTTCGCTGCACACGCAATCAGGCCGCACACGCGATTGTTGGGTTGCACACGTCGCACGAGGCTGGCATAAGTTTAAACGAGGCTCTGCCCATTTTCGGGCTCAAGCCTACGCCCCACCAAAAGTCGGGTCAGCACTTGAATACACGACTGCGCTAAGATATCAAACGCCCGCACTTGCGCTTGCTACTCTAATCACGTCAAAATACTTCAAAGCGAGTCGATCTGCCTTCATAATCTTTCAGGTTCTACTCCCCTTCTCCTGGTGCCTTGCTATCACCCTATTCGCTATGAATGGTATGCCATTCAGCTCGCTCTTCGACACAGTCTAATGACTTATAGTACTCGACCCATGGTCGCCACAGCAGAGCATAAGTGCAAGCAATCTATCGGCGGATAGCACTGAGTCTGCTCGGCTTGCATCGATCGTCAATTCGTACCGTCCAAACCTAACCAAATACGAAGAATTCTATCGCCAGGTCCATCAAAAACCCGAGATCTCAGGCCTGGAATCCGAGACTGCTGCGCTGGTCGCAGACCACCTTCGCACGCTTGGCTTCGAGGTTCACACTCATATTGGCGGAGAAGGAGTTGTCGGAATCCTGCACAATGGACCAGGAAAGACCATCCTCAATCGAGCTGAGCTGGATGCACCGCCGATACTGGAGTAAACCGACTTGCCTTATACAAGTACCAAAAGAATGACTGATCTATATGGGAATGAAAGACCCGTCATGCACGCTTGTGGCCACGACATGAACATGGCTACACTTTTGGGTGCGAGCAATCTCCTCAAAGCAGCAAGTCGTGAGTGGAGCGGGACTTTGATTGCCTTGTTCCAGCCTGACGAAGAGGAGACCGGCGGTGCACAGGCAATGATAGATGACGGACTGTACTCAAAAGTCCCCATACCCGACTTACTTCTTGGTCAGCATGTTGTTACCCTTCATGCGGGACAAATAGCAGCCAAATCTGGACCTGTACTCGTCGCCGCAGATTCCATCAATGTCCGCATCACTGGTGGTCCATACGAGAACAGTCTCAACCCTCAGATATGTCTAGATCCAATCCCACTCGCTATGCACATCATTTCCGAGCGGGACGATTACGTTCACGAACGAATTGGAGCGGACGAAGATGTTACGGTGGCTTGTTGGGGGTTCCATGCCGGTGTACCCGGAAACGACTATGTGGCATACGCAGACATTCCCCTCGACGTGAAAACAGTCAAAGCCGACGTGCGCAAGCAAGCACTGCGACTAATAGAGGACAAGATCAAAGTAGAACGTAGAACAGCTGGAACTCCGAAAGAGCCTCAGTTCAACTACTCAGTACGGGCACCGTTGACAGAGAACAACGACAAGACCACGGCTCGAATCCAAGCAGCATTCCACGATTATTTCGGAAGCGACTCGGTCCCGATGAGGTTCACCCGAGCTTGCGAAGACTTTTCCCTCCTTACCGGGGGACACAATGTGCCGCACACGTATTGGAACTTCGGAGGCAGTCCTACGACTGACGGAGAGATTCCTACGAACCACTCGCCGTTTTTTGCACCGGCCATAGAACCCACTCTCGAGGCAGGCGTGAGCGCCATGGCGTTGGCAGTGCTTGCATTCAGTGCCAGCTAGCGTCGCTGAGCATCAACTCCCGGGTACGCCGCGTGTCTTGTACACTCGAAGAGCCACAGCACCTCGAGCACAATGCAGGTTCCATTGAGATATCTGAAGCGGGCATGGCATGGGCGAGCGCCACATAACTTGATGAGATCCAACCCAGGGAGTGGTGGTCACTGCTATGCGCTTATACCATGCATACGAGCTCATTTACTAGCTCCTGCTCAAACTTCCCATAATAAATGTAACACATAAATGACCCGAACGCACTGACATGCTCCATTGGAGAGCATCGCCTCCAGTATTGGGTAATGATATGAGCCTCATCCGAATTCGTGTATATACTGCCATGCACCGCAAACACACCCGCCCGGAGCCAACCTCAGACACAAGCTTGAGAAGCGACATGTCACACACATTGCATCGCATCAACAAGTATCGTTTACGTCAGCCTCAACGTACTACCATTCAATTATCGCAATCCCATCTATATACATCTCCTCGTCGGCTACAGCCCGAAGCAATTCGCATAATACGTCACCGACGCCGGCCAGTCGGAGAACATGCCCTTGATCTTGACCTGCTGCGCCAGCACATCCAGCACCGTGTACATGTCGCCGTCGTTGTTGAGCACCTCCTTGACGTACTGGTAGTAGTAATCGCCGCCCTGGTCGAGCCAGCCCGACCGCTCAAACGACCACGTCATGATGTCCATGCCGGCCTTCTTGACGGCGAGGGCGTACTCGGAGGGTACGATTTTCTTGGTCGCGGGGTCGACCTTTGTGAGGGCGAAGAAGGCCGGCGCCATGATCTTGACGCCCTTTTTCGCGAGGTCCGCCATGGACGCTGTCGCGTTGGCGTAGCCCGCGGGCGTGTCGACGCGGGAGTCGAGGTAGACGGCCTGCTTGCCGAACTTGGGCTCGTGCTTGATCCAGTAGAAGATGTCGTCTGGGAGGAAGGACTGGGCGTAGACGCGTCTGGGGTCGATTTTGTGCGCCTTGAACGCATCGATGAGGTCCTGTGCGTACTGCTGCTGCGTGTAGCCGTTGTAGGGCATGGGGATCTCAGGAGTCTTAAGCTCGGGCGTGAACTTCATGCCGTAGCTGTCGACGATCTTGATGTACTCGTTGAGTGTCATGAGAGTGCCGCACGTGGCGTACAGGTCGGTGCGAAAGTAGGGCGTGCCGTCCATGTACTGTTGCACTGTGGTGCCGTTGGGGTTGAAGCCGTCCATCTTTGCGCAGAGCGTCTTGAACTCGGCCTGCGTGATGTCGGAAGTGCAGCACTTTGCCTTTGCAGGCTGCCCGTTGGCAGCGGGCTGGAAGGGCGTGCTGCACTTCGCGCCGAGCGTGGTGTTGAGGATGTTGGTGGTGGTGTGCAGATCGCACTGTGCGTGGCGACACACGAGCTTTTTGTCTTTGGTGAAGGCAACGTCGCATTCGAGGATGCCGGCACCCTGCCTCCTGGCTGCGACTAGGCCTTCTGTTGTGTGCTCGGGAAACTGGAGCGAGGCGCCGCGATGGGATACGACGAAGTCGGACGTCTTGAAGGGGCCTTCAGCGCAAGACTGGAGCTTCCTCTTCAAAGGTCCGTCGTCCATGTTGTTGACGAGGTAGTACGGACGGTCGCCGACCTGGACATTGAGCTTGGAGCTGCCATGGCCGGTGTTGTAGCCCTTGGAGGGAACCGCGACGACAGAAGTCGCCAGCAGTGCAAGAGCAGCCACGGAGCGCATCTTGAGCGATTGACAAAGCTCGTGTGTTTTGACGACGACGGGGAACCAGACGAATGCGTGCATCCCCCGGGGCCATGGCTCTTTTTATCTCTGATGTCTAGATCCGAGCTATGCGGTAGCTCTCCCAGGGCAACGAAGCTCGAGACCAGGGAAGCTCCAAAGCTCCTGCACGTGGGGTACTCTTTCTCTGCTCCGGCCCATGGTTGCATGCAAGTGTGCGGAAGCAAGTGATGACACTCGTGGGGGCACGAAGGCCGAACCCAGATGTAGCTAGGCTGCCCAGCATGCCAAGCAGCACGTGGGCTTCCACTGGCCGGTGGACGGTTGCGAGGTGCGGGAGCAATTGGATGTGGCGTGCATATGGCGCGGAGGTTCTGGGTATGCTGGTAGGGTACTGGATCCACGTCGCGGGCAGGCCTCTAAGTAATCGCGGGCAGGCCTGCAACCGAATCCGGTCAAGTTTCATGCAGGCCAAGGAGCCATTTTAGGATACCGCTCCATAGGGTAAATTACTATAGGGAGAAGGTTTTTTTTGATGACTGAGCTGCCGTATCGCTTGACGCGTAGATCCTTGGTATTGGTGTTTTGGCTGGCATCGCGCATCGCGCATCGCGTCTATCGCTCCCCATCGCCGACGCCAGCTATCGCTCCCCATCGATTTAACCAATCGTACGCTTGTTTTGTATAGAAACTTAGTCGTAATTATATTGAACTCTGTTCCGATTTTGTATATAGGCCACCTCCGCGCTCATACGCGTACGCGTCGCAGAGCTTTCCTATGTAGCCAGACTTTCACCCGATCAAGCCTCTAGCAACGTTACAGCAGCTCCGCCATCAAGAAATACCGTACGCCCATAGTAAATTACACTATAACGCGGTTTATCCACATGGTGCCTTGGCCTGCAGGACCCCCTGCATGCACTTGACCGGATTCGGTTGCAGGCCTGCCCGCGATTACTTAGAGGCCTGCCCGCGACGTGGATCCGTAGGGTACTGCGAGAACGGGTCCGTGGGCAATAAACACCTCAAGATCCTAACGAGTTGCCTATTTGGGAGATTAGCTTGCATCCACTAGATGCAGGTGGTAGAGACTGGACGTCTGCGGACAATCGAGACTTCACTCCCGACATGGTAACGCTTCTGCTTGTAAATTTGTGTTCTTATGCATACGTGTCCCGCAATTACTGCCACAATGCCCCTCAAAGTCAATATGTGTAACCGGCCAACGGCCCTCCACACATACCCCAAAGAACGGCGCGCGACGTCGTGGAGTGCTCTGCATCGCCATCAAGAGCCCGTAAAGCGTCAAAAGGAGCTCGCAGAGCGCCGCAAGGCACCGCCAAGGCTTGTCGCTGCTTCTATGAGATTGCGTCATGAAACTGCTCCTCCTCCTGCGTCTCGGAGTCCTGCCTTCGCAACGCATTGCCCCGTCCCGGCTCATCCTTCACGAAGTTGAGCAGTTTGCTGGGGGGTATGTCCTCCGGAAACTCCTCTTGCGCCTTCTGGCCCAGGTTAGGGTTGGGAGCGTCGTTGGGTTCGTTCACAATCACGTCTGCATCCTTGTTAGGACTAGTGTCGCTGAGATCAATCAGGTTGCCGAAGGTTTCTTGCTTTGGCTGAAGGTCGGGATCTGATTTACTGACTTCTGGATTGGCGTTGCCTTGAACAGAATGGCTTTGCTGCATGGCATGGCTGCCTGCTGCCGCTGGGTTGTGGGTGTTGGTCCGGGACAAGGCAGGAATACTGAATTTACGGCGAGGTGCTTGGCCAGGGAGGATGGCTGCGATGTCGAGAATCTGCTTCACCTGCTCTTGGGGTGTTTTGCCGTCCCTATGTCAGTGTCAGTTGAGTGCTCGTTGAGAAACAATGCCCATACTGACACTTTAGCATTGATAATCCAGTCAAGATCCTCCTCGCCCTCATCACTGCCACCCTGGCCACCTTGCACCCGGCGGAACAGCTGCGGATGCCAGTCCACTCCGTCGTTCATTCGCTTCGCTGCTTCTTCTCTTTGCCGGTCTTCGATCCGTGCCTTTTCAGTGGTAGCTGTATCCTGGTCCTTCTGCTTGACAGCCTCAGTTACCAAGTGCCATAGCTTTTGAGATTCCCGCTCGTCTTGCTCTTCCAGTGGTCGAGCTTTTGGAAACGAAGGCCTAGCGTGTGATGCGTCGAAAAGAAGTTGTTTCTTGCCAGTCTACAGCACGAGTTAGCTGAAAACCCGTATATGATTGACCTGCAGCTCTAGAATAGCTGCAAACTAGGCATCTTACCGTCAGGTCCTTTATCCACATCTCCTCGTTCCACAGGCCCGAAAGCTCAAAGAGCTGCTTGTCATTCTTGTCCTTGATGAAGCCGCCAATCGCGTTGTAGGTGCCACCAAAGTACCCCTTCGTCTTGAAGTCGATGTCGGCCACCATGCCTGTCTCTGGACACCGGATGTAGCTGTGGTCGCCAAGCTCGTACTTCATCTTGCCGAAGAGTATGCCTCGCGCGTACATGTTCGGCTGCGTAACGAAGCTGCGAAATGGTCAGCCCAGCGTCGACAGAGTCCCGTCAAACCTACAATCTCTCGCCAGTGTTCAGGAACCGCAGCACCGCTATGCCCTCCATCATGCTAGCCGCCGAGTTTCCCAAGAACTTGCTTCTTGGCTTCAATGTGCCATCTATGCGAATGTGATGCTCGGGTGCCATGAAAAAGTAGCTGGACTTGGGCGGGTGGTGCGATGTTTGCTCCGAGATGTAGTATCCGCGCGTTCCGTCGGGATAGTCCCAGTATCCGGTAAATGTCTCACCGAGGATCGGGTTCAGTGGTTTCTTCACGCCTCTGCCATGATATCAGCTGGTGCTTGTGGGTCAAGCTGGTGGGGCATACGGAGGTTTGATGTGCCAGCCGCTCAAGTAAAACTTGGTCACTGCTACGAATCGATCGACGGGGTCTTCGATCTGGGTCATGGGCAGGAGCGTCTCGGGGTGGGCCATGAAGCTACATGAATTGTCAGCACTTGAACACCCGCATACACCTTGATCCTCAAACACACTTGGTGATCCTCTCCAGCATAGACCTCGGTTCTAAGATGAAGGTAGGTAGCGTTACTCGACTCAAGTCGGCGCCAGGCCGGAGTTGCGATATAATGTGAGTGAGCACTGGAGGTTGTTATTGTCAGCCAATGCTCGCCAAGACCCGGAGCGGAGGCGCTGCGCTGCAGACATACTGTTGCCCTGGTCCGCGTCCACCACCGTCTCGTCCTCCTTTGTGACTTCATCGCCTCTGGTTTCGTCCGTGGACGACCGGTTGCCTGGAATAGGTTGTCAGGGGACTTGGTCGGTAGAGCCTTGCCGCAAGACAGTAAGCGGCGCAAGAAACTCACTTTGCAGCGAGTGCCGCCTGTGTCCGTGGCCTAGTACCATGGTGGGTATCGTAGCTGAACAAAACCGCTGCAAAAGACAGTTATGCAAGGGCAGTGCAAAGGCAGTCAGACAGGGAGCAATTCCGGGCAGCTGAGGCAACACTAAGCTCACGGTTGTTGTTCGAGAGCGGCTCGCAGCACAGCCAACGGGTGCGATCTGGTCAGGGAGCGATGACGGAACGCGTGGGCGCGGGGGAAAAAATTGGCGGCCCGGGCTCTCGTCGTGCCTGATGCCCCGCTTCGTCGCGCCGTGGTGTTGTTTGGCAGTTTGGCAGCTTGACAGCACAAAAGACGTCTTCTTGACACCTGCCGTGTCGGGTGGAGACTCTGCATATATACAGTGAGGCGGCGGCTGCATCCACTCGCGTCACTCTGCGAACGACGACGGAGCGCAGCTGACCCGCCGCAGACTCGGCATTGTCGGGATTGCGACGCTCCATCGGAAGCAAGGAAGGCAGCGAACCGTCCAGCAAACAGGAGACGCACGCAGCGCCCATCGTAATTCGGTGCCTGGACCAGTCTACATACATACACGTACGTGCGTGCTCGGCCATTAGGGACGAGGCCGAGCGGACAAAGGAAACGTCCATCGGGCAATCTCCCTGGCCGAGCTCCGCTGCTACCAAACTATCTGCCCGATCCCGATTCCATAACTGGAGTTGAGAATAACAGCGGGAAAAAGAAAGGCCTGCGCGAGTTGCTACATCACCAGCTGAGCGACCCGTCGTCCTTTTCGACGACGGTGACACCAGCCTCGTCGTACTCTTTCAGTACTGCATCCATGCTGGACGGGTCGACCGCCCTGGTCGCCTCTCCGATGACGCGCGTCTTGAAGCCTTCCTTCGCGGCGTCCAATGCCGTATATCGCACGCAGTAGTCCGCGGCGAGTCCTGCGACAAACACGTCTGTAATCTCTGCGTCGTGCAGCAACTTGGCGAGGCCGCTCCTGCTCACGCAAGGGCGCTTGAAGGGGTCTGCGAACGCAGAGTACATCTCCACGCGTGTATCCTGACCCTTCTCCACAATCTCATGCACCTTCGTGACGTCCAGCTCGGGAAGTAGTTCAGCACCCTTGGTGCCTTGTATGCAGTGATCGGGCCAGAGGCGCGTTTCTTGGGTCTCGGATGGGTTGAGCGGATTCGCGATGGTGATCATGGACTCGAACGGCTTGTTGTTGGGCGCGTCGTGGTTGGAGGCAAAGGAGACGTGGTCCTGCGGGTGGAAGTCTTTGGTGGCTACCTTGATGGCGAAGGGGCGGTCGAGCAGTTCATTCAGCAGCGGGACGATGTCGCGTCCTCCCTGCACAGCCAGCGAACCATTCTTACACGACCCATCAGCGACAGTCAAGCATTGCGTGCATGCGACTCACGGGCGGACAAAAGTCCTCTTGCACGTCGACAATGACGAGGGCGGGCTTGAACGAGGACATGGCGGCAGGCAGGCAGGTGCGAAGTGCAGTGCTGGCGTTGCAGGAGGTGCAGATGGCTAAGCAACCGTTACGGAGCGTGTTTCCACCCTATATGCGCGGCAGCATCTGCAACAGAACAAACGGCTTTGTGCTCCGTCAGCTTGCTGTGCCTGGTACTCCTCACGGCGACGCCGCGACGGCAAGCACCGACCCATGTCGCAGGCGCAGCGACCTTTGTGCTGCTAGCGCACAATCGGCTGACTCATCCAAGCTCCTCGCCAAGCTCGCATATGGCACGATCGCTGGTGAGACCTCACCCCAACTTTGCAGCTTCGCACCACCACGACCCTCTCCGCTCCACCACCAATTGCGCCCGCCATGTTTGTCCAGCGCTCTGCCTTTGCCGTCGCCCGACGAGCTGCCCCCCGCGCCCTCGCCCGCCGCACCTTCACGACTTCCTTCATCCGCCGTGAGTCGCGCAGGGAGCTCCGTCATACGATGCACTTCTGACGTCTATTGTAGGCGATGCGAACAAGGAGGCCGCCCACTCCGCAAACGCCCCCAGCGTCGTAGAGGGCTTCAAGACGCTCGACCGTACGTGCTGCCCGCCGGCTGCCCGACAATCGTGCTACCGAGCTGCGACCCGGGACGCCGCGACACCCTGAGGAAACCGCCAATTGCTAACCGCCATCGCTGTGTAGAGATCAAGACCGAGACCGACCTCCTCGCGCCGGGTGCCAAGCCCGGTACCGTCCCCACTGACCTCGAGCAAGCCACCGGTCTGGAGCGTCTCGAAATTTTGGGAAAGATGCAGGGCATCGACGTCTTCGACATGAGGCCATTGGATGCTAGCCGCCTCGGTACGTCTCCAGGGAAGCGCCGAGAACGAGGCGCGGAAATGTTTGGGACAGCGCTGATGGCTTCTAGGCACCCCCGAAGACCCCATTGTTGTGAACTCGGCTGGCGCCGAGCAGTACGTCGGCTGCACTGGCTACCCCGCCGACTCCCACAACGTTCTGTGGATCACTGTAGGACTTCCACTGTCTCAAGCTCCCGGGAAAGAGTGCTAACCGTAGCCAGTTGACCCGCGAGGAGCCCCAGGCCCGCTGCATGGAGTGCGGCTCGACTTACAAGATGCACTATGTGGGCCCGGCCGAAGACGCACACGCGCACGACCACGGCCACGACCACCCCGTGAACCTGCACCCCAAGCCCAAGGACATGGCGGACTTCATCAAGCCCGAGTACCTCCACACATAAGCTGGAAGTGATGGTGTTATAGAATCGGCGGTGTATCTATACAACAAGGGAGATGTTTCCCGTTACCTCCTGCCACCTTGTAGCATAGCCAGACTGGAGGCTTTCCTTTGTTCCGACAGTCCACTTGTTCTCTGACACGTGATGCTGGACCATGCTGTGTGATCATTTTGACTCTATGCAATTCGTAACTTCGTCACTCTCTGCGACTCGCATGCACCCTAGGATATCGACCTCACGACCCCTTCAGCGCCATCGTCCCTAGAATCACACTCTCCATGTCCTTACGCTCATCCCTCACCTTCCCATCCCCGTTCACAACCGCACCCTTCTTCCCCTTCCCCTTTGCGCCGGCCTCCCCCAACTTATATATCTTCCTAATCTTCCCCACATCGGCAAACATGGCCACCTCCTCCATCCCCTCCCCGATGCTTACTACCTCCCCCTCCACAACCTCGCCCAAATGCGTCCCCACACCTTCCGCCGTGACACCATCCCCCATGCCGCCGAACTTCACAACCAGCACCTCGCTGCTCTCGTCGGCGATGCCAAACTTCCGATAGGCCTCGCCGATGTTGTTGTTCGGGTGCAGGCGGAAGACGAGCTCGGAGTGGGGCGTGCGGGTTTTGGCGCGGTGGGTGAGGTGTGCGTGGAGGGCGAGCTGAGCGGCGAGGAGGAGGTGGGTGGGGGAGAGGAGGGTGGATGCGTCGAGGAAGGCGTAGTCGAAGGCGGGGTTGGAGGAGAGGAGTTGGGATCTGAGGGTGGGGGCGTTGCGGACGTGCGTGAAGAGGGCGATGTGGATGGGGTGGGCGGGGTAGTGCGGGAGGGTGAGGGTGTGGATGGGGATTGGGGTTGAGGAGGGAGCGGTGGATTGTGGTGGTGGGGATGCCATGGTGTCTTGCGGTGGGGGTGAGGCCGCTCTGTTGTCTTGGGGAAACAGGCGTGTGTAGGCGCCTGAGAAGAGGGCCTTCAAGGCTTTGCCCTGGGACTGAGTGATCTCCAGGATGGCGGATTCTGGAGGGGCAAGTGCGGTCCAAGCGCGCTTTCCGGATGCAGAGCGGGCGTGACTCGTGATATCCAGCAGATGCGCGCTTTGCAATGGCGGGGATGTTTCGGTTTCGAGACGACAGCGGAGTGCAATCGGGAAGTCGAGTTCACGTTTCCTCGAGGGTCGGTAGTGCTGGACCAGGCGGTTGAAGGGCACCTGATGTAGAGCGGCCGTTTCTTATCGTATCCAATGAAGAACCAGACAAGGATGCAACGAGAGTGGACGGCGAATGTTCTCGACTGTACGCCCTCTTCAATAAAAGCTGTTCCAGATGGCTGGCGCGAGGTTTCTTGCGTGGATCTAGGCGACGATGGCCCTGTCGTGCAACGAGTCCCGCCCGGAGCACTGTTCCAGATCCGAGATGACGGAGACGACGCAGTAGCTGCCGTCACAAGAGTCGCCGCGTGCAGATGGTCGCCGAAAGCCTGGGTGTGCGAGTCTTTTGCGCCTTTCACGCAGGCGCCGGATCTGGCGTAGTGGGCGCTCGCAGAGGAGGCGCCTTGGCGAGGGCGCTTGGGGCACCAGTTCGCAGTTCGCAGCGCGCTGGGAGGATGGGTGAGACGGTGGACGGCGGACGGCGGACGGCGGACCGTAAGGGCACCTTGTGGGTTTGTGGGTGGCCGGAGAGGAGCTGCTACGCGGAGACGGCGCAAGACAGACGGGCGCCGGCATGACGGAAGCGGGTTGGCAGGCGTCGAGTATAGTATAGTAGTGCATGTATAGACTACCTACCGTGGGCGGACTTGAAGCGCGTCTCCCCCAGCCAGGCAGGGACTCCTCGCCTCTCACTTGCCGCCCACCGCGCGCGCTCTCCCCCCCCCCTCTCTCCCTCTCTCTGTACTCTGCACGCTCCGTACTGTGTGCATCGTCGTACTGCTTTCCGGTATGCGCATTTACTAACAGCCCAGACCTTGGCTCGGCAGCGCGCAGGTGTTGCGCGCACGCCTCGCGGCATATTCCGTCTCTCGTCTACGTCTACAAAGGGTACATCGCAATGGCGCACGCTTCGAGTAAGCGGATGTTGCCCTCGCCCGACGTCGCCCTCGCCCTCTCCCACAGCGCAAAGATCGCCAAGATCGAACCGGGCCTCGCGCAGAGCCCGCCAGCCTACCCGCCGAACGACTTCTCGAGCCATGTCAAGAAGCGCCTCGCCGTGTCGTCGCGCACCGGCCAGGCGTGCGACCGCTGCAAGGTACGCGGCCACCACCCACGCCGACTCGCCGCGGTGCTATTGTCGTTGTAAACACTCGCTGACCCCGTGCAGGTTCGGAAGATTCGGTGTGATCCGGTAGTGTTTCTGCCTTTGACCTCGCTCGCGGCGCAACGCTGACCCCCGTTGTAGAGACCAGAAGGCTGCTCGCCATGCACCCAGAACCGCACGCCATGCAAGACCACCGACCGCATCACCGGGCGCGCGACGACGCGCGGGCAGGTCGAGGCCCTGGAGTCGGAGAACAGCCACCTGCGCAGCCAGGTCGCCGAGCTGCAAGCCCAGTTGAAAGAGATGGGCGTCGCGCCGCGAGCCACACCGGGCTACAACGGTGCATCGCAGTCGAGCGCAGCATGGCCGCCGCCCGCGACCGCCGCGAGTGAGTGGGGAGACGCACCCAACCGCCGCGCCAGCACCAACGCCAGCACCTCGCCCGCCGCAGGCTACACGCCGGCCAGTTCGACGTTGGAGAACAGTCGCCCTCTTCCGCGGTACAAGCACCACGAATTTGGCGACAACTATCTCGGTGTGTCGTCGGCCGACTCTTTGCTCAGCAACATCAGCGGCACCTCGCTGTCCGTCTTCGGCCACGATATCGACATCACCGACTTCGTGGACGACAAGGACTACGACAATTCCTACATGTCGTACACCTACGTCATGCGCGTGGCCCTGAGCCACACCCAACCCGATCCTGTTCCGCTGCCACCGTATCAGACCCTCAAGGAATATTGCATCTGGTGGTTCCGATCAATGCGCCCGTACATCATGCTTTTGGACAAGCCGACTATGATGCAGTTGATATGGCGCATCGAGAACGAGCCTGGATTCAAGCCTTCTCCATCCGAGACCGTTTGTGTTCACATGGTGATCGCTTCCCTGAACTACCAGATTTCGGTCCGGAATCACCAGGCCGAGATGATGGAGGAGTCGCATCGGCACTACGGATATGCATTGAGTTTCTTCAAGCACCTGTGGCTGTCGCACACATGGCGCGATGTGGAAGCCTTGACATTGATCGTGCACCATCTCCGCAACTTTCCCAAGCCTGGCGCCGCCTGGATCATGGCCTGCACCACGTTCCAGCTCGCCATGGAGCTTGGCTACCATCGTTCATCCAAAGCCTGGGCCAA
Organism: Karstenula rhodostoma CBS 690.94; assembly: GCA_010093485.1. NCBI lineage: Eukaryota > Fungi > Ascomycota > Dothideomycetes > Pleosporales > Didymosphaeriaceae > Karstenula > Karstenula rhodostoma. The sequence continues at coordinate 57,006 of MU001515.1, forward strand.
CAACGGCCACATGGATCCAATCGAGGTAGAGACCCGGAAACGGACTTTTTGGACGCTTCACGGTCTCACGACACACATGAGTGGGAAACTGGGTCGTCCGATGCCCATCCACATGGACGATATCGACGTCGAATTCCCCGAGCCGTCCGATGACTGCTTGCCAGGCGAAGAAGTTGGTCTGGATGACTTCCACAAGTGCTCGTTCCAGGTCGGCATACAGGTCGCCAAGTTTACGGTGCCCCTATCGCAGTTATATCGGAGCCTCTACTCCATCAACGCAAATCCGAGTGCTTACGAGGAGACGTTGCAGCGGCTCGAGGCGGGTGCCAAACAGTGGAAAGAAGACTTGCCACCGCAATTGCGAGATCCGGCGACGGCTTCCCAGGAAGACTACATCTTTGCTGTGTACTTGGACTACTGGTACCATGAATACCACCTGCAAATGTACCACCCCGCCATGTGTCGCTCCGACGACCCGAACATCAACGGTGCCAGTCTGGAAAAGTGCCTGATCGCCTGCCAGAAGCTTTTGCGGTGTACCACCGAGATGCGAAAACTTCGGAGCTTGGACAACATCTGGATCAACATCGTTACGTACATTGCTGCCATCTTCACCACTTTGTTTGGCCACCATCAGAAGCGAGACACGCTTTCCTCGGCCGACATGGACACCCTCAGGAGCGACATGGATGAGTGGATCGAGCTGATCAGCGAGTCGGGGCAACTACTAGGTAAGTGCAGTGAACTTGGTACGGAGTGTAGCGCTGAGACAAAATCAGGATTTGGTGATAAACTGAAAGATGCCATCTCTCAGATCATCGAACGCTCGTTCGCCAGTATCAACGCAAGCATTGTAAAAAGAACAGCAAGCCAATCTCTAGCTCAAGTCGCGCTGCATACGCCGCCCGAGCAACCTGCGGCATCTACCCCATACACGAACGGCAACCATCGACCTTCGTATTCAAATGCCGCCAGCACGGCGGCAGCTGCTACCATGGCGGGTTCCCCTCAACCCCAGGCCTATACTAACGGTCCTGCGAGTGCTGCATATACATACAGCAATGGACTGCCCGCTCCCGCTCCACAACAAGCTGCTTCTAGTCTTGGTCAGCAGCCTTACATTGCTGCCCAAGCAAGTCCAATGGCCGCATCGCATGCTGTAGCCTTGCAACAAGCAGCAGCAGCTAACCCACGCGCAGATGATCCGTATGCATTCGGGAACGCGCAAGTCGCCACTAACGGTCACTCTCACCAACCGACTTACACGAATGATATCCCCCCGGTCGATTGGCATCAGTGGACACGGGCGGCCATCGCGTACAGACAACCTGGATCGCAGGGCGAGTACCTCAACAGTGTCCGCACGCATGGCAGTGTCAGCTTCCCAGGAGGCCAAGGCGGGCAGATGAGTGGCATGGGCGAAGAAAGCGTTTTGCAAACGCTTGGCTCGAACAACTGGCCGAGCATGCAGTTCACACCGCCTAACAATGCTTTTGGAAGCCAGCAGTACAGCGGCCAGCAATAGCAACACCCTCACGGGCCCTCGGACGAGGACCGCAATTCCTTTTTAGGCTCAATGTGTTGCTAAGCGAGTGTGGGTAATAGCGAAGGCAAAGCGGCGAAGATTCCGGTTTCAGTTGCACTCAACTATGTGTATGTGGGTGCTTCTGCTCGAGGATCTACTATGGATCTTTGAGAGCACGATGCGGCTCGATCCGCCAAGGAAGCCCGGCTGTACGATGAATGCTCTATTCCGGGCGTAAGTACATAGAGGGTGGCATGGAAACCAATGTAGGTATGGCGTCGGGCTGTGTTGGAGGAAGAAAGACAGCGCTTCTTTGTTGTTGTATGAGGAGGCGAGCAGAGGAGAGCCAGTACCGTGGATCAGGCGTGGCGAAACGATGGCACGGGAGAAAGATGCATGTATGTGGCACGGAGATGGGTCTGGATACCTCATGTATGCGGACAACGAGAACACGATGCAGATGCTCAAAATCGGATCTGGAATATCGCTGCCGTGCACGTGGACCCGCGAATTCGTGTGCATGCTGGGCGCATGTAGGTGCAGGTGTATTACGTTCATCTTTGCCGGGGCGGGGTTCACACGCCGCACTTCCAGAACGCCCCATCGCCACACGGCCGTCTGTTTCCGCGCCCATGTCTGTCCCAAGCACCAGTGAAAGGCGAGGTTGATCTTGGATCCAATCTTCTAGCCGGCCCGCAGACAGGCGTCTGGGCAGGTGTATGGGCTGAAGGCTTATATTGCCGTCTGTGGGGCTGCTCGCGTCTAGGCGAAATGCAGCAGGTGGAGGGCGGCTTGGCAGGCACAGGACCCCGCGAATGGAAGGCGGTGATAAGCGTTTGGGGGACGAGGAAGTGGTGCTGAGGACCTTCCTGGAGGGTGCAGGCGTAGGTATGCTGGTGGGAAGCGTGCCGCTGTTGTCGCCGCGGTTGTTGCTATTGTCGTTGTGTCTTTGAGGGGAGGGGAGGGGTTGGATCAGGGGCGATGGCGGTGGCGATGGCGACGGCGACGGCGACGACGGACGACGTATCCATCTGCGTCTCAAGCTTTCGGCATCAGCAACGCCAAAGAGACGAGCCATGCTGTGCGCTGCTCCCATTGTCCCCGGTACCGACCGCACGCCGCCGGGCGTAATACAAAGGCGCCGTTCTCGCGGTGGCGGCGCTACACCGCGGTAAACATCCTGGTCGCCATCCTGGTCCTACCGACCTTCCTCAGCGAGCCATGTAGACCATCTGCGAGTAACGTAACCGCATTGCAGGCCGCGGCCCACCCTTTGTAGGTAGGCAGATTCGTCAATCAATGGGTCTGTTTGGTTGGTCCCGGCGTCGTCCTCGTGCGCACGACATGGGTGATAACGAACCCGGGTGATTGCTTGCTGGAGCTAGCGAGGGACGGGGGTATATATGAGGATGGGCGCCTGCCTGGGATTCTTTTTTTGTGCGAGCGGTCTGCGGCTTTTGGTTGTAGCTTTTCTGTACTAGACGAGCGAGAGCTGTGAGAAGGTATTGTCAAGGCAATTGGTGTTTTGACGATTCGATACGATGCGATCTTCGCTGTCTCTTAAGGCGCTGGCCTTCGCGGCCGCGGCGCTGAATGGTGTGGAGGGTATTGATCTGGCGAAGCTGCGGAGGTACGGCGAGATGGTAAGTACTATTCCTCTTCACTGGGCCTGTCCTTCGGGTGGGAGTCCAGGTGTCGTCTGTCTCCAATTGCCTATCTTCGCCATGTTAAATCGACCCGAGACTGGCATACACACACTACAGCTCCAATCATACCCGCATGAACCCTACTAACATCCCCAGGCTGAGTCCGGTCTCTACCCCGACGGCACGCCCATGCACGCCCCCGAGATTATGGCCTCGATCCTCGCCGCGCCCGCCGCCTCCGCCGAGCCCGAGACCATCGTCCCCGAGTACGTCGAGCTGCCTCTCAACCACTTCGGCAAGAAGGGCTCCTCGGACGGCACCTTCTACAACCGCTTCTGGGTCTCCACCGATGCGTACAAGCCCGGTGCGCCCGTGTTCCTGTACGATGTCGGTGAGGCGGATGGAGAGCCGTATGTGGCGTCCAGGCTGAGGAGGAATGTTACGACGACGAACATGTTCAGGGGGATGGTGGATAAGTACCAGGGGATTGGCATTGTGTGGGAGCATCGGTACTGTAAGTTTGAACCTACTCTTGGGAACTGGGGGTTTGCGTTGCGGCGTGAATCCCCCAGTGCCCGGATCCAAAACCACATGGAAAGGAGACTGACATAGGACCACAGATGGTAACTCGACCCCCGGAAACGTGCCCATCACCGTGGACACCAAGCCCGAGGTCTTCAAGTGGCTCAACACGGAGCAGTCGCTCAAGGACATCGTTGCTTTCGCAGACCACTTTTCGCGCCCCAACATCAACTACACGCTCACGCCCGCGAAGACGCCCTGGATCATGATCGGCGGGTCATACCCTGCCATGCGCACCGCCTTCATGCGCGACCAGTACCCCGAGACCATCTTCGCGGGCTTCGCCTCCAGCGCCCCGACCGAGGCCAAGGTCGACATGAGCGTGTACTTTGAGCCCGTGGCACGCGGCATGGAAAGATACGGCGCAGGGAACTGCTCCAAGGATATCCACGCCGCCATCAGGTACATCGACAAGGAGCTCGGCAAGGGCGGCAAGACGGCCGCCGCGCTGAAGCAGCAGTTCCTCGGCGGCGGCGCGGAGAAGAACAGCCACGCAACCTTCGCCGACGCGCTGTCCACCATCTTCTGGCTGTGGCAGTCTTACGGCATGGACGGGTCGCCGTGGAGCCTGGGCGAGTTCTGCAACTACCTCGAGACGGATCCCGCGAGCACCAAGGTTGCGGGCAAGGACGGCTGGGCGAAGATCAAGGGCGCGAAGTTTGTCGTTGATAGGTGGGCGAGCTGGCCTAAGTTCGCGGGTGTGGTCGGTGACTCCATGGACACCGTCTGCTCGGGCGACAAGAACGTGACGGCCGAGTGCAATCTCAACGTCCTCTTTACGGACCCGAGCAGCGTGAGCTGGACCTGGCAATACTGCACGCAGTGGGGTAAGAACCCCTCTCTTTCTTCTTCCGACCTTCACAACACAGCGGATGAGGAAAGACATACTAACCTCCCCTACAGGCTACTTCCAATCCGCGAACCTCGGCCCCAACCAACTCGTCTCAAAATACAACTCCCTCCAGCACCAACACGACATCTGCCACCGCCAATTCCCAACCGCAAAGGCGCCCCTCTTCCCAGACTGGCCGCAGACCGACCGCACCAACGCCGTCTTCGGCGGCTGGGACATCCGCCCTTCCCAGCTGTACTGGTCCGGCGGCGAGTTCGACCCCTGGCGCACGCTGTCCCCGCTGTCGGCGGAGCCCTGGGCGCCGCACCCGCGCGCCTTCACCAACCCGCCCAGGTGCGGGCAGGGGCAGGACGAGGATGAAATTTTTGGGTTTGTGTTGAAGAATGCGCAGCATTGCTATGATTTCAGGACGACGGTCGCGCTGGGGGAGACGAGCAGGGGGTTCTTTTATAAGGCGCTGGAGGGGTGGTTGAAGTGTTTTAAGCCGAAGAAGGGGGGGTATTAGATGCGATGCGGCGGGGTGCATGATGTGGGGTGTGTTGAGTAGATAAAGATTTTTGATGTGATTGGCATTGGTTTGTGTTTTGTCGACGTGATGGGAGGTGTGAGGTCGATTTGCGTGAGGGTCGGATACAGGTGGGCCGAGTCCTATGCCCCGCCTGACAGTGTGGTATAGAGGGTCCCACGTGGGAGACTAAAACCCCACGAGCCTTGTGCAGTACAGTATACGCGGCGTTGATGATATTGACATTGAGGATCGCTGGTGGGGAAATCCTTCCAGCTGATTTGCTACTACACATATGACGCACGTTCTCCGTATATCAAGCGCAAAGAAGGTTCCTGCTCGACTTGGAACTTGAGTCGTGCGCTCCTCCATGGTAGATTGGGAGACGTTTCAACAATGAACGAGAAAGATTGCTATGGTATCGGCAAACCTTTTCTCTCTGGTGGGTCAGCGTGGTGCCGAGAGAAGCGGTATCATCCTAGGCCTGGGATATCTGAAGGCCTACGAGTCTCAACCGATGTGATGGCGACCGAAAGAAGATACTTGCGTGGAAAGATAATGTGGAAAAATGTACCAAGTATGTCGGCGCCTTCGAGGGTAATCGCTGCATGAACAATGTGTATGCTTCTCGGGATGTGTTGGCGACCTCTAGAATGGGAAGTCTCTAGTAAGTGATAACCGTGAAGAAAAAGTATGATCCCGCTAGAGTATTTTTTAAACTGTCCTTGCCCTCACGAAAGGTGGGAATACTTCGATTAGAAATTGTTGATTCTTATTGACGTAGTAGTTCACACGAGCTTCATACGCTCGCTCGTACTGCTCGTGAATCCTCAAGTCTGGATCGCAAACAATTGTTCTTCGACCGTTATTGTAGACTGTTCGTAGGTAGTACTAGGTGTGAATCGCTGAACGGATTGTGTTCACTTAGAACCCAACCCACTCCTGCGTATGCCTACGGCTGACGAATCTCAAACGAAACTGGGCTCGCGGCATATTTTTGTGATATTGGGTAGCAACCCAGTCATGTGATCTGCATCCTCTTTCGTATATGCGTTCATAGACTCTCTTTGCCATGCGACTGATCCTGCACCACGAACTAACGGGCGGCTCCCAGTTCCGCAACCTCATTCCAAAGTCAATAATGAAGCGCAAACGAATGAGACGGTAGTTCCAGATCAGCGACAACATGATCATGATCCATCACATCTGGGCACACCTTGGCCACGTCCAGACTCATCGAACTTTCGGTAACATGACTTGCGCCACGCGAAAGCCGTTCCCCGGGGGTTCTTTGAACATAATCTATTCGCCTCGGCTACAAATCACGAGACAGTTCGTCTTGAGGTGTCGCGTGCAGCGTTCGGAGTCGTGTCCGGTGTCTTACTCTTCCCTCGTCAGAAATACAGGCGTATGATGAGCGCAGCGACACGAGACTTTCATGTTCGCTCAATATGTACGGCCAGTGTATCTGAGCTTGTTATGATAAGTGAGCTCCTTACATGAACACGCCTCCATGAAGCTACCAGAAGCCACACCAGGGGTCGCCTTCATCGCCCTTGAGAAACGCGGTGTCGTGCAAAAGCCTGCGACTCCAGACAGTCTCAATATCGAAGCGTGGTCCTCTGGATACCTGAGCGGAGCCCTCGTCGTCATGGCATGCATTACTGTCGCCAGCATGCGCAAAGGTGTATTGCTGCACAAAGTAAACTTCCAAAAGAGATTTCGTCTGCCCAGTCAGTACTGACAAGAGTGTCAGCTTATTCTTCTTGAGGTGCGTGATACCAACTACATGCAACAAAGTCGATCCTTCTAACGTACGGACAGCTTTTCCTAGCCATATGGCGCTGCTTCTGGCTCTTCTTACCCCCGCCCACCTACTCCTGGTGGCTCTCCGTCGGCGGAATGCTTCTCGATGCATCTTGGTCGCTGCACAACGTCATTGCCTGGAAAAAAGTCACGCCGTTTCTCTCGCGGCGTGGCAGTCAGCTATTCCTCGGGACACTGATCCTCGCGCAACCCTTTTGGATCATGGAGATCTACGCCAATTTCACCTACTTCAACGGGGACAACGAACTCTTCCTCAAAACCCGACCATGGGAGGCGCTGTGTCGAGACCCGTGGTGGCTCTTCGCCGACGCGGTGCTTCTCTGGAAGATAAAGTCGCAGTATGAGATGAGCTATAAAGAGATCGTCGACATCTCCCCTCGGTTTGGGATCATGATACTCGCTGTGTGTCTGAGTGTAGTATTCTTCATCCTGGATATCATCTCCGCGACGAACACATTAGATCTGGGGATGCCCAGCGGCATTAATCCGTTCTGGAAGGTATCCTCTGTGTTTAAATGCCTCGTGGACTGCATGATACTGGATGACTTCAAAAAGGCAATGGATCGACTGCGCGCGTACAAGATCAGTCACCTCGGAAGCTTCTCACAGGACTGTTCTGTAGGTGATGGCGATCTAGTGAGGAGGTGGGAAGAGGTTGAAGCGGATGCGCAGCAGGATTTGGGAGCCACCGGCTCTGGCGGTGTTACATGGGTTGACTTCCAGCGTCCTGCAGATGTGGAGTCGAGTATGAGGAGCCCGGAGCATAGGCGTCCCAGTCAACTCCATAGGGGAATGGCTTGGTCACCCAGATTTGGTGGTCAGCATCCTGAAGGCGGAACACTCGATGAGATTCATTATCTCGAGGAAATCGTTCCGACTGCGTTAGATGATGATCTGGTGAAGAGGGTAGAACCTTCACACGCAAGATGAGATTGCAAGTATATGGTTGAACCCTGCGATCCTTGGACTTTATCTACAGTACTCAGCTATGGTGACTCTGTTGCAGAACAGAGTTTGAAGGTATCCGAAGGAACAGAGGGGTTTGCTTTTCTGTTTAGCTAGTTATAGGTAGAAAGTGCTACTGATCAAATCTGGCGTTGAAAACATGTATAGGCTGCGATTGTTTCTCTTTGGGACTAGATACTTGCATTTTAAATATACAGAATGGTTGCTGTGGCGGAGCGTTTAAACTTTCTCGTTAGAAAGATAACTTTCCGGGATTAAGCGCCTATTCCTTGACGCTGATTATCACCCCAACTGCTGTACGTTGCACTCCGGCATCATAGATACACCCTCCACCCCAATATCCGTGTCTCTTTCAGCGCTCTCGAACTCTACCTCACAGTTTCACATCGCTAATCCGCCTGGATGAATCTAGTTGAGCACCTCTATGGTGATACACACCTGCTTTTTTTTTTCGTAACCTTTTTTTAAATATGCTTGTTTTGAGCTGTTGGTTAGGAAAACACCTTTTGGTGACTATCTTTGTAATCTAGTCGATAACTCGGTCTTTTAGTTATTAATTCCCCCCAGATGGTGATACACATGAGCAGCGTATCGAATACTTCCAGAAAACCCTCATGACTCCCAATATACGTGTTAAAACCCCTGCAAGAACTCAACAATACACACAAGTGAATGCACAAACACCAGCACGCTCGCCGCCTAAAGCGCATGCATGTGTATCATCCAGGGCGTATCCCGCGTCTGCGCCGTCGGATACTTGTGCACGCGCGCGTAGAACACGTCCGCAGCGGTAACGAACAGTCCAAAGGACATAAGCTACGAACAGCCTCACAAGTACAATCGATGCCCAGAAGACATCTTGTCCGCGTTAGAAAGCATATACGCACCAGCGATCCGCGTAAGTAATGGCCCTCCTTTCTTTTGTTGCTAGGGACCGTCGGAGTATATGAGGGATAAGCAGAACCGCCAGAGGGTCCCATTAAACAAAAGGAAGAATTTGACTGTCAGTTAAGCAAGATGCAAGGTTGGCAAATCGACGATGATATCGCTGGTTCGCATGGCCAATCTTGGGAGTTGCTGCTCTGTTCGTAATCGGGGCCGCTATTATACTCTTTACAGGCTCATCTCCCGGGAGTGGATCCTAGTAACCTTTCGACATACATTTGGCTGGCCGTCGCATTTTTTTTTGTTGATCATCCAATCGGTATATATGTCACACTAGACATGGTATGACTTCCTTCGAGCACGAGTCCGTTGTCATAGTTTATCCGATTTGGCGAGCGTGACAACCTTGGATCCACAGATTATCCTATACAAGCTGCTGGTTAATAAGCGCCGACACATTCTCAACACCGGTGGGCCATACAATTCCATGTTCACGCTGAAAGCCGATGGCGGATTTGCCATTAATACTGCTAGTCTCACGTCTACTTTATATGCCAGTGGATTCGTGCTCTTTATCTGTTTAGGCTCTGCCGGCCAACAACTCATCTGTCAGGACGCGCGTTCAAGAAGGGAGTTGACACATCTTGCTCATACGGCACCACCCAGCTAAGAGGGGGTAACGGTTGGATGTGACCTACCAGATGAGAGCATACCTTCTTCGTTGAAACACAACCCACCACCTTTACAACTTAAAGTAGACGAACGAGGCCGATATTACGTCCGGGGATTGTATCTTCGAGAACAGGAATTTGCATAGCTTAGAAGTCCTTACAAAGAGAGCCTTAGCCTTGCACTTCTTACAATGCTCTCGCGACCTCGTCTCTAATACTATAGTCTACTATAATTTTAAATGAAGTAGGTGTTCCAGGATACCGATCTTATGCGTGAAAGCAGGGATGTTACGCAGTGAGATGGCAAGTCAGCAAGCGATTCAATTGAAAAGTTGAAAGTTGTGAAGATAAAAAGAGAAAGGTAGTGACGTACCGCATGATTGAGGATAAAACCTTTTTACTACGCTTAGTTAGGACTATAGAGTAGCTAATGAAAGACTAGGAAATGGCTTAAAGAGCTTATAAAGTAACCCTTCTAGTCTAGTAGCTTAAAAGGTAAGTGTTCAATTGGCCGCTCTACAGTCCTAACTGAGCCTAGTAAGAATAATTTATCACAGATCATGCGGTATCAGATTTTGCTATAGTCCCGCAATATACGAGTCGCCGGAAGATTTCCGGGCAGAACCTTGTGTAAGGCCGCTCAGCGAAGGTAGTTTGTCTGCGTCGTACATTAAAGAGCAACGATAATACTCATGCAGAAGGTGGGTCCATAGACCCGCCCACCATTGTATATGCTCCGGCCCATTTGAATCGTATGATAGGTCGGAAAAGATTCGGAACCCATTGTTCTTCTCGCCCTTCCAGTATGCGAATTTGTCCCGACGTTGAATTTCCGAATCCGATAGAACTGCAGTGGTACACTCCCAATCGGGTTTGTCTTTTAATACTCGCCAACTTTCAATTCCCATCCTCGTGAGCGCATCTCCCTACTTTAATATTACAGTACCGGAACACATCATCAGGTTTGGTCTTTACTGGATAATAAAATTATTTTTGCTCTCAGCCGCTCTTGGAACACTCGGCCGCGTTGCAATACTAGACTGTGGACTGCAGTCTCCCCATAGCCCGGCAAGGCTCGACTGACAAAGATGCCAGAGCCACATTACATATAGACCTACGTAAGAGCGCTACTACAGTAGGGTAGTGTATCCCAAACATATAACGCGATATTAAACCCACAGTCAAAATTAAATCTTTGCTATCACACCTAGAAGAGGGGCTACATCCCTAAACTTCACAGGTTTCAAAAGAAATTCATCAAAGCCAGCTGCCCTCGCCGAGCTACGGGCCGCGTCGCTGCCAAGTCCAGTCAGCGCAAAAACATAGGAGCGTAAGGCTGATCCACCCGTTGCTCCATCGTGGCCGGGTTTGTGGATATGCTGGTTTTCTTGCCGTGTTTCGAAATTTCGGATCGCCTTCACGGCATGGAAGCCATCCATGATCGGCATGCTGATGTCCATGAATATGCAATCGAAGGGATCTGCTTCCTCTAATACTGCCATGCGGTAAAGGTGCACTGCTTCGGCACCGTCTGCTGCAGTGGAGAATCTCAGGCCCAGGCGTTTGGCGAATGCTGTGAGGACCTTCAGGTTGATTGGATTATCGTCGACGAGTAGAAGGCGTTTGAAACGGTAAATGGTGGCCGAGTCTGGGGTGAGTTGAGCTGTGCTCCCCGTTTGGTGATGTGCCATCTTCGGCGACTTTGGGAGCTCGAGTGCTTTGGCAGTGTCGTCTGGGGTATCTTGGGCTGGCCCACCGTCCAATGGCAAAATTGTGCCCTTTGCTTGAGGAATGGAAGATCTGTTCTCTAAAAGCAGATCCTCTGTATGCACCTGGTCGACTTGAGGAGGCGTCGCTTCTCCAGTTGGGACCGAAGAGGAAATTGAAGACCTCTGTTCTTGGGGAGTGGCCTTGCTCAGAGCCGAGAGAAGCCCAGCCAGAACCTTTTGTCCGGTTATCGGCGAAGTCACACAAACAGCCTCTTCTGTACCAGACAATTTTGCAATTCCTTTCACGGGCACTCCCAGGAAGACTATCGCACGTAAGTTGGCCTGTGATGCGAAGTCAAAGGAATCAACTTCATAGTCAAGCTTGTCCGCTGAGAGCAGCGCATGCGTATCGATTGCGAGAATTTCCACGTTCGACGATATGTGTTTGGAAGCGTCTGTCACTACCATACCGAATCGGCCCTCGCAGATGTTACGGATAGATCGCAGCAATGCCGTGGGAGGGGACACAATGCGTGGTATAAGCTCAGTAGCCGGTGAATAGGGTAGAGCTATGCTGAGCAAGCCCAGGGATATTCCTTGTAGCCGATCCTGTCCCACGAGTGTTCTGCCTATGTGTGGTTGGCTCAAAGGATCGCGCTCTTGTTCGAAGGGAACATTGACCGTGATCCGAGTACCTTCGTGAAGGCGACTTTCGACGTAGATTTTACCTTTAAGCGAGTCAACAATGGTCTTGACTATGTTCAAGCCTAATCCGGTTCCAGATACTAGATTGTTCTCTTGCATGAAAGGCGCAAAGAGATGATACTTGAGAAACTCGTGACTCATTCCTATGCCGGTGTCGGAGACGGAAAGACTGATGTATTGCTCCTGGATCTTCAATGCCACTTCGATGTGTCCTGAGCTCGTGAATTTGAGGGCGTTGGCGAATATGATCAGCAGTATCCGTTTCCAAGGACCTTTTTCTGTGGATATGACCCAATCACGGTTGTTCTCAATATTCGTCGTAATGATCACAGGATCACCCACGAAGGTTTCTTCTCGACCCAGTGAGGCTCCTCGTTGCTTCTTAAGGCTGCGGGTCAGTTCTCTGTCGGAAAGGTGACCAAGTGATCCCGCCTCGACGACGTTTTCGACCAGGGCTCTCATGTCCACAGCTCCCTTCCTTGCATGGATATCGGTGGGTTCACGACGCCTTGAAACGGTCTCCCCGACAGACGGTACATATTTTGCGCGGCTGTTGATATTTGAAAATTCCAAAAGATGATCGAAAGTGTGCAACAGAGTGTTGCTGCATGACTCAATCATGTCTGCCATAGAGAGCAGGTCCGGATCTTCGATGCTCCCTTGTATGAGCTCAGTTGTCGCTAATATTCCATGGAGTGGACTTCGTAACTCGTGGCTTATCGAAGAGACAAAGTCCGACTTCGCTTGAGTGTTCGTTAAAGCTTCCAAGCGAAATATCTCCGACATCAACGAATTCCCGAACGCTGTGAGCGAATTGAGGTCGCCAGAGTCCAAGGATTTGGCGGTGACATTAACCCAAGCTAAGCATGTGGCAAAGCAAACCTCTCTTTGGTAATGCCATAACGGTAAAAATATCGCATACCGCGCATTTGGAATGCAGCTGAGGAGGCTGTCCCATCGTGTAGATGCAGCTGCATCGTCGCGCGAGGGTTGGCCGGAGTCTGCATCCCGATCGCTTCCGTAATCGAGCACACCATGCTCGTCAATGACGAAAAGATGGCCTTGAGGGTATTCTGCGGTCAGACGCCTGATCACTGATTGACGAGGCTGCTGAACCGATTGCAATCGAACTGTATCCTCTTTCCAGTACTCCGCAAGCGGCGTCGCCAAGGGGTCGTCCTCATATGCCTCTGGCTGCAAGGATGAGTCGCCTGGGCTGCGATCTCCGGTAGGAATTGCATCGAAGAAAGTCAACCTATCCAAGTTCATAGCATAGCCGGCCGTGTTCGCGGCTGCTGTGAACAGATTTCTGATGCGAGTTGATAGATCCAATGTGAGCGAGCCCGAGGCTTCTCGTGGATGTGGACTTTGGGGTTCCAGCTCGTCTCCAACTGTGTAGGATGATGACTCTTGTGGACTTGCAAGGAACGTCGTATTGTACAGGTTAGGCATAGTACCAGGTGTATTCATTGGAACGTCTTGCGAAGCAGGAGGAGTGAGACCGGACGAGCACTAAAAATAATGGTTAGGAACGCCACATAGGATTACTCGGCCGGCACCTACTTCCAGCGATTGATTGAATTCCATGACGTTGTTCTGGCTCGAAGCAGGGCTTGTCTGTAACGTCGATCTGAATATGCTAAGGTCAAAGGGACCTGTCTGATCTCCGCTCGCTTCAGTGATGTTACGTCCTGAAGCAAGTTCTTGTTTCGACTCGATGAATTGGCGCAATCCTTCCATCATTCTCTCGGATCGTGTTCGGCTTCCTTCCACTCTTTTCATATTCAAGTATGAGCTGATGGCTGAAGTGACTTCACGCAGAGTCTTTAAAGCCTCCGGGCGTAGAAAGTCTCTTGCTTTGTCGTCCACTACGCAGTAGCTACCTATAACCTGACCAGAGAGCGACTTTAGCGGAACTTCGATGTATGAAATCATGTGTGGATATCCAATCACGTATGGTCGACATGCAAACAAAGGGATTTGGCGGAAATCCTTGATGCAGAAGAAGGAATCGTCAGCAACAATGTATGGTGTTTCTGGTATTTCCACGGGTATGCCGCGGAAGACGGACATGGTGTAAGGACAGACTCCCCATTCCAAAGGGATCCTCGCAGCACCTAGAAGAAGAGGCTGTGGTGGGTCCCCACCGTCGAGTGAAAGACTCTTGGTCATCTCGGCGCATATGAACTGGTTGCGATTATCGATTAGCGAGAGGAAAGCACGGTCGCATTCCATCCGGTGAACACCATGCTGGACGAGAGCGTTCAGCGTGAGGTCACGGCTAGGTAGAGGGTTGAGAGGCGGTCCGTCTGCGATCTCGAAGGGGAACGAGGCTGCAGAGAGATATCTACAGAGGTTGCCCTTAGCGTAGAACAAGGGTGCACGAGGTACATTTCTTACGCAGCGATTTCACTGGCTCGCACCCGTTCACGATTGTCTTCAGCTTGCGCGGGCTGCTCACACACCGGGGTGCTAGTAGCCATCGCTTCGAGACGCTGAAGTCCACGTCGCTGTGAAAGGAACCCTGCGCCGCAGCGAGGTGAGGTGTAGGTGAGCGCGCGGGACTGGGCGGGTTCATGCGCAGATGGAATACTGGGTTCTACCCGCTAACGTTTGAAGGATCCCAGTAAATAACGGAAGTGGCGCCATATCGATAGGATATTCTCCGCCTTAGTCATCTACTAGGCGATGAAACTATGTTTTAAAACTGATGTTAGCTCAGATCTAGACCTGATGGGGGCTAGTAAGGATACAGTAGGCTGGTAAATAACTCTTTATCATGTAACGTAGAAAGCTGGCCTAAAAGGTATTATTAACTCCTCTATTAGGGAAAGTAGCATCTTCCATGGAAGCCTACACTCAAGCCTCCGTAGACCAGTCAGATCAGGTTAAACGTTACTAAGAGAGGTCTGGACTTTATTTCTAGCCGAATAGCTATAGAATAAGTGTCAGATTACACGTATATATTATTACCTATAGTACAGTATACTTACTATTATAATAAGTTATAGTAACTATTAGTAGTAGTAGATAGTAAGTATAAAAGAAGAGGCTAAAATATTTTATACTATTAGAACTAGTATAAGGTATTAAGATACTATTTAAAGATATATTTTAGCTAGACTTAGAATAATAATTAATTATAATAATTAGTATAATTATATAATATATAACTAATTTATCTATATTTATAGTTTATAGTAATCTATTATTATTTATAATAGATCTAATAATTAAGAGTCTTACTATTTTATTACTAATTATATATACTAAATAATATAGCACTATTTATTAGATTTATAAAGACTTTCCTTACTACTTTTATATAGTATTATTAGATTATATATATATATTATTACCTATAGTATAGTATACTTACTATTATAATAAGTTATAGTAACTACTAGTAGTAGTAGGTAGTAAGTATAAAAGGGGAGACTAGGATATTTTATACTATTAGGACTAGTATAGGGTATTAAAGTACTATTTAAGGATATATCTTAGCTAGACTTAGAATAATAATTAATTATAATAATTAGTATAATTATATAATATATAACTAACCTATTTATATTTATAGTTTATAGTAATTTATTATTATTTATAGTAAATCTAATAATTAAAAGTCTTACTACCTTATTACTAATTATATATACTAAATAATATAGCGCTACCTATTAGACCTATAAAGACCTTTTTTACTACCTTTATATAGTATATAGAATAGCTAATAGTACTAGAAATATAAGTAAGAGTTAACTAAGTATAATATATATTTAACCTAATTAATAGTAAGGTACTAAAACTATAATTATAAGTACTATAGCTACTAGACCTATATTAATTTATATATAATAATAATTTAATACTAAGTAGTCTATATATCCTTATAAATATATAAAAGTTATAGTAGAACTTATAAATTAAATATTATAAACTATAATCTAATTAGTATAAAATAGAATTAGTAAAATATTATATAAAGGTATAGGGAGTAGAGAAGCTTATATTATATTTATAGAATTCTATTATAGCTAACCTATTTAGTACCTACTACCTCCCTAAGAAACTATATAAAGAATAAATCCTCCTTATTATAAAGAAAGTAGGAGTTAATAATAAAGAAGTAAAGTTATAAGTATAATATAAATACCTATATATTATTTAAAGTATTAAGAGGTTAACTAAATAGGACTTCTAGCTAGCTAAATATAATTATATAATATCTACTACTAAGAGGTAAGACTATATAGAGACTATAAATAATATAACTATTCTTAATAATTTTATAAAAAATATTATAGTACTAGATAAAGTATATACTACTATTTTTAAATAGGCCCTCTAAAATAAATAGGAGATAATATACTAAAATATAATAAAGAGGTTTAAACTTTATATAAAATATTATTATCTAGTTAAGGTTATAATTAGAGCTATATTTATTACTAGAGGAGAATTAGATATTAGTACTAAAGGGGATATCTTTTATACTAGTAATAGTATACCTATATAAATATAAGGTATTTAAAAATAGGAATAGAGTATAATAATATCTTTATAGGGATTATATAACCCTAATTTACTTATACTATATAGGTAAAAATCTTTTATACTATATAGGTAAAGCTCTATACTATATAGGTAGAATACCTCTATATTATATAGGTAGGGAGGTTATAAAAGGAATAAAATACCTTACTAGTAAATAAAAAATTAAGGTATAAATAAAGAAAAGTATCTTATATATTCTATAGAATATATACTAAAGGATTACTACTATACCTTTCTAGAAAAAGCTTTAGTATAGTAAAAACTATAACTAGAATAGAATAGTTTTATTAAGTATAATATTTAAAATAATCCCTTAATATAAAAATAGATATATATATTTAAATAAGTATAATCTAGAATATTATAAATTAAATAGTTATATACTCCTATATTAACCTAAATATTAGAGACTAGTAATAAGTAATTAAAAGAATAGAAAATTACTATAATTTTTATAAACTTTTAAGTAACCTCTTAATCTAACCCTTATATATACCTACTATAAATCTTATTAATTCTTAACTTAAATACTATATATTATATCTTTAATAATATTAATTAATTTATTTTACTCTAGTTACTAATACTAAGAAACTTTATATAGGTAGGTAATATATAGGTCTAAATATAAAGATATAGAAGTATTTACCTTAGACTATAAAGTTATTAGGGAAATAGTATAATTAGGCTTAATAATATAGCTTATTACCCTAACCTACTTTATAATCTAGTATCCTTTTAACTACTTAGATATTAAGGACTATAGTAGGATATTAAATTAGAATCTATAATATTAAAATAGGCTAATAATACTATTATAATAGAATTATAAAAGTTATATAGTTAATAGGTATTAGAGTATAGACCTACTAATAGTATTTATACTATTATATAAAGTATAGTATATACTATATATAAGGTAATAATATATATAAAATATAAAGTAAAAACTATAAGTATAGCTATATAGTATAAATAATTAGACTACCTAGAACTAAATATACTTAAATACCTAGTATAGTAAGCTAAGGGGGTATATATTAAAGATATTCCTATAGTAAAATATAATACTTATAGATAAGCTAAATTAAAATAATAGATTAAATATATACCTTAACTAAATAATTAAGAACTTAGTAAATATATTATAATTAACTTTTATAATTTTAAACCTAATAGCTCTACTAAAGAGAAAAGTTAAATATTAATTACTAATTAATACTCTAGCTATATATAGGACTTCTACTTTAAAGATAACTACCTAGTAAGAACTATTATTAAAGTACTTAGTAGTTTTATACTATTTATAAAAGTATAGTTTAGTATAATAGTTAAGATTATTAAATTAGATAATAAAATCTTTATAGTAAAAGTAGATATTAAATACTAGTATATAAGCTAAGGTATTAAAATTAAGCCCTTAGTACTAGATATATAAGTATAAAATAGAGGAGCTAAGTACTTAGAGGGTATAATAAAAGAAAAAGCCTATATAATATAACTTAATATAAACCTTCTATAGAAAATATAGTCTAAGATTACTAGGGCTATAGTATACTTATATAATTAAATACTAAATTATAAAAATTACTAGTATTTACTATATAAGGTATTCTTTATAATAGTTACCCTTATTAATAGAATAGTAATTTAGCCTTAAAAACTAAACCTAGTATACCTTAAAATATATAGAAGTAAAGTCTTTACTATAACTAATAATATATAGTATAGGAAAAGTAAGCTATAAAGACTTAATCTAAAGGTATAGATTAAATACCTTATAGAATACTAATTAATAAATATCTAGTATATATAGATTCTATTACTATTAAAAGTAATTAATATCTATAATATTATATTTAATAAAGATATA
>MU001515.1:764983-775604 GCA_010093485.1 Karstenula rhodostoma CBS 690.94
GTAGGGTAACCCTAAAGTAAAAGAAAATTACTTTAGGCTATTTCACTCCTATTTACGCGAAACCTAAGCAGGCTATATAATCTAATAGTATATAATACTATTTAGGAGTATTTCTTAATAGCTCCTATAAACTAGATTAAAAAATATTATACTACTATTAGCCTTAATTAGGAGTACTTTAGGGAAAATAAATAAATTCTAGTTAATATAACCTAGATTATTAAGCTTATTACCAAGGTCCCTATTATAATCTAACCAAGATAATTAGATTAAGTATATAGTATATTATACTACTAGAATAGTTAAGCTATATTTTCTAATATACCTCTACTAGTTAAGTAATACTCTAAACCTCTAATAGTATAATAGTTATCTAAGGGGAAGATAGGTAACCTATTATATTTAAATATATATCTAAGTTTAGTATTACTAGATTAGTATACTTACTAGATTTATTTAAAAAATAGGATATTAAGTCTATAACCTAACCTATAAATTATCTATATTTACTCTAGTCTATACTAATAATAATACTATTATATTATCTCCCCTATTAATATTATTATCCCTATATTTTATTATTATTACTATTATTATTATACTACTTATCTATAAACCCTACGCTACGTCCTTCTAAATCTACTTCTATACCCTAATTATACACTACCTTACTACTACTTTCCTGGCTACTATATATAGTTAGTGTCTATATTTATAAAATTAGTAGAAAGACCTATAGAAAGAAATTAATAGGGTTTATTTTATCCCTATCTCTAAGCTCTAATAAGAATATAAAACTAAAAAATATCTATATCTATTTTATATATACTAGAAATAGTATCTTTATCCTCTATAATAATATTATAATATCTCTATTATAATCCCTTATAAGCTTGGCCTATTAACTAACTAACTTCTATATTAATTACTTCTTAATCTACTTATTAGGCACACGTCCCCTGGGTATTAAGGTAAAGATACTAACTAAACTAAATATTATTTTAATTATATTCTATCTTACTCTCTAGTCTAATATATTTCTAAATATCCTCTATATATTCTTATTATAACTCTTATTAGGTATCCTTCTAAGGTCCTTAGTAAAGGTAATCTTAAATAGTACCTCCTTTATAATATCCCTATAGTTCCTTCTATATACTCTAGTCCCTTACTCCTAACTATAAAACCTTTCTACTAATCTAATAAAATACTTATATAACTAATCTAGTATTTATTATTAATATATAAACTTAGTAATACTATTTACCTATATTTTCTATATATTAAAGAATTAGAACTAAAAATTAAATACCTTATTATCTAATAGAATACCCTACTACTACCCTTTATTAGTACTATCTATTAGAGTGCCAGGGGATATATTCTAGTAGCAGGATAAAGCTAATATAAAATCTAATACCCTACTTTAAAATAAGATACTTTTATTTACTAGGACTTTAAATAACTTCCTTCTATAGTAATATTATTATACCTATATAAGCCTAATTATTTACTACTTATAGAAGGTATCTATAGACCTAACTACTATACCCCTACTAATAAACTTAGTAACTATATTAACCCTAATACTAGGCCATTTATAGTAATAGGACCTATACTAACGTTCCTTATTTAATTTACTATTAGGTACCTCTATATACTCTTAGTCCTGTAAGTTTATAATAGTATTAATTAGGCTATAATTTAAATTATTAACCAGTACCTTATTTATAGCCAGCGTGCCCTTTCTAGTAGTATACTTCCTCTTCCTCTATAGTATTATAGAGTATCCCTTAACTACTTTAAGCTATTATTCTTATTATTATTAGCTAAACTTATTTTCTTCCTATTCCCCCTCCTCCTTAAATTACTTACTACTATTACCTTCCTATACCTATCTATCTCCTGGCCTAGCTATATCTTTATCCCGTTAATCTAGATTTTAATATATTATATTAACTATCTTCCTTATTTTAGCTTTAGGAATATTAGTAATTATCTAATATAGTATATCTTTTAGTGTTTATATAACTAATATACTTATCTAACTAAAACTACCCTTCCCTATAGTATATATATATAAGTATATATTCTAGATTCTATTATATATTACTAGTATAATATTATATTTATTACTTGGCTCCCTATTTACTACCTCTACTAGCTATAGCTATAAAAGGCTGGTAAGGGTATAGAGAGAAGCTATAGTAGTAATTAGATTTAGAGAATAGTTATAGTTATAGTTAGAAGTATAAAAAAAAGGCGGTAAAAAAGAAAAAATATAAGTTTCTAGAGAAAAGGAAAGACTAGCCCCCGAACTATATAAAATTACTAAGCTAATTTTAATCCTATAGCCAGATCTAAATCTCCCTTAATATAACTATCCCCCTAACCTAACTATAATCCTTAGAATATTTCCTATTAACCTTAGAATTTTTATTAATCCTTATCTTTCTCTATTATTATAAATATTAACTATTCTATACTATATAAAATCTTATCTATATTAATATAGAATATAGCCTTATTATTTATATATACTACTACTATTATATTCTTCTATTAGATATTAAATTATATTTTAGGTCTAAAACCTATAAGGATATATCTATTTAGTAATATAGAGAGGTATAGAAACTTATAGATAGTAAATATATATAACTCTACTTATTATAGGATAATATAATCTAGTTAATTATCTTATCTATTACTCCTTCTATGGCTATTAGCAGTATAGTACTACTAATACTAAGTCTTAAGTATAATATCTATAGGATAATATTTAGGGGGGAGATAGTAAATATAACTAAAAATATAAAGAACTACCTCTATATAATATATAGGGTTAGGAGTTATAACTTTAGTATAAATACTTATACTACTACTACTAATATATAGATAACCTACTATTAGGCTATATTTTTATAATATCTCTAACTAAATAGGTAAGAATTATAGTACTTTAAAGTATAGTATTCTATACCTTAACCCTATATATCTCCCTTAGTGGTAGATACTAAGGATAAAGAGGAAGGCTAGTTTATAGAGGTAGATATAGAGGTAGATATAAAGGAGAAAGGGGAAAGCTAATATATACTATATACTATAGCTACTACCTACTATACTATAGTGGATTAGTTTATATTATAGATTAATTAAGTATAAAAGAGACTAGATAAGGATATTATCTACTAGTATAGTAAGATACTATCTACTACTAAGTATATTATAAACCCCTTCCTTAAATATATAAAGTTCTATAAAGTTATTAGTAATATAGAGTAGAATATAGTATAGAACTATATATATCTAGCCATCTAGATATATCTAAGGCTTACTCTTCTATAGAGTACTATAAAGAGTATATTTTAAATTTAGTAAAATATAGTTATATATAATACCTTCTACTAGACCTATATATAGATTATATAGGAATACCTAAACTATATACCTATAATACCCCTTATATACTACTAAGACTTCTTAGACTATTACTATAATATAATACTATCTATATTTACCTTCTTCTACTAAGTATTTAAGGTAGGCCTAGACTATCTACTAATACTAAAGGTATTAGAGATAGTAGAAAGGGTATAGGAGGGTATCTATATATATCTAATAGAAGTAGATAGCCCTATTACTATAATCTTAGCTATAGCCTATAATTACTAGACCCTAACTCCCTTAAAATAGATATATTATAAGTTCTGGCTAGTACTTATATAGTAGACTACTAGTAGAAGTAACTTTAATCTAGCTATTATAATAGTAATTATATTCGTTACTCTAGACCTATAGAAGCCTGGCTTTAAGTAGGTATATAACTTTACTATAGATATATCTATACTAAAGAAATACTACTATTTTATAGTATATTAGTACTTTTAGAAGATAATTATAATATAGCTAGAAGAGGGAGATAAAGAGGAGGAAGAGGAAGATAAAGAGGAGGAAAAGAGAAATAAAGAAAAAAATATAGGAGTTACTATAATAGCCCTAGCTATAGATAATAAGGTAGATAATATTAGTTTAATAATAGAAGAGACTATACTATTTAGTAATATCTCTACTACTAATATAAAGGTACTAGTTAATAAGAAAAATATTCTAACTATCTTATAGGACTATAGCTAAAAGGCTAACTAGGAGCTAAGGGACTTTATCTATATCTACCTTAGTATTAAGTTCTATACCCCTATATTCTAGCTTATTACTATAGGGTATTACCTTAGTACCTTCTAGTATAGGGATATAGTATAGAGTTTTATATAGTAGAATAGTAACGATATTATTATTTATAATATTAAAATATTATTTAAGGAGTATAAGAATATAGTATAGATATTAGTCTAAAAGGTAGAGATATTATTTATTAATATTACTAGCTATAATAGTATTATATCCCTATTATTAATCCCCTAGGATAAAATACTATATAACCTAGGTATCTAAAATAAGGGTTACTCCTCTTTTAAACTAAATAGCCTGCCTTTTAATAAGTAGTAAGACTATATAGTTAAGTAGGCCTTTACTACTATTAATATTAGTAAAGTAAAAATAATACCTAGTAATCTAGATAACTATATTAGTATAGATAAGTATAGTATAAAAGTAGATATCCCTCTAATACCTATTATCTTTTTCTCCCCCTAACTTACTTATTATAGATATAAGCCTTCCTTAATACTATTTTTCTACTTATTTACTTTACTAGTAGGTAGCCTATATACCTAATAAAGCTACTAAATATTATATATAAAAACTTATTTACTAATAGTACTAGTAATCTATTTCTATTTCTAGGCCTTATTATAGTTATACCCTACTACTATAAGGGTTATAATAAAGATAAAACTATCTATATAGTATACTATTACTTTCTATAATATATTAGCTTCCTTTTTATCTAGTATATATAGCTTATCTACCTATTCTACTAGCTTATTACCGTGACTATACCTACTAATAGCCTGGTAGTATTATACTACTATTGTGTATATAGCTACTACCTCTAGAGTAATAAAATAGGATATAGGTAGAAGGATAATTAGTAATTTACTATACTCCTTAACTATATAATATAATAGATTATAGGGCTGGATATTAATATATTAATACTCTAGTATCTAATAATTACCTTCTAATATTAGTAGGATAAGGAGGTATCTCTACCCTATAGTATAAAGATACTAATAGAAGAATAGGTAAAAGTAGCCTAAAAAGAGGAGTATAAGGAAGACTATAAGGTATAGATAGGGTATATACCTACTACTATAGTAGTAGTATATACTAAAGAGATATAGTATATTTTTATATAAATATTTAGCTATAATTAATTTAATACCTATATACACGTCTCCTATAAGTAGTATAGCCACTTTAATTTTAATATAAGTAACTTTAATATATAAGGGAATACTAGAGAGGAAAAGAAAAAAGGTAGTAATAATAATAGTATAGACTGGCTAATAAAATATATTATCTTATATGGCTCGGTAAATATATATAAGCTATTTAGTAATAATACTCCTAAGAACTAGGTATTATAGCTAGAGAGTAAGTAGATACTAGCCTTACTATTTAAGGGGGTTAGTGTAGTGGCCTATATTATATCCACTAGCGCTAGTAAGATAAATAAATACCTATTACCTACTACTACTCTAGAAAGTAATTATAGATAGACTATAGTTATTACCCTACTTATTATTATATAGAACGATATTATAAGTAAGTATTATAAGCTAAAGATCTATATTAGTATATTTAGAATAAAGTAGTTTTATAAATCTATATATATTATTATCGCTATACCTAAATATATTAATATAAATACCTTTAAAGACTTTATATACTAGTAGTATATAAATAGCAAGCTAAAGTACCTAGTACTAAATAAATACTACTATATTCTACTCCCTAACTACTAATATTATAAAGATCTACTTAACCTCTATACCCTAAACTAATTTAGTATACTAATATTTCTACTCTTAGCCACTATTCTATTTAACTAGTAAGTATAGGTATATAGTATACTAGTACTTAACAAGTATATAGAGGTTATATAGAAGTCTACTACCTACTCTAACCTATTCTATTAAGCTATTAAGCTAATAGAGAAGTAGGCTATAATATTAATAATAGTATCCTATATTTAGTATAAGCTATAGTAGTACTATAAAATTATTATCTTTATTAGTAGTTATATAGCCTATAAGGACCTCTATACTAATATAGGTAAGTATAAAAAGTTATTTATATACTATAGAAAAATAATAGCTAAGGAGAAGGAGGTAGTATAAAATATATTTAATAAGTATAAGAAAGGTATTATCTTTACTATAAGTATACTTACTACTAGAACTAACCTTATTAATATAGATATAGTTATCTATTTTAGGGTACCTAATAATAGTATTAACTAGGAATAGGAGTCTAGATAGGTAGGATATAATAGGAAGCTAGCTATTACCTATATTATATATAGTAATAGTATATATACCTATATAGGTAAGTTTAATAACTATATAAGGTAGGTTATAAATAAGATAATATTTTTAGATTCTAATAAACCTACCTATATTCGTGTTATATTTAACTAATACTTTAATAGGTAAATAAACTATACTATATATAAATTTAAAAAGTCTCTATATAGCTTCTATACTTCCTCTATTCTAAGTACCCTATTATATAAATTTAGGGCTAATATACCTAATATATCCTTATTAGCTTAGGTATTAATACTAACCTTTCTTTTAATATATACCCTTTTATTTATATAAGCTATAACTCTTTTATAAGCTATATCCTTTTCTATATTAATACCTTTATTTACTTCTATTCTACTATTAGTATATATATATATAGCCTCTATTACTACCTTTTCTACCCTAAGTAGATATAATAGCCTACTTTATAGTAAGTATATATAAGAATCTTTCCCTCTCCTCCCCCTCCTTATATTATAGTACTACTAATATAGTAAATAGGACCTAGTTCTTCTTCCCTAATACTTACCCCTACTAATACGAGGATAAAGGTAGTATATATAATTTAAGAGTATAAGAATATATATAATAGAGTAATCTAACGCGTTTATAATATAGAAGAAATATTTAAATAGATCTATTATATAGTCTACTACTAGTATATAGATTTCTACTTTATATATTTCGCGGTAGGCTAACCCTTTAACTATACTAAAGGGTTCTATAGAGGCCTACTATAGAGTAACTATACCCGCTTACTATATAATTAGATAGATAATAAAGCCCTACTATACTATTACTATTTATACCTATTTCTATTATATCTATATAATTACTAGTAAGATAAAAATAGTATATTCCTTAGTAGATAGAATAACTATACTATATACTAATATTAATATATACTATAGAACCTCTAGATAGTACTCTAGGTAGTATATAGCCCTACTAAGATATTATAGCTAGAATATATATTCCTGGCTAGTTATAATAGATTAAAGATAATAGACTTTATTATATACTTTTTATAACTTATATCTCTATATTTCTATAGCTATATTAGTTAAATACTATTAGACCTACTATAGTTTTATAAGATCTACTTCCTACTAGGCTTATAGTAATAGCTACTAGTAGTAGAAGAGTAAAGATAGGTATATAAGTTTAAAATAAAAAGAGGTAGGGGCCTAACTTAACTAAAATTAAAACTAGATAGTAGTATATTTTAAATCTATAGTAATACTAAAATATTTACCTATAGACCCCTTTTTATATATAGTATATATCTCTATATATACTAGTAAAAGAAAATAATTTAAGCTATTAAAAGCCTATTTATATAAAATACTACCTAGGTATAGAATTTTATATATAACCTCGGGACTAAGTAATATCCTATATAAAAGGCCTTTTATTAGTAGAGATATACTACCTCTACTACTAGAGTTAGTATCTCTTCCTTATTAGAGAGTAGTTAACCTTTAGTAGGTAATAGATAAGGTTATATATATACTATTAAATACTCTAAGTACTAGAGAAAAAAACTAATAGTAAGTTAGGTTAAGGTTATAAAGGGCTCTTAATACTTTAGAATTCTTAATTAAGTAGTAAGTAGGGAGTATAGATAGTATTTAATAGAGATAATATAAATTTTATATAGTATAATAGAGGTATTTTATAGCTAAGTCTAGTAGTAGCTTTACTTAAGAAGTAGATAACTCTTTTTTAGGGATTCTTTTAATTAGTAGTAGTAGTAGTCTATATACTTTCTATTATCTATTAGAATATTTATACTCTTATTTTATATACTAAAGTTATTTATAAACTAGTAGTTTTCTAGTTAGCTTATTATAATAGATATTACTACTAGTTTAATAATATAGTACTACTAATTAAAGATATAAATCCTTCCTATCTTAACTATAGGTAGAGTAGATATAATATAAGAATATACTAAGTCTTAGGGGTAATAGAGCTTATATTAGGCTCGTAGTAATTATTTTAATAACTATAGAATAATAAAAATATAGAAAAAAATAATATAAATTCTAGATCTAAATAACTACTTAGAATAGGTTTATAATATAGTATTCCCTTACACGATATATTATATATATATTAACTAGACTCTACTAGTATAGTATATAAGCTAGTATAAATATATCTTTATTCTTACTATCCTTACTCTCCTTATTATATCTTAAATACTATAGCCCTTAATTTTTACTAAGATTCTAAACGAGTAACCCTTACTCCCCTAGTTTCGAAAATTAAAGGGATTAAAGGTATTCCCTATTATAAAGTATTATAACTTTCTATTTTTATTTCCCCTTAGTTTATAAAATCTACTAGTATTCGATAATACTTTCTATAATATTACTTTAGTCTATAGAGTTTATTAGTACTTAACTAGACTTTCTATTAGTTTACCTTAGTTTATAGGGTCTACTATTATTTAACCCTACTATAATTTAGTATAAATTTCTATTAACTCGTTTTAGTATATAGAATCTACTATATTTTACCTCTAGAATTAAAACCTTTAAGTCTCTAGAAATTTATAGCGCCTAATACTTATTATTCTATATAGGCCTCTATTACTTATATTACTCCTTTCTTAGATTTATTATCTAGAGTACCTTAATATTATTATCCCTAACTATATTATTATCTTTAGCTATAGTTTCTAATCTAGACTACTTATACTTAAGTTATTATTAGTCCTCCTTCTAGCGCTTCTAATAAGTAAATATATACTAAAACTATTCTAGACTTAAAGTCTAGATTACTTTATTATTATATTTAATTAAATTAATAGGCTCTAGAGTATACCTAATAATATATAAGTCCTTAAGAGACTCTATTAAAGATATTACTTCTATATTAAAAATAACTTACTTAAGGAGTAATAGTAAAAGTAGAAGATAGTAAATAGCTTTCTATTATTAGTATACTTAGTATTATAATAATTAATTTCCTTATTAGATTTACCCTTATTTAGGGTTATTTAAGTTACATTAGTTTATAGAGTCTACTAGAAATTAATTAATATAACTTTCTATTAGCTAGTTATTAAGTAATATATTAGCCCTATAAGGAAACTAAGCTCTATAACCCTTATAGTAGATTTAGAGCCTCTTTAAGAGCTATATATATTACCCCTATTTAGTATAAACTACTACTAATTCGTGTTAATTTATAATAGTATTAATAGTATTACTATTTATATTATAGAAAGTAAGTATCTATTATACTAAGTATAAGAAAATATTAGATATAAAGGCTTTAGAGTTCTTAATAATAGTTTTAGTAAAGTTAGTAGTTACTAGTAAGGTCTTTAGTTAATAGTATACTTTATAAACTAAGGTAAGCTAATAAAAAGTATTATATAATACTAGTAGACTCTATAGACTAAAATAATCTCCTAAAATATATTATTAAATACTAGTAGATTCTATAAACTAAGGAGAGGCGAAATATTTTTTAAATCCTTATACTAGTATACTCTATAAACTGAGATAAACTAATAGAAAATATTATTAACTACTAGTAAACTCTATAAATAGAGATAAGTTAATAGAAAGTTCTACTATACTAATACTAAGTAGATAATATCTATATAATATATTATCTCTAGATTTCTAAACGAGTTCTCTATATAGCTATTTAATTAATTACTAGTTATATTAATATTTTTTATCAGGATAGGTAGAAAGTTATAGATAGGGTAGTTAAGTAATAGACACGATTCTAAAGTAGATAGGTAAAAGTATAAGGGAATATATTAGGTAAAAAGAAGCTATCTATCTATAAAATTAAAATCTAAAGCTATTATATATATACTATATTCTCTAGTTAATAGTTACCCTCCTTATAAGTAAAAACCTATAATAAGTAACTAGAAAACTATTTAGTATACCCTAAGTATATTAGGTTATAGGATATATACTATATATCCTATAAAAAATAGTATATACACGAAGTAGTAATACCCGATATCCTATTAACTAATATCTAGTATCCTATTAACTAATACCGATTATTCTACCTATTAACTAATACCGATTATCTTATTAACTAATACTCGATATTTTATTAACTAATACTAATTATCCTATTAACTAATA